>CALYLW010000103.1:827500-1357404 GCA_944989445.1 Ampullaceana balthica
GACGTCATCAAACCAATGCTAGACGTCATCAAACCAATGCTAGACGCCATGTAAACCAATGCTAGACGTCATCAAACCATGCTAGACGTCATCAAACCAATGCTAGACGTCAACAAACCAATGCTAGACGTCAACAAACCAATGCTAGACGCCATGTAAACCAATGCTAGACGTCATCAAACCATGCTAGACGTCATCAAACCAATGCTAGACGTCAACAAACCAATGCTAGACGCCATGTAAACCAATGCTAGACGTCATCAAACCATGCTAGACGTCATCAAACCAATGCTAGACGTCAACAAACCAATGCTAGACGTCAACAAACCAATGCTAGACGTCAACAAACCAATGCTAGACGTCATATAAACCAAAACTAGACGTCATATAAACCAATACTAGACGTCATATAAACCAATGCTAGACGTCAACAAACCAATGCTAGACGTCATATAAACCAATGCTAGACGCCATGTAAACCAATACTAGACGTCATATAAACCAATGCTAGACGTCATATAAACCAATACTAGACGTCATATAAACCAATACTAGACGTCATATAAACCAATACTAGACGTCATATAAACCAATACTAGACGTCAACAAACCAATGCTAGACGTCAACAAACCAATGCTAGACGTCATATAAACCAATACTAGACGTCATATAAACCAATACTAGACGTCATATAAACCAATGCTAGACGTCAACAAACCAATGCTAGACGTCATATAAACCAATACTAGACGTCATATAAACCAATACTAGACGTCATATAAACCAATGCTAGACGTCATCAAACCAATACTAGACGTCATGTAAACCAAAGCTATACGTCAACAAACCAATACTAGACGTCATGTAAACCAATGCTAGACGTCATCAAACCAATGCTAGACGTCATATAAACCAATACTAGACGTCATATAAACCAATGCTAGACGTCATCAAACCAATGCTAGACGTCATGTAAACCAATGCTAGACGTCATCAAACCAATGCTAGACGTCATCAAACCAATGCTAGACGTCATCAAACCAATGCTAGACGTCATATAAACCAATGCTAGACGTCATATAAACCAATGCTAGACGTCATGTAAACCAATACTAGACGTCATATAAACCAATACTAGACGTCATATAAACCAATGCTAGACGTCATCAAACCAATGCTAGACGTCATCAAACCAATACTAGACGTCATATAAACCAATACTAGACGTCATCAAACCAATACTAGACGTCATATAAACCAATGCTAGACGTCATATAAACCAATACTAGACGTCATATAAACCAATACTAGACGTCATATAAACCAATACTAGACGTCATATAAACCAATACTAGGCGTCATATAAACCAATACTAGACGTCATATAAACCAATGCTAGACGTCATGTAAACCAATGCTAGACGTCATATAAACCAATGCTAGACGTCATCAAACCAATACTAGACGTCATATAAACCAATACTAGACGTCATGTAAACCAATGCTAGACGTCATCTAAACCAATGCTAGACGTCATATAAACCAATGCTAGACGTCATATAAACCAATGCTAGACGTCATATAAACCAATGCTAGACGTCATCAAACCAATGCTAGACGTCATGTAAACCAATACTAGACGTCATATAAACCAATGCTAGACGTCATGTAAACCAATGCTAGACGTCATATAAACCAATACTAGACGTCATATAAACCAATACTAGACGTCATGTAAACCAATGCTAGACGTCATATAAACCAATGCTAGACGTCATATAAACCAATGCTAGACGTCATATAAACCAATGCTAGACGTCATCAAACCAATGCTAGACGTCATCAAACCATGCTAGACGTCATCAAACCAATGATAGACGTCATCAAACCAATGCTAGACGTCATCAAACCAATGCTAGACGTCATCAAACCATGCTAGACGTCATCAAACCAATGATAGACATCATCAAACCAATGCTAGACGTCATCAAACCAATGCTAGACGTCATCAAACCAATGCTAGACGTCAACAAACCAATGCTAGACGTCAACAAACCAATGCTAGACGTCATCAAACCAATGCTAGACGTCAACAAACTAATGCCAGACGTCATCAAACCAATGCTAGACGTCATCAAACCAATGCTAGACGTCATCAAACCAATGCTAGACGTCATCAAACCAATGATAGACGTCATCAAACCAATGCTAGACGCCATCAAACCAATGCTAGACGTCATCAAACCAATGCTAGACGTCATGTAAACCTTATAATCGTCTGTTTATAAGGAAAAGACTACAGTGTATTAGATAATTGTCATACGCCAACTATGAACTGCTTTCATTCAGTCATTGATTGAATTAACACAGTTTAACACAGGCCTTGTCTCAAGCTTCATTGATTACCGAATAAAACCCTTTAAGTAACCATTGTTTATAATCATCATCGTCATCATCAGTCCCGTGACGATCTCCACATTTGCCTATCTTGACCGGCGGCCAATAATTCATTCAATCTCATTCCTGTCCATTCCTTTATGTTGTCAAGCCAGCTTTTCCGCTGTCGACCTCTTCGCCGGCCCCCTTCTACAGTGCCTTGAAGGATGATTTTTGTAAGGGTATTATTTCGCAGTACATGACCGAACCATGCCATCTTACGTCTCTTAATTGTAATATTAAGCTTAAAATATGGAATCGTAATTAAATAAGGAATTCAACACATTCTTCTGAATTAAAATGTTTTTTATTTCAAATTGGGGGAACAGGGGCGTGTGTGGATTTGTTTATCTCCCCCCCCCCAACCCGCTGATATTTCAATCCCAGGAGATTTTTTCAAAGGATAAAATAAATTTCTTAGAGGTGTTGAGCTAAACTTCTTAAGATTCAGGGGGGGGGAAATAACTGACATTTTTATGACGTTGATTGCGAACATCAAAGTCAATCGCATGACGCGGTTGGGTGCACATACTGTGTGACCGTGATCGTGACCTCATACACAAACGTGTTCACGGGCTTATGAAGACGAAAGTGAAGGTTGGTTGTAAATTCCATCCGACGGGAACAAAATTGAATGAAAGTGTTTTTAACAATATTTGTTTCATGTCCCTATTATAGACCAGCACGCGAATGTCAAGAGTGGGTGGTTTGGAGAGTTTTTTGCTAAAAATCTAGGTCATCACGCAAAGGTCGAGGTTTGGAGGATGTACACCAGAGAATTTTCAAAGAATCTGTTAAAACTAGGGCTGTTAACGATTAATTTAAATTTAACAGTTAAATTTTGAAAAATTAACGATTAATAAATCGTTAATTTCGATTAAAGCCTAAAATTAAAATGTATGGTGTCATAAGTAACACTTATTAAACGTTCTTGTTGTAAAATCTAAATAACACTGGAATTTATCATTTATATGTCATCTTTTAACCAACTACGCAAAACGACAAGTGTGTTGACATTATTTGGTTCAAGTGATGAGCGGGTCTAATTGATAATATAACCAGCCGAGCTGAACAATCATTCACATGGAACGGAGGTAACTGGTATGCACAAAACGGTCTTGGCAAGAAATGACATTATCGGATATCGGTGTTCATTAAGTTTCCACCATAGTAGAGGGTTAATGGATTCAGGAACTTTCAACTCCATTTTGTAACGCAGTAATGTAATCCATCAGCTGTCGTCCTCTTCTGTCTCTGAGTCGGACTCCATTACTGATATTAGCTTAATGCGCTTTTCATTTGGTTTGATAAGTAGGCGAAGTGTTAGAACCATGGTAGGCAAACTGTATCTACATTTTGAGCATTCCCGTAAGTCAAAAAGTTAAAACCAAAATTTTCGTGTAATCGTCAGGAAATTTATTATTTATCGGCCACTATTTTTTTAATTAGTTGTTCATTAATATTTTGGCTTCCAATAATTTGTCAGTGGTGGGTCGATTAATCGTTAAAAATAATTTAATCGTTAAATTTTTTAACGATTAATCGCGAAATTAATCGTTAATTTCCGCAGCCCTAGTTAAAACCTTTGTAGTCGGTCGGGAACCGAAAAGCAAAATAATTTTTGATTGCTTCACTGAGTTAACACATGTTGTCTTAATCAACTTAATGTGCTATTAAAGACCGAACACTTTTTGGAATGATTTAAATTTCTTCCGAGAAACAAAAATAAAAAAATAAAACAAAACAAATACAACAAATCAATTCACGTGATTTTAACAGTTGAGTTAAGGTTTGAAAGAGATATTGACAAGATAGTGAGTTTAACATGTCTGCAAACACTACATGAAACTATATAATATCCTTAAAACATGTCCACTAAACTATGAAAATAGGATTCGTTTACTATCAACTAGAAACACAAGGGTGAAAAGTGAAAACATATGAGTGAGACCAGTGAGACGGATGAGACAGTTGCTATTGGTGAAACTGGTGAGAAACGTGAAACAGGTTTGACTTGTGAAAATGCGACCAGGAAACGGCCTAAGAACTTATATTTACAAGGACCGAGGATGCCTTGGTGGGGAGAGAACAAAACAACGAACGTATCAGCAAGACGCCTTCTCGGATGAAAAAAGAAAACATAAACACACTTTAAAAACTTTGCTGCAAGTAGAATGCAAGATTGCTACACGTCGTTAGGATACCACTTTCCAGAAATGTTTTTGTTTGTTTGTTTGTTTTTGTTGTTGTTGTTTTTAGTGTTGTTGTTTGTTTTTACTTGTTTTTTTATTGTTTTTTTTAAATAATATAATTTAATATGGCAGTTGCTAAACTGAATAAAGTGTTACGCCCAGTATAATATTTTAACGAATACAAAGTTAATTTCTCAAAATTGTGACTTATTGGACGTGAATCATCATTTTCTTTTAAGACAAATCAACAACTCAGAGGCGTAGCTAGTATATTCAGAGGCGTGGCTAAGATATGCAGGGGTGTAGTGTAGATAGGATATTCAGGGGTGTGGTTAAGAAATTCATAGATGTAGCTAGAATATTTTTCCACCGGGGAAAAACTATAAAAGTGGCGGCCCACCAATTAAATTAACATATTTCCCGTGTTCACTTATAATATTGCTATTTGATTTCTTTTACTTGTACAAACTCAGGTTATTCGGTTACTAGTACATGATTTCATAATAACAATGTGCAGCTAAAGCGATAAATGAATGCTAATGTTCAGATCCCACGTTAAGACACTGTTGTATATGGACGCTAATGTTCAGATCCCACGTTAAGACACTGTTGTATATGGACGCTAATGTTCAGATCCCACGTTAAGACACTGTTGTATATGGACGCTAATGTTCAGATCCCACGTTAAGACACTGTTGTATATGGACGCTAATGTTCAGATCCCACGTTAAGACACTGTTGTATATGGACGCTAATGTTCAGATCCCACGTTAAGACACTGTTGTATATGGACGCTAATGTTCAGATCCCACGTTAAGACACTGTTGTATATGGACGCTAATGTTCAGATCCCACGTTAAGACACTGTTGTATATGGACGCTAATGTTCAGATCCCACGTTAAGACACTGTTGTATATGGACGCTAATGTTCAGATCCCACGTTAAGACGCTGTTGTATATGAACGCTAATGTTCAGATCCGACGTTAAGACACTGTTGTATATGGACGCTAATGTTCAGATCCCACGTTAAGACACTGTTGTATATGGACGCTAATGTTCAGATCCCACGTTAAGACACTGTTGTATATGGACGCTAATGTTCAGATCCCACGTTAAGACGCTGTTGTATATGAACGCTAATGTTCAGATCCGACGTTAAGACACTGTTGTATATGGACGCTAATGTTCAGATCCCACGTTAAGACACTGTTGTATATGGACGCTAATGTTCAGATCCCACGTTAAGACGCTGTTGTATATGGACGCTAATGTTCATATCCCACGTTAAGACGCTGTTGTATATGGACGCTAATGTTCAGATCCCTCGTTAAGACGCTGTTGTATATGGACGCTAATGTTCATATCCCACGTTAAGACGCTGTTGTATATGGACGCTAATGTTCAGATAGCACTTCATGACCAGATGATCGTATTTAATTCGGACGTTGCGAACTTTCACTCCCCAAACCTTAAAATTGTCCATTTTCGGCATTGCTTTCCACGCTTCGTCGGAATAGTTCGCATTTTCGACAGCATCAATTTGCTGCCTTATTATTTCATTGTCTAGAGTACTCTAGAGGCTTGACAAATATCGATCTGATATGATGTTAACATTTTATGAGTAGTGTTTTGACAATTGAAAGTTGTAACTAAATGATGCGCAAAATGATATCAAAATTTATTTATTCATGAACAGACACCACTTCTCTCCCCTGCTGTTATCTGACAGAAGTACCCCCTCACCTGACATGACTCCAGAAGTACCCCCTCATCTGACATGACTCCAGAAGTACCCCCTCATCTGACATGACTTTAGAAGTACCCCCTCACCTGACATGACTCCAGAAGTACCCCCTCACCTGACATGACTCCAGAAGTACCCCCTCATCTGACATGACTCCAGAAGTACCCCCTCATCTGACATGACTCCAGAAGTACCCCCTCATCTGACATGACTCCAGAAGTACCCCCTCATCTGACATGACTCCAGAAGTACCCCCTCATCTGACATGACTCCAGAAGTACCCCCTCATCTGACATGACTCCAGAAGTACCCCCTCACCTGACATGACTCCAGAGGTACCCCCTCATCTGACATGACTCCAGAAGTACCCCCTCATCTGACATGACTCCAGAAGTACCCCCTCATCTGACATGACCCCAGAAGTACCCCCTCATCTGACATGACTCCAGAGGTACCCCCTCATCTGACATAACTCCAGGGGTACCCCCTCATCTGACATGACTCCAGAAGTACCCCCTCATCTGACATGACTCCAGAAGTACCCCCTCATCTGACATGAGTCCAGAAGTACCCCCTCATCTGACATGAGTCCAGAAGTACCCCCTCATCTGACATGAAACTAGTTGTTTCCCCTCACTTGCTAAGACTCAGGTTGTTATTTAGAGTCCTGAGTCTTGGTGGATGTACGTGACATCCAGATGTTCAGGTAAACATATCTATCATCATGATGTTGCTGGATATTTTAAAGCACAACTTCCACAGATTTCTTACCTTGCGCCGATGTCAAACTCACAAGTACAGAGAGGAAAACAAAGATCTTGACGTTGCCCCTCAGTAATCCTCGCCCAAAATATCTGGCCATAATTCCTGGAACTCAGGCTGGTGAGATGTGATCAGTGATAGCCACCAGAATATCACTTCATGTAAACCTCTAAACTATCACTTTATATCAAACACTACCCTATCAATTTTACATCAAATTCGATTCTTGTTCCCGGAAAAGCTTCAAAAACGCCCCAAGTGAGACTTACAACGTGTGTTTCTACGTTTGAAAGTTGATCACGTGAGTATAATTAAATTCACCATTTTTTTTTCACTGAAAAAAAAACAACCTTAAATAATGTTTTACATTTTACAGTGAAGAAAAAAAAAGAACAAAACATCTAAAATTATTTAACCGCCTCAGAAAATGTCATCTTTGGTAAAATATTAGTTAAAATATCTATAACATATTCCTTGAGTGATGCTGGTGATTTTTAAAAAATTATTTACAACCTTGAAGACTAACTCAAACTCCTGAAATATTAAATAGTTTTATCTTGGTGTGGTTTTTTACATTAGGTTGGGCCAGTGCGTGATAAAACTACGAGCTAGGCCAATATATTTTCATTGTAAACCTTTAATGCAATGCGCATCTGTGTTAATAAGGCTTTAAGGTCTGATCTCAAACAACAACCAATATTTTATAAACTATTTAAAACGTCACAAAATACAAAATCTGACAGGCTTACTGACACAGTTTAAAATAATGGCGTTCACTTTTATACCAGGCCATAATGGCGGGCTCCACCCCACCCCCACCCCAACCTCTTTCAACCAAATAGACCAAAACCTCCACCCATTATCCGACCTTATACTGATAATTCAGAAGTAGCGTAATCGCCAGTGGTGTAGTCACCAGTGGCGTAGTCACAGAGTGGCGCAGTTACCAGTGGCGTAATCACCAGTGGCGCAGTCACCCGTGGCGCAGTCACCAGTGGCGTAATCAACAGTGGCGTAGTCACTAGGTGCGTCACTAGGGTCGGTGTCACCCAGCGAGGAAATGTCATGGAGTCAACCCACTAATCGTACCTTTGAGTACCTTTTTTAGATGAAACGACTTGGGTGGCACCTTCCACATTTGGCACTCTACTTTGATGACACCCTTCTCTGCATCCTTGCATCCTCCTCTGGTGGAGACTGACCTATTTTCCCGCTCATTTCAACCTTGTTATAATTTTATTTTGTGGTGCCACCCTATGAGAGTGTGACACCACATGCATTTCCAAACCTCTTTCACTAGAGACCCTTCTGGAAGCCCCCACCTCAAACCATTACTGCAAACGTTATTTTAAACCAAATTTTGACAAAGGTTACACCTCGACCCTAGTCATTTCGCCCCCGGTAGCTTTCAATTTCAATCGCATTTCCCTTAAAATCAACGGAGCTTGCAATCGTTTTCTTCACGACAACACGGAAGTTGCAGCGGTTGGTTACTAGGCCGCACCCTTCTGCGTATGTGCGGGTCACTGCGGGTGTCGGGGGAAATAAAGATCTTTTGTAACATCCAACAAGTTTACGCACAATTTTTTTTAACCTTAAAAATAATCTTTAAGCGTTTCAATTTATCACGCACTTGCTTTGCGGAAAATTGAGTTTTTGAGGATTTATGAGGATTAGCCAGATACACAATACTGCATTAATTTGCTAGATACTCTCCATTCCATCATTTAAACAACGGGGATGCGGTGGTCGAGTGGCAGCGCACTGGACTGTCGTACCGATGGTCACGGGTTCGAATCCGTGTGAAGGCAAGGGTTTGTTGCCGGGGCCTAGGGCGTCCCTGAGTCACCCCGCTCCGAATGGGTACCTAACAGTGAATGCTGCATCACTTGCCAACAGATCATCTGTCATGGTCTGTGGACGCAACTATCTTCTGCATAGAAGGAGCGTCTGTATAGATAAGATAAGATAAGAAACAATACAATAGGACAAGAGCTTCAAACAATTATTTTTTTTATTTAAAACGTGGTTTGAAAGTGAGCAAATATCATCAAGTAAATACTAATACACTCTTTGTTATTACCACGTTTTTATTAACTTGCTTTCGTTTCTGTCTGTCTATCTGTCCGCAATTTTTCAAATTTGCCAACGTAAAATTAAACCACTTCTGATGGTCATCGAGATCTGAAAATTTTACCACAGATAGATCTTGGAAGACAATGCATTGTATCAAAATTTCAGATCGATCGATTCTACGGCATTTAAATTATTGCATTTTTTAGTTTATCTCTATATAAGCAACTGTATCCGTCTGCCGTAGTTCAATTTCACGTGCTGAGTTCACCCCGTGACCTCATCGCCGTGGTATTAAAACGTTGGGCGGGCGCTGATGAGGTGTTTGGTAAAATAGAGGTTAAAAAAAGATTTTAAAAAACCACGTTTTGATTAGTGGACTAAAAAGAAGAAAATAATTTAAAAGTTAGATGTTCAAGTACTATGATTTAATATGTCTAAAAACTTGGGGCGGGTGCTTATGAGGTTTTACATATCCAGTTCACTCATTTTCTCACTTATAGATCTCTCTTTTGCCTTCTAAATTATAAATCTTTAATCTTTTTACCGAACACCCGCCCCAAGTTTTTAGTCATATAAAATCGAAGTACTTGAACATATAAGTTTTAAATTATTTTCTTCTCTATAGTCCTCTTATAAAAACGTGGTTTTTAAAAAATCCTTTTTACCTCTATTTATTATTCTTAAAGTCACTAGTGAGGTGAATGGGTTACGTTTCTTTGTTTGCCTTGGTAGAGGTTTAACTCCAAGGTCATGACTTCTGCAAATAAAAAAACAACACCTGGACTCCCGGGGGCAGTTCCACCCCAATGGTGGACCATCTGGACACCCAAGAAGACTGTCATAAGATTCTCCCGTGAAAAGTAGGAACTCACGAGGAGGTAATGGATTGCCCTTAATCCACACTTGTCCCTGCCCGAACACCCACATTAAAAACATATACATACACAATTCATTAACGGTGGTGACAGACGTTGAAATAGAAGCATTGGTTCTTCCAAGGCCTTCTGTCTACGTGCCACTGGGAATGTGACGTGTGTAACAATGTACAAACCCCTCTGCATAAAATAACGTGTCTCTGTCAGAGTTTGTATTAGAAAAATTAACGTCTAAAGTCCCAAGTATTTTAAGCAAAAATATAAATCGATATACCTGTCAACTCACTTATAACTTTGCCGAATTTCAAATTAAAATCTTCACTCTTCTGAAAACATGTATGTTATTTATTATGGTGCTCGGTCTCTTTCAGGACATTTAAATCCAGGATTTTAATGCCAAATCTTAACTTTAAATGATTTCACTTTTTTTAAAGAAAGAAGCCAAAAGTTATTTCATGTGTCAAACCAAAGGCCGTTTGTCAAGTAAAAGAAAATAAGATCCACATTCACAAAAGGCAGCATAAAGATGGAAACTTATATTGCTTTTTAAATCAGAAGAAAAACGGTGTTGATATGTTATTAGTTTGAAATCCAATATAACATTTTCAAGAGATTAAGAAACGCATGTCTGATAAGTTTTGATAAACTTGCACTAGGACTCTAGGGGCAAAGTTCACTCAGAAGCTTCCATTATAACCTAAGGATTCTTGAATATAAGGATGAAATATTTTAGACCTTTGCATTCATTTGGTACTTTTTAAACAATTCAACAAAATCTTATAATATGATTTCAGACTTCATTTACCAGCGGCGTAGCGTGGGTTTCTGTCCATCGGGGCAGACGCCAAGTTTGCTATAGCCCCCCCCCCACCCTTCTTCCCCTCCAATTTTTTTTTGCGTAGTGTTAACTTGCACGGTATCATACCGTGTAAGTTATTTTTTTTCTAACTTGCACGGTATCATACCGTGTAATTTTTTTAAAATATAAGTTACACGGTATTTGCACATGCGCAGAGGCGGTTTTGTAGTCTATTATTTATAAGTTTTTAAAATTCACCAAGTGTACCAAACTTCCATGGTCTCATGATTACGATTTCGCCTGGTGAACTGAATGTAGAAGAACAGGCATGGGTTCGATTTTCGGTTGAGACTAATATGTTTTTTTTAATTTACAATTCTTAATTTCTTATAATTACGATTAAATTATATATTTTACTTTTAGGGTCAGGGTTAGAGTTAGTTGTCTATTTTTTACATTAAAATAGAGAAAAACAAATATATTGAAATCAATTTAAAATTCTTATTATAATTAGGCCTACTATTAAATTATATCTTTTAGTTTAGTTTTAGGGTCAAGGTTAGGGTTAGTTGTCTATTTTTGTACATTAAAATATAAAAACAAATACAGCAATACAGGGACTAAAACTAATTAAATCAATTTAACATTCTTATAATTACAATTATATTGTAATTATTAGTTTTAGGGTCAGGGTTAGGTTTAGTTGTCTATTTTTTACATTAAAACATTACCGTACCGTGCAAGTTATTTTTTTACTAACTTACACGGTATCATACCGTGCAAGTTATTTTTTTTCTAACTTACACGGTATCATACCGTGCAAGTTAACGGCACCTTTTTTTTTGTATGAATTAAAATATGATGCTGTGGTAAAGAAAGAATAATTTTTATTTGAAATTAATACTAAGAACATTATAAGTTGTTATGTTAGAAATAAAAATTGAAAATTTTAGAAATAAAATTGAAATTCACTTCTTATCTTCATGCCAACATCTCTGATGTCAATGTCAATATCAATAGCTGTCATTTCTCACTCAATAGTCCAGTAGGTAAATTAATCAAACTTAGTGTACTCAGTGCTGATCGTAATTAATTTTTTATTAACTTAATTTTAGAGAAGCTTCATCACAGCTGGCATTACGTATGTCGATGTAAGGGATATTGGGAGCTAAATTGTTATATTAGGGGCCGTCCATAATGACGTCACGCACCTAGGGGGGAGGGGTCACGCATGTGTGGCGAGGGGTAGGGGTGTTTAAGAAATGTGACGTCACATCAAAGCACGTAATTTTAAATCAAATACAAAATACACAAACAAATTGTGCAATGAAAACAATAAATTTGAGCTTTATTTTTAGACTGATACGACAGTAAACGTTTCGGCTAATGCCTTCATCAGTACAACATAAAATACATTCTTACAATACTTACATAAGTAATAATAATATTCTTACAACATATTTTATTTTATTTATTGCAGTCCCATTCTATATGTTGTATTAATTTTAAATCAAAGTTCTACATAGATGTTTGCTTGCTTCCAATTTATTTCATGATAAACGGCTTCACGCGTGTTATAATATTAGAGTGCAGACTTACACTAAATACACAATTTAATGACCAAACATAATTTGAAACATGATACTTTTCAAATAGAAAATACGGGTTTTATGGTGGTCGGACATTTCGACCCCGGACGGTTCGACCCTGCCAGTTCGACCACAGCACGTTTCAACCCCAGGACGTTTCGACCCCGGGCGATTCGACCCCGGACAGTTCGACCACGGGACGTTTCAACCCCAGGACGTTTCGACCCCGGACGGTTCGACCCTGCCAGTTCAAACACAACACGTTTCAACCCCAGGACGTTTCGACCCCGGGCGATTCGACCCCGGACAGTTCGACCACGGGACGTTTCGACCCCAGGGTGTTTCGACCCCGGACGATTCGACCCTTTCCTTTCTAAGGCGTGAAATGGTTTTTATTTATTCTTTGTTTTTACTTTATTTATTTATGTTTAAATAATAATATTGGTATAAAAATAAATAGTAATTGTATTATCTCTTTAAAATTTAAAACAGTATGAAATAGTTATTATTAAATCCCTTATATTAACTTCGCGGCCGTCTCATCATCTCATCATCTCATGGGCTGGGCGGGCGGAAAAAGAAAAGTCGAAAATGACCCACTTCCCGTGATTCGATCAAGCTGAAATTTGGCACACTGACCCGTCTGACCTAACAATGCATCGTATCAAAATTTCAGATCGATCGAACGTACCTTAATTAAATTAATGCATTTTTAGTTTATCCTTATATGAGGTATGTAATTCAAATTCACGGTTTGTTATTGTTTTTTTGCCACGTGAAAGTTTGAGCTGACGCATTGAGGCGACCCAACGAAGCGACGGGGTGCTTTTGTTTACATTTTACGTGTCACGCTGAGCTCGGTCAAGCGAATCGGTGACCAGACTTTTCCCCTCTCCCCCTCCCACCCACCCCTCCCCCCTAGGGTTATGAAGCAAACTTGAGTTAAGACAGATTCAGTCTGTAAATGTTTGAAAATAATCAATACTGTTAGTTATGTCTCATATATAAGGGATTTATAGTCAAAAACTTTGTTTTTACGGGTTTGTTTTATTTTTAACGTTAAATTTACGATGATTGAAGAAATTATATACACGGACAACCTGTCAACTTTCAATGCGAATTCATAATTGTGATACATACACCATTCATGATTGGGATACATACACAATTCATGATTGTGATACATACACCATTCATGATTGTGATACATACACCATTCATGATTGTGATACATACACCATTCATGATTGTGATACATACACCATTCATGATTGTGATACATACACCATTCATGATTGTGATACATACAACATTCATGATTGTGATACATACACCATTCATGATTGTGATACATACACCATTCATGATTGTGATACATACACCATTCATGATTGTGATACATACACCATTCATGATTGTGATACATACACCATTCATGATTGTGATACATACACCATTCATGATTGTGATACATACACCATTCATGATTGTGATACATACAACATTCATGATTGTGATACATACACCATTCATGATTGTGATACATACACCATTCATGATTGTGATACATACACCATTCATGATTGTGATACATACACCATTCATGATTGTGATACATACACCATTCATGATTGTGATACATACACCATTCATGATTGTGATACATACACCATTCATGATTGTGATACATACACCATTCATGATTGTGATACATACACCATTCATGATTGTGATACATACACCATTCATGATTGTGATACATACACCATTCATGATTGTGATACATACACCATTCATGATTGTGATACATACACCATTCATGATTGTGATACATACACCATTCATGATTGTGATACATACACCATTCATGATTGTGATACATACACCATTCCTCTGAGGTAGAAAGTCCAACTCCACCCACCCATGACCTTTAAGTTATAGTGTGATGTATACCTAGTGTTTTGGCGAGTGTTATGGGAAAGGTAGATACTGGGAGTGGGGGCAGAGAGAAAGTAGGTACCTTTACAAAGGACTATCTGACCACATGCCATTTTTATTGTCCCATTACATCGTGGGATGGAGAGATCAAGACAAGTCTACCGAGACCAGGGACTGTGCGTTGGCCGGCACATAACGGTAAGTTACAAAGACCAGACTAAGTGGCGACCACATGACAACGTGTGCTGTTGAGGGTTATTGAAAAGGTAAATACAGATAATAGGGGAAAGAGAATGTACGTACTTTTTTCTGACCACATGGCCTTTTTATTGTCCGATTACATCGGATCGGGGGGGGGGAGTTGGATTGGCTTGGAACGACTTTTCTACAGTCACTTTTAGAGGGATGATAAAAGAGGAACATTAGTTGCTCAACTTTAGTTGCCCAAAATAGGGGACGCGGTGGTCGAGTGGCTCGACTGGCGTACCGATGGTCACGGGTTCGAATCCATGTCAAGGCAAGGATTTATTCCCGGGGCCTAGGGCATCCCTGAGTCACCCAGCTCCGAATGGGTACCTAACACTATTTAGGCGGCTGGGTAATGCATGGAACCCACAAAGCTGTGGCCTGTGAACGCTGCATCACTTGCCAACAGACCATCTGTCATGGTCTGTGGACGCAATTATCTTCTGCATTGAAAGGAGCATATGTACTGATAAGATAAGATACGTTGCTCAGAAATTACGTGTGTGATAACGTAAACATGGAAACTACTGTGGAATATGGATTGACGAAACGAGAATCCTTGATTCTTGCTAACTATGAATACTGGTTTCAAAAGAACTTTAAAAAAATTAAATGCTATGTTGCAAGTTTACGCCAGAGTAAAGACGCTGGATTATTACAAACATACACCGCATCAACGCCTTGACCTACCTGAGAGGAATGGCACATTTATCTCAATCTTGAATTCGCAATGTATATCAACTGTTTGTAAGTGTAAGTACTTTATTCAATGTCAATGGTCCTATTATAAAATAAATGTTAAAAATAATATTTCATATTTCATACTGTTTTAATAAGTATTAAACTATATCATTTTGTACATTGTACTATTATAAATTAAACGTTACAAATAACGAATTGATACTATTTTTAATTTTTAAGAGATAATAAATCATAATATTAAACTATTATAAACTATGTTATTTTTTCAATTGTACTATCAAAAAATAAACGAAAAAAATAACTATTTCATACTGTTTCTAATTGTAAATAGATAATAATGTTAAACTATTTATTTTATACCGAAAATATATTATAAAACATAAATAAATAAAATAATAAAAAAGAATAAATAAAACCCTTTAACGCCTTAGAAAGGAAAGGGTCGAATTGTCTGGGGTCGAAACACCCTGGGGTCGAAACGTCCCGTGGTAGAACTGTCCGGGGTCGAACCGACCTGGTTGAAACGTCCTGGGGTCGAAACATCCTGTGGTCGAACTGGCAGGGTTGAACCGTCCGGGGTCGAAGTGTCCGTAATTCGGCTTTTATGGTGGGGAGGGGGTGGGTCAAAGCTTTGTGGAGTCATATTGGAGGGGGGTCTAAGTTTTTGTGTCGAAGTGTGACAAGGGGGAGGGGGTGAAAAATCGGCTAAAATCGCGTGGCGTTATTTATGGACGGCCCCTTAGGCACGGTAGCTTTGAGCATAAATAGCGTTTTAACTTTAATAATTCAAGAGGGCTTGAATTCATTCTCTATTGCCCGTACGTAAATTCAACAAAGGTCATTGTTTGTTAATGTCATGTTAGATAAGTCCTCAAATTTGATGAAATTTGAAGTCATGATCATGGCCATCAATGTCGAGTAGAGTAGCTGGTGTAAGAAAGTCATTTCCGTTTTTTAAATTCTATAATTTCTAAAACATCTCACATAACTGGCTACTTTAGCTCTTCCAGTTAGATGAGCAAATGTTTGATTCATTCGATGTGCTTATTTGCAAGACAAGTACAATTTAACACTAAAGCAAAATAATTGTGCTTTAGAACGAGATTATCAACTTTTAAACTCTAAAAAGAATGCAGAACTAAACACAAACCATAGATAGCGTAGGACGAAATAATCTTCTGTATAGAAGGAGCGTCTGAAACAGATAAGATGAGATCGTAACATTTTCCCCCATTTATATTAGTTACATTTACGCGAAAATCATTTTCGAGTTATCCGTCTCATCTCTCCTTTTGGTGTAAGGCCCGTGTCTGATTTGGTGAAGATTATTTTCATATTTTATGTTGTGTACTTTTCCATCCCCCTTCCATTCACTAATAGTAATTTCAAATTTTCATCTTTACTTTCAGGTCATTTACTTGTATCGGTAAAGTCCCTGTATGTTGCTAAAATTTGATTGGTTGTTGGAATTTGATCGGGTAAAATAGTTTTGCTTCTGCAACATGAGCGGCTGACAAACTTGAAGAATCGATGACAGGTACCAGGATAATCTTATAACGTTCTTATTCTACTTCAGCCCCTAGGTTTTTACGTTTTTTATAAAAGGTATCAGAAGAGTTTAAAGTTTAGGCAGTAAGAACTTTCACATATTTTTGGATAATCCGAATAATCCTTAATTTCTTTTACTAATTTCTTCCTTAAAGTTTCTTTTATTTTAATAATAAAAATATCAATTTTGTTCTCCTAATAAACTACGAGGATTTTTCCGCCCATAAGAAAGTGCCACCCGGGCCAGTTACTCCCTTTCACCCTGACCCACTGCCCACAATGTAATTTACGTATGACACCTTAAATTTAATAACAGTTTTGAAATTAAGTTAATTAAAGATTCATAGTAATTTAATTTAATCTTATAACATTATCTAGCATGTTGATTTATGAGTTAGTTTTTAAAAAAAAATAAACTTTTCAATCAATGATTTTTATTATTTTATTATTTAAACAAAAATTAATTGGTAAGCTATACATTTGTTAAAAGCTGAAATAAAATAAACATGTAACATTTAACCGAGTATAAATCTAATATTAACTTCCGGGTTACTAAGGATAAACATACATTCATCAGTATTTCATCTACGTTTTTTGGCTGGAAATCCAATACATTAGTCCACCTGAATTACCATGTCTGAAAGAAAGGTTTTAAATGTAAGTAATTTTGAAAGATATAGTCTAGATTTAGTATTTTTGTACACGAATGAAGTAAATAGAGGCAAGATAAAAATAAAAAAGAAGTGGAGTGTTAGTTAAAATAGGTAGTAAAGGTAAGCGTTATTCGCACGGTTTTGGCAGTGCGAATAATGTCCAACATTATCCGCACGTTAAACCGAGCGGATAATGCCTAGCGTTATTCGCACTGCCGCACGGTTTTGACCGTGAGAATGATGCCAAACGATATCTAGAGGCCTTGGACTTGGGTAATGCATATAAAAATGTTAATACAAATTAACAAATAATACTAACAGTCACTGTTCACTGTTACAGACTCACTTTAAAATTTTGATCGTGAGAATAATGTCGAACTAATTCAATTGTCATTTTAACCGTCTTTCGAGTGTCTGGAATCTTATATTTGTATCCATTTTAGCAATAATCTGAGCGGACCTGCATATCGTTTGTTAATGATTAATCATTAATTAATTAATTAGTAATACTACGGATTTAGCTGATAATAAACTGATATAAAACTATACTATTATTAACTGTTCCAGTGCAATCAACTTTGTATTTTTATTCTGTATATAAATTATGAAGTACCTTTATTAACTTTCATTCATAATTGGACGAGACACTGTAATGAAAAAGAATAATTATTATTAGGCCGATGGTAGACACCGCGTAACGCGCGGTGTCCACTCAGTTGGGTAGACACCACGCATTACGCTGTCTAGACTGTGGAGGGTAGATGGCGCGCATTACGCAGTCTAGATTGTGGAGGGTGGATGGCGCGCATTACACTGTTTATTTTGGTATACCCAATCCACCTTAATATGCGATCTCATGGTCTCTTATCTAGCATGGCGTTTTCCTTTTTATTTCATACCCTTTCTTATTTTTTTGGCCGATGGTAGACACCGCGTAACGCGCGGTGTCCACTCAGTTGGGTGGATGACACGCAATACACAGTCTGTTTATTTTGGTATACCCAGTCCACCTTAATAGCTTAAAGATTTATGATTTTAAAATTAATTTGGTAAAAGCAAAGAGAACGGTGCGCTCGATAAATCATATTTTTGGTTGCTATATTATATTTGTTGTTTTTTCTATTTTATTTAATTTAAAAAATAGACAACTAAACCTAACCCAGACCCTAAAACTAAAACTACAAACTTTAAAAAAAAAGACTCAAACGAAACTCGAACCTCCACCTGACACCCAGAGTTCAAGAATCTAATGTCCTAACCGTGAGACCACAGAAGCTCATGTACCGTTTGAAATTTTAAAAATCTTATAAAGTAGTAAGAGCAAAATGTGACGTCACGTTTACGCTACACCCAAGCTTTACAGTGGATGCCGCGTATTGCGCGGTGTCTACCCACTTCGTTATTATTATCCCCAAAACTAGCAATTTACCAGTGGTCACCATAAATCCATTAAGTTAATTTAATTTAAAGCATGAAAAAACGAAAGAAGATACAGTGGTCCGAAAGGTATAGCCAGTATACATAAAAAAATTTAAAGTGAGAGTCTGTAACAGTGACTGTTAGTAACAGAATAGGTAAGACAGGCATGGGTGGGGGAATAATAAAATGTTTCTGGGAAAGAGCCTGCTTGCGTGTTTGCAAACACCCTCACTGTGATTGTAAAACATCCACAAAAAAAAATAAAAAAAATAAGTAAGACCGTCCTAGGATTCGATCAGCATACCATAATGATAAATTGAACTAAGCTAGATTAACCACTCAACTGAAGAAGCTGATGAAAATATTTGTTATTTTAAAATTATAAGTATAAGTAATTATCATTAATTGCAGACTAATCAATTTTTATGGCAATGCTACCTTAAAATTTCAGTAATCATGACATTTTAATTAGTATTAGCATATAAATTACATATTTTAGCCTAAATCAAGTGATATCGGCCATTATTTTGTCTACACCGGGCGCGTTTTTTTTTCATCGTGACCAGCTACTATAAGTAATATGCATGCGCCGTCGACCCGTGCGGATAATACTCAGCATTATCCGCACGGCCAAAACCGTGCGAATAATCACTTCCGATAAGTAAACAGTAAACAGTGACATTAGTCATTATTATTATTATTATTAATTATTAGTAATATTAGTTAGTATACAAGTTGACAATACAGAATTCAGTAGTTGACAATAGTCTTAATTACTTAATGAAGTGACAAGTCTAATAATTGATGACTGATACTAACTATACTGATACTGATGCATTGTCATTGTAGCTTGGCATTAGCTGTCAGTATTTCAGAACCCTTATACTTATAATTTATAACTTATGATTACGCCTTATTTAATTATTTAGGCTTACATCTGTCTAAATCTGAGTAACAATTGCTGTCAGTATTTCAGAACCCTTATGTTTACGCCTTATTTAATTATTTAGGCTTACATTTGTCTAAATCTGAGTAACAAATGATGATTATAGCAGTTTTAATATGTAACTAATTAATAATAATACTTGTATATAATATATATAAAGTAGTATAAAGGCCTAAGTTAAAAGATACTAAACTGGGCCGCGGTGGTCTAGCGGTAGCGCGCTGGACTGTCGAACCGAGACAGAAGAGAGTCACAGGCTCTATTCTCGGTGCTAGCAAGGCCCCCGGGGCATTGTGCTAGCCACACAATCCCTTGCTCGTTAGTGGTGGCTAAATAAAACTTGTGAACGCTACCTCACTTGCCCCATAGTCCATCATGGACTGGAAAGGGGGTTATATATTTAATTTATATGTTGTTTTTTTTCTCCACAGAAATACTACCCCCCAGAATTTGACCCCTCTAAGATACCTAAGCTAAAACAGCCGAAGAATAGGACATTTAGCATAAGAATCATGGCACCTTTCAATATGAGGTATATGCTCAGATTTTGCAAATAAATTCTTCCTGAACATTTACTTATGAATGCATCATGTCATTAATGATGCTTGAAATTCCAAATGAAAGTCTATTGACATCCTGCTGATTATTAAGTAGTAAACAAATAATTTGCAAAATTTCTCTGACACAAATCTTTAAGTTTAAGTCCTTACTTTGGATTCTCACTTATAACATTTTTATTAAAATCACTAACTCTTACACTTAGACCCTAAATCTTAAAAAATTATTCAAAGTACGCTAACGATTATTTTCCATTACTTCTTCTTTTTCGGCTTTGACCTTTTTAATCATAGGGGCCTAATCAGATTTAATATATGTTCTACAGATGCAATACTTGTGGTGAATACATCTACAAAGGGAAAAAATTCAACTCCAGAAAGGAAAACGTTGATGATGAAGACTACCTTGGTTTGCGCATTTTCAGATTTTATATCAAATGTCCAAGGTGTGTGGCTGAAATAGCATTTAAGGTAAATATGATTTTTTGTAATTTAGACAAAAGATTTGGGATACTAATAAATGAGGAATTTGTTTTACCATAATTTAAATTGGATTTATTACCCTTGAAAACAATCCTGAAACGTCCACTGAACACTCTTTGCATAGTAGCAAAGTATAATTTGTTTTGAATAACTAGCTTGAAACTCTCTTTGTATGTTTTTTTTTATATAGATGTTTTCATTTTTTAAAAGCTTTTTGGAATGTCTTTTGATGACTTTGAAAAATACGTAGACAGATTTGGCAAACACTGACTATGCCCTTGAAGCTGGAGCAACTAGGCTGTTTGAAGCAGAGAAACTGGCACATCAAATGGCAGAGAAAGAAAGAAAAGAAAAAGAAGAGGACGAAATGAACCCAATGAAAGTAAGCCAAATTATAGTGTTTTTATTTTACTTTAAAATATAAGAAACTCCATGTTGGATTACTCTTCCTATTTTAGTGGATTTTTGTGTGTGTATACTTGAGCTGTATTCAAATGTCAGAACTGATTGCTGTTATATCATATTTGTTATCAATTTTTAGGTCACTTGTTTCCATTGTTATATAATACTTCTCTATGAACCTAATCTTTAAAGAAGTTGTTTTATCTAAACCTAATTACACCTATGCTATTCTGAAGGCTGCCTCTCATAGCATTAGTGCCAAACAGAAATACAAAATTATTTTTATCGAAATTAACTCATTGGAATTATGATATCCATTCAGATAATACATAAAATGTCACAATTTAACTGCATGAATCTATTTCAAACCTTATGTTTCTATTAAGATTTACTTGGGATGGTCTTAAACTAAAGAAAAAATTTATAGTTTTCTAAAACTGATGCTTTTATCATATGGTTTGACACTACCAAGGTTTTCTTGACATAATAGATTTATCAGTTTACAATAGGGCTGGTACTGATTTTAAAAAATGCGTTCGATTAATCAGGGGGGGGGAATTTAATGGATTGATTTCTATTAATTATATTTGTATAACACATATTTAGATCCAGTTAAGTTGCGATTCGTTATTTCACAAAATCGATTAAGTCACAGTAATTCCATGGCTCCCAAATTTTGTGACCTAACATAGCAAATTCGTTCTACTATGCAAGAAATAAGGAAGAAAAACCTTTTTGTTTATGTATGCACGTCTAAAAAAATAATAATAATATGAGGAAAAAGTATTTAAGTAACAAAAAATATAAATAATTAATAATGTAAATTTGAAGAGAAAAAAAATAGAAATATTTTCTTAAATTTTAATTGAATTTTAATGGATTAAATCCTTCGTTAATTTCCGCAGCCCTAGTTTACAGATATAATAAAATGCTCTATTTTGTGTAGGTGCTTGAGAATCGTACCAAAGCCAGTCGTAATGAAATGGAACAACTTGATCAGCTGGAAGAACTTAGGGAAATGAATGCTCGACATGCTAAAGTTGACCACATGACCATGCTGCAGCAGCACATGGCCTATGAAGAGCAGCTTCTGAAACTTCAGGAGGAAGAGGAGGAAAAACTTGTTCAGTAAGAGAAACAAAATTAATCATTATGTTTAATTTGAACTTTTTAAAACAAAAATTTAGTATAATCATGACATCAGAATTTTAATTTCTGATTTTAAAATCTCTGCAAACATATGTTAATGGGTTTTATAACATCAGCGATAAAAGTAACTTTTACATCTCTTTTTTTTTAAACATTCTTATATGTAAAAAAGGTAATTATATTCTTTTAGGAGATGATTGTTATTTTATTAAATAAAATATTATTTACTTAGAAAGAAAGTTTAAAATCTCATTATAAATGAATTTTTTAGTCGCATTTTAATTGGCAATTTTCTATTTTACTGTTAGTTTTAATTTAAATCTCAATTTTTATCAGATTTATTAACCTTACATTTTGCCATGATAGAATCTGTGTACTTTCAAACCATACAGAAGTAAAAGGCAATACTGTATAAATTTAAATACATATTTATTATTGATTCCATATTGAATTATTCATGACACCCTCCATCATCCTTTGTAAACAGAGAAATTCTCAGGAAAGGGGCGGTAGTTAATACAGTGAGGAGGATTCATGAGGATGACAGTGATGAAGAGAAGTCACTTGAGGCCAAAAAAGCCAGACAAGACACGATAGCCACTGCCAAACCTACCGATCTTTTAGCTGTAAGCTTTAAACATATCATATCCTGTTGTATCTTTTAGCTGTAAGCTCTAAAAATATCATATCTTGTTGTCATATTTTAGCTGTAAGCTTTAAACATATCATATCCTGTTGTATCTTTTAGCTGTAAGCTTTGAACATATCATATCCTGTTGTATCTTTTAGCTGTAAGCTTTAAACATATCATATCCTGTTGTATCCTTTAGCTGTAAGCTTTAAACATATCATATCCTGTTGTCATATTTTTGGGAGTGAAAATTCAAACTTCTTAGATAGTCTCAGAACATCTATTTTTTTTTAATAACTGCTGTCTAAAAAGTTTTTTCCAATCATTAAAATTGTATTCTCTCTTGTGCAAATAAATTATTTCACTCCAGTTTCTTTCAAGCAATCTATATATGTAATTCACCAGAACAAGATCAATAGGCGAGTTGTGTGCAAATGAGCATGACGAATGACCCTCGCTGGGGTCGACCAATCAAGCGAAGTGGGTTCAAAAAGGGAGGGGGGGCTCTCGAGACCAACAATGGTTCTTGCGTTGTTCCTTCACAGAATAAAATGTTCGTAGTGTGGTGGTTATCACGTCCGCCTTACATGCGGGAGGTACTGGGTTCAAGCCTCAGCGGAAACATAATTTTTTAATTTTTAAAAATGTTTGTTTGTGCTCGTTCTTTTCCCCCTGTTTTGCAAACATAGCTGACCCTCGCTAGGGTCGGCCAATCACAGTTTATGGTTGGCAAGCTAGGTTGGTGCAGGTAGCTAACCGCAGTGCGCATGTCTCGAGACCATCAATACGACAGCGATGTCCCGCCCGCCGCCTCAAGTTAATTCGCCTTGTTCTGTTCTCTTCGTGCTGTAATTTGTGTCAGTTCTTTCCCCCCTTTCTTTGCACTATCTATGAGCAAGTCTGCTTACACCACCGGTCGTATCTAGTTATTTATAAACAACTAAAAATTTAAACAAATTACACACACTTTTTTTTTAATGTATACCTCTCAATTCCCAATCAATTGCATCTGAGTTAACCATCCAAGATGTTTTCTTGAGTGATTTGATGCTCTATAATGCCGCTGTAGTGGCATAAGTTACCGATTTATTTACATTTGTGACATTATAAAACTATTCTGTACATGTATGGTTAATTTGTTAATTTTGTAAAAGTAACACTTTATCACTCTATCATTTGTGTATCATGTTCTTCCTGGCAGATGGAACAAAGAAATGCAGATGAAAAACACAAGTTCAGTCTTCAAAGTATCAAATCTTTTTCCACCAAGGCAGCACTGTCGGGTTTAGTGAAAAGAAAGACAGCACCTAAAACTTCCACTTGCGGATCCACACAGTTGCCATCTGCGTCAGATGTGAAAACAGAGCCGGTTGCACCACACGAAGCTATTTTGGGTAACGTCAAAGAGGTCATTAAAGAAGAAGAGACAGCCCCAGAGGGTGAGAGCAGTCAAGGGATGAAGTCTTCCAATGGGCCAGTCACTGAAGATGTTAAAACAACGGTTTGTTTGGGTTTGGGACTTTTGGGAAGCTACTCAGGGTCTAGTAGTGAGAATGATGATTGTACATCTTAAAATGTTTCTTTGTTCAGGGTCTAGTAGTGAGAATGATGATTGTACATCTTAAAATGTTTGTTTGTTCAGGGTCTAGTCGTGAGAATGATGATGATTGTACATCTTAAAATGTTCGTTTGATCATACATGTCTCAGCTGTTACATTTACCAGTGTATCAGAGTAAATAAAATTTGACGGTAACATTGGGAGACAGGCTGCTCTATTGTAAATTATTGTTAAGAAAATTAAATGTACCTGTAGATGATAAAATAACTTTTTAGGATGAACATACTTATAAATTTGGGAAATAAGTTGTACCGAGTATATCAGATGTGATCAAATAATTAGTACCGAGTATATCAGATGTGATCAAATAAGTAATACCGAGTATATCAGAGGTGATCAAGTTTTCTTTGAGGGTAATAGTAATACTTTTCAAAATCTGATATATTTATTTCTGTTAGTAGATTGTTCTTAACAGAACTCTCATTTCTTCTAAATTGTTATGCAGTTTATGTATTTCACCCTGATTTTGATAACTACTATCATAATGCTGGATTTCTATTTTAAATTACATTTTAAAAAATGTAATTTTAATATTATTTCGGCTTGTTGAAATATTTTCAATAAAGAAAATATATGTAATGTTTTGTTGACTACACTATATGTAAATAATTATTAGTTGAATTAGTAAATATTGCTATTCATGTTGTACTGCTACAAATGCTTAGATAAGCTATCATTTTATTTTTTAAATTGAAATAAAGCCACACAACTAGTTTGTAAAGTAATAAATGAATAAAGCATCACAACTAGTTGGTAAAGTAAATGAATATGGTTTTAATAACAGATTTCCATAACTTAGGTACATTCAGAAAAAAACCTTTCACAGTTTGACAAAACAATATCCATTAAATTAAAATAAACTTCACACTAGTCATTCACATTATGGAAGCTTAGACCAGATAAAACAGAATGGCACAACTCATACATGGGCATGATGATAGATGATTCATAATAGCTATTTCCAACACATTTTACTTATCGATTATTCAAAGAACAAAATTTCCTCTACAACAGAGTCAATTTCACACTCGGCATCTCTATACCTGTGAGTTCAAAGAATTGGCAATTGAAAACATTCAAGTATAATGGAAATAGACTGTACATATTTGTTGCATACATAGGGGAATGTTGTTTCTCAGTTATGTATCATCAAAGGATTGCAACATTCCGAGACATCAAATGATAGCAGTTCTAGATATGACATCAGTTATGTATCATAATGCATTGCAACATTCAGGTACATCAAATGATAGCAGTTATAGATATGACATCAGTTATGTATCATCAAAGGATTGCAACATTCCTGTACATAAAATAATTGCAGTTCTAGGTATATTATAAACCTTGCAGTACAAAGCCCAGAATTTAGCAGGCATACCATAACAAAAATGTAATCCTGGACTCGCTATCTGACTTAACTGGTTTATTTTATTAAAGGGAGGATTACTAAATTATTATTTTTAATTTCAAACAATTAACCTCACAGAGATAATAATATATCACATTTCTGATTCAGTATTAGTCGGTAACCTATTTCTGTTCAAACAATAATTTCATAATTAAAAATTATGGCAGCCGAGTCGAGTAACTAATGATAGATTTTTTTAAAGGAAATGGTAATTGTGCAAGATTTAAGACTAGTATAAAGGTATATGAATCTTCTATGTAACTTCACTAGACTAGCAGCAGTAGGTACTTACAAGCTTATTTTGTTAACATTATATACCTGTAAATAAATGTATGCAACTTTTGGATTCTATAAGCTACATTCAAATATAAATAAGAAACAGTTGAATAAGTATTTTCAATTCTGAACAAAATTCCTAGACTTAATCAACATTTTCGTTCTTTGTTTTTGGGGAGAATTAAAATTATTTATATTACCAGTATAGAAATTTATTAATATAAATAATAAGACGCATACAAGGGCAGTAATATAAATAATAAGACGCATACAAGGGCAGTTGAGATATATTAAGAGTTATGGGTAAAGTTTAACATCTTTGTTTGGAAGTCAATTCGTAAAAATCATTTTAAACTTTGCATATCTAGACAAAGTGCCTGGCTGAGCCACATCTCATTCACATACAAAGTGTAGAGAAAAATAGGTTTCTAACTTAAAGTTCAGAGGTACACAGACTCATGCTTGGATGTTGCTTTTTACTAGTTTTATGAAGACTTGATTAGTAAGTGCCAATGATGAACAGAAACGTATATTTAAAGTCAGCGCATTTACTGTTTAGTTTGATCTTGATTTGTTTATTTAATGAAATACATAGAAATATATCTTTACTAAAGGGAAAACAGCTTTTTTTTAAAAAAAAGTAATCTGAATTTAGATAAATCACAAGTTAAGTTCATAAAGTATAAAGATTATTTTTAAATGCCGTAAATATTTTGTTTAACAACTTGATGAGTACAGCATATCTTTTAACACCAACTAAGCATGCATTCATTGCTATATTTAGCAACTACAACATTTCTGACACAACATTTAAAGTCTTTAGTTTGAATTTAGCTTTTTTGAAGAAAAAATACATTTAGCAATCACCTCTGATCTTGCCTGTATTTATAATTATAACCACAAAATTTTATTTAATAAAATCGCTATTTTGAAGGGATAAAAATTCATGCCGTTTACTACACACACAAAAATTAAGCTATCAAATAAAAGGAAATATAAGTCAAAGCGCTTTTTCAACATTTACGCATTAAAATTAAAGCAAAAAAGACAAAACAAGATTAACAATTCTGAAGGATTAAATTTAACTAATTTAATGGGAAAAAAACAAGCGCATAGTCGGATATGTCTAAAAGTTTATCATATGACTAATTTACGTCGTTACATGAGCCAGTCAGTTCAAACCATCCAGCAGGACAAAAAAATTACAAAAATAAATACACAAGATATTAATGGAAAACATTTGCTTGAAATATACATAAAAGCTGTTTAAAAAATGCAGCTTTAGATATAATTACAGTAAGAAAAAAAGTGTTTTTTTTACACATATTCAAATGAAATTAATTGTAGACATCATAATCTAGTTAAACAGAGAAGCCATTAAAAAAAAATATCATGTCAGAACACATGGAACAATCTTAATGCTTTTTAGAGTATATACAAGAAAATTAATAGATAATATGAGAGTGGAACTCTTTGCCTGTGTCACTCTGAGGACTTTTTGGCTCTTATGTAATTATGAAATCTTCTATTTCACTTTACTTTAGGATTATGACTTAAATTTACTTAGCAAATTAAAACTGAAGAAAATTTAAGCAAAGATTTCTTTTTTTTTAAAAATTAAATAAGGCAAGTCTTAATACTTTTAATATGATCTAAGGCAAACTACAATGTATGGAGGTATCCATCCTTTAATACAAGAAAGAATTAACAATAGTTGCTCCTAGAAGGTTGTTGAAGTGAAGACTAAAAAACATTACAATTCAAAACTATTTTTAATAGTATCTTTGTTAAAACTTGCTTTGACGATAGAATTAAAATTAAATGCTGATTTTTTATTTTTTTTCTCCTTTCTCATGCAAATAAGCCACCCAGTCTAAAGATATGGAAACTGGCCGGGTGATTGAAATAATTAAATATATTTATACATTTGAGAGTTTTACTGAATACTTACAGCACTAGCACTATGTCAGATAATATATGACTAACTCAAGGCAGAGCACAACACGCAACCCCAAGACACGTTTAGGAGCACATCATATATTTATTTACCCAACAAAAGCATAGAGGAATCCTTTCTTTTTCTGCACCAAACTAAGTGCTTAACTTCAAAAATCATAACATTCTTATTTATTGCATGCAAGGATTGTTTGTAGATGATAAAAAAATCTGAAGGATTTACTTAAAAAATTCTTTTTATTATTTAATAAAATATTAAATTAATAAAATCATTACTGACTAGCAAATTTTGTAGGTAAATTTTAATAGGAGGGAAGTGGAAATTATTAAATTTGGATTAACAAATAACTAAAAAGGCTTATTGTGAAGTATATCTCAAATTACTGTCAAATATTAAGCTGGCGCTAAACTCACTAAATAACAAAAACCTCCTTGAAATCAAACAAACCATTTTTTGTTATATTTACTAAACATACATTTAATTGCATATTACTCTGTTATTTTATCAGAAACAATGTCACTTCAATTAAACATTACACATAGTGCAAACTGATAGAATACAGCAGGCAACAAGCTGGCAATCCATTGGAGTCACAATCACAGCTCAATCGAGACAAGCAAGCAGGCAATCCAACGGAGTCACTGGGTCAGTCACAGCACAATCGATGACTCTCACACCACACATACAGAGCAAGGAGGTTTCATGGACACATCGTTAGAGGATTTGAACATCTAAGAATTCCTTAAGTAAAGTCTGTCTTCGCTTCTCTGCTACATCCATTTGATTTTCAAGCACCTGTTGGTAAAATGTTTGATATTGTATTCTATTAAAATATACGGCTTTGGGAGATCAAAGCTTTGGGGCCGTCCATATACGACATCACACGATTTTGGCCGATTTTCACCCCCCACCCTTCGTCACAAAAAGTTAGACCCCCCTCCAATATGACGCCCCCACCCATAAAAGCCATTTTTATTTGAAAATTAAAATGTTTCAAATCACTTTTTTGTCGTTTATGTATGTATTTAGTGTAAGACTGCACTCTAATAACGTAACACGCGTGAAGCCCATGTAAAACATCATTAAAAAAAAATGTAAACAATCAGATATTTTAATGGAACTTTTATTTAAAGTTACGCGTTTTGATGTGACGTCACATTTCTTACACCCCCCTCCCTTTCGTCAAAAATGGTAGACCCCCCCTCTAGGTGCATGACGTCATTTATGGACGGCCCCTTTGTGACATCATACTGGAGGGGGGGGGGTTAAGCTTTTTTTATGTGTGACGAGGGGGGTGGGGTAAAAATCAGTTAAAATCATGTGAAGTCATTCATTGACGGCCCGGCCCCATTATAGTTTTTTGTAATATTGTGTTTTCATGTTGAAATTATTGAAAAAATACAATAGAACATTCAAATTTTATTGTCTGGAACACTGCATATCAAAACTGATAGAATAGAACAATATAAGCAGTGAAATCACCGTCCCGTTGTGTATTTATAACGGTTAAGGCACCGGTGGGCGAAAGAGAAACTTTAACTAATTTCAAGAAATGGAAATATAAATCAGATGGGTATATTTTAGTAATGTGTGAACGTTTGGTCTGAATCAAATGTTAATTACTTCCTAGTAATTAAAAGTTCAGAATTTCATTTGCATTTAAATATAAAACATTATTGCATATCAGTATTGACTCAGTCGGTCTCGAATGCTGTTTGCAGCCTGAGCGGTTGACGTTACTAGTCTTAGTCTTATGAAAATAAAATTGTTGTGTGTACGTACACATCCATATGCAAAATGCCATTAATTTAAGACCACCCCTCCCCACACCTTGGGTACGTAATATATGGATGGCGCCTAAGACAGCAAGACCAGGGCATTTAACATCTTTTCTATCTAAAAAAATTACAGACTCCACAGAAAAAAACAAAAACAACTTAAAGTGGCACAGAAAAATGTCCTTACCCCTTTGTCTGAGACAGAAAAATGTCCTTACCCCTTTGTCTGAGACAGAAAAATGTCCTTACCCCTTTTGTCTGAGACAGAAAAATGTCCTTACCCCTTTGAGACAGAAAAATGTCCTTACCCCTTTGTCTGAGACAGAAAAATGTCCTTACCCCTTTGTCTGAGATTTCAGCCCTTTCCACCTTCCATGAGAGATTTTCTACTTCAGCCTCCAGTTGTGCCTGTTGGTATTCAAACTAGATCACAGAAATAAGGATGTTCATTAACATTAGGAAAGCCTTCGTGTAAACAGAGAGTAAAAGGGAACAAAGAGGAAAAAACCAGAACAAGGCACTTTTAGCGTGAGTAAATAAAATTATGTCAAGGATTCTTTTTTTAAAAATAGTTTACTGAAATCAAGTCATCTCACATTAAATAGTAGTGCAGTATTCAAACCTGTTGCGGTCATGACATTTGAGTTTCATTAATTAAATCTCTTATTGTCCATACAATTCAATGTAAGAAAACAGTACATTAGTATTTTAAGCAATTCATTCCAAAAATTTACTATAATAATTTTAACTAAGGCTTTGTTTTAGATATCTTGATAGACAAATATTTTATTGGGTGCGATTACTTTCAAATACAGATCAATGTGTTTTTTCTTCATGGTTCATTGAATATTTCTACAATGGAATCATTTCTGTAAGCAGTCAAAATTTTAAATCTTTTCAAAAGATCCCCACTCACCAGAATCTTTCTAGGTCCTTTCTCCATGTAATAGGCATAGGGATATGTGTACTGCAGTGTGTACCTACACTGTTCAAATAGAGAAAGACAATGTCAGAACACAGTACAAATGTAAGATAAACAGCCATATCTGCTGGTCATTAAACATCTTGTGAAACTAAACATTCAAGTGGGCCGCTGTATTTTTCCGTATGACCTAGTTGAAAGCTTCATCACAAACAAACTGTCAACATGGTGTAATAAATTACATAAAGATGGTGTGTACCTTTGAAAGCAATGCAGCAGCTATGAGAAGGTATTGCTAGTTGATGTAATAGATTACATAAAGATGGTGTGTACATTTGTAAGCAATGTAGCAGCTATAAGAAGGTATTGCTAGTTGATGTAATAGATTACATAAAGATGGTGTGTACCTTTGAAAGCAATGCAGCAGCTATGAGAAGGTATTGCCAGTCGATGTAATAGATTACATAAAGATGGTGTGTACCTTTGAAAGCAATGCAGCAGCTATGAGAAGGTATTGCCAGTCGATGTAATAGATTAAATAAAGATGTACTGATGGTGTGTACCTTTTTGAGCAATGCAGCAGCTATGAGAAGGTATTGCCAGTCGATGTAATAGATTACATAAAGATGTACTGATGGTGTGTACCTTTTTGAGCAATGCAGCAGCTATGAGAAGGTATTGCCAGTCGATGTAATAGATTACATAAAGATGTACTGATGGTGTGTACCTTTTTGAGCAATGCAGCAGCTATGAGAAGGTATTGCCAGTCGATGTAATAGATTACATAAAGATGTACTGATGGTGTGTACCTTTTTGAGCAATGCAGCAGCTATGAGAAGGTATTGCCAGTCGATCCAGGTCCCTTGGTTGTTCATGACTTTCTCCTGAGTTCTGGCTGTGATTTTTGCTGTAGTTGTCTCCTCCAACTGTAAACTCTTGGCGTGGTTTTCCCACTTAGGAGAAGGAATATTCAAATTAGGGACACAGTACCTTTGATTACATGTGTGTTACAATCCACTTTGTAACTTCCTATGATGGTAACAATGATGTATAATTTGGTGCAAAGATAGTGTGTTTCTGTATAAATGTTAGTTATTAAAAGTTCATCAAAAGTCACTAACTCAGTTAAATCATTAAAAAAACAACCCTTAAATACAAAGTTTTTGACTATAAATCTCTTACATATGAGACATAACTAAAAGTATTGACACACACCGCGCGACAGACCCCTGTGACATCTCGAGGGCTGGAATGAAACTCCAGTGACCCGTGGAGGTCAACTATAGCAGACGCTACACATGTTACATAGAGATAAACTATAAATTCATTAATTTAATTACTGTACGTTTGATCGATATGAAATTTAGATACAGAGCATTGTTAGGTGACACAAGTCTATGTGCAAAATTTCAGCTCCATAGGATCATGGGAAGTGGGTCATTTTTTACTTTTGTTTTTCTGCGGGCGGGCGGGACTACGACAGACAGAAAGAACGACAAGACGGTGAAGTTAATATAAGGGATAAAAAAAAACAATTTGCCTGATTCTGATTAAAACTTATAACCAGTGCTTTTTTTGTGCCGGTACGCATCTGTACGGCGTATCGGCACCTTTTTCAATGTGGGAAAAAATTATTATTTTCCTTGTATTTTAACGTTTATTATTATTGGTTAATTATAAAATAAAATTGTTTTAGGCGTTTAGTATCTTTGCAGTTGTGATTTAGCTTGCATCGAGGTGCAAACTGGTAGTTAAAAGTTAGGCAATCCATCACTGAGTACCAGCACCTATTTTAAAAAATTTTTTTTAAAAGCATTGCTTATAACTATAAAAAATGTTTATAAATTAGTCAATTAGACATTCATCAAATTGACCCACACTAAAAAAAAGTGCCACCAGCTATTAGCATAGATGCACCTACTACAGCCACAAGTCAACATCAAGTATCACTTACCCTCTCGTAATAGAAAAGGTATTTTTTTAAGGCTTCCCTGGCTTGAACATGGACAGATTCATTGGCAATATTGGGATTTTCTTTGTATCGACTGCATTCATAATATTCACTTCCATGAGACTTCCAGTCTGTTGGGAAGAACATGTTTCAAGTAATGCTATCAAGAACATGTTTCAAGTTATGCTATCAAGAACATGTTTCAAGCTATGCTATCAAGAACATGTTTCAAGTTATGCTATCAAGAACATGTTTCAAATTATGCTATCAAGAACATGTTTCAAGGTTATGCTATCAAGAAAATGGTTCAAGTTATGCTATCAAGAAAATGGTTCAAGTTATGCTATCAAGAAAATGGTTCAAGTTATTCTATAACCTGAGACTAGAAGATGTTTCAAGTTAAGCTATAAGATGAGCTGAGGCTAGAACATGTTTCAAGTTATTCTATGAGCTGAGGTGAGGTTAAATTTGTTCTACGGCATGATGGTAAATTAAATCTTAACCATTGGGTAAGAATATTTGGCAATCCAAAATTTATGAATGAAGAAATTGTTTACTACACTAATGACATTAAAATGATAGCACAAAAAAAAATTCAATTGACTTATTTAACTTAAAGAATACTAATGACATTAAAACCAAAATCTGTTAATTACTTATTTATTTCAGAAACATTTTAAAATTGTGAAATCCAGAATATTTAAACCTTACCCCCTAAACACATCCAGCAGAAGTCATATTTGCACTCTGGACATTGCTAAAAGAAGAATAAAGAAAAGTTTTAATGCAAAAATAAACTGCTGTCTCATAACACTGGGGTTTAATATTTTTATATTTACAATTACATTTATGGGATTGAAAAAAGAAAATATACAAAGTAATAACATTGTCCATAAGGATAAAACTGCACTGCCTCCCAGTGTTTTAGTTAAAAACTTAAAAATAAATAATGTGAGTGCAAGAGATTAACTACAGTATTTTAGACTAACTATTGCCAGCTGTAATGTTTAACTACTGTATATTAGACTAACTATTGCCAGCTGTAATGTTTAAGTACTGTATTTTAGACTAACTATTGCCAGCTGTAATGTTTAAGAACTGTATTTTAGACTAACTATTGTCAGCTGTAATGTTTAACTACTGTATTTTAGACTAACTATTGCCAGCTGTAATGTTTTGTCTTACCATATGGTTACACCCTCCATTTTTTTCAATACAGACATGGCACTTGGGACACTGAAACAATGAAAGCTTGTTATGATTGGTGAAGAAATTTTATCAAGCAATATTTTAAATTTAATACCCAGTTATTTTTGGTAGCTAAGCGATATAATTCAAGGGTAGATTTTAAAAATAAATACAAATTCAATATCCTACGACTAAAAAAAATAACTTTGTGAAAAAATAGACCATAGCTAACAGGGTGAAAGATTACCAATATTCTAGCTAAGAGAGTAAAAGATGACCCTATGAGAGAAATATACAAGTCTACCAGAAATCACTAGTTATTATAGTGAATTGTCAAAACCTCAAACATGATTCTTTCAAATGTTACACTATAAGTATGTAAAGACGTGTGAAAACATTGCCCAAATGGTCATAAATTTCCAGAGGTAAAACTTTCTACTATGACAAATGACAGAAAGATCCTGATTGACTCACATCTTTGGTGTGGGCACTGATATAATTGGCTGTCTCTGAGTCGTCCTCGCACTTTGTGAGCCAACGTTTGATTACGTCACATTCAGTTGGGGCATGGTAAGCTATGCCACATTTGAAGCTAAAATACATTAAACACTTGATTTTTATATGCTAAAAATGATAGTTTCCTAGTCTTTAAAAAAAAATTATTACACTTTTTATATTTATTTGGGAGTCAATTGAACCTAGCGATGTTCTTAGTACTTGTGTTTAATTAGGTCAAGTCAGTTTTTTACCCCCACCCCCACACTTTTTTAAAGCTTTAAACACTTTTTAAAAAAACTGAAATAATGTGACTGAACATTAAAATTAATCAAATATCTGCTGTAAAGCGTGCAGGCCAATGCTCAGCTATCATCAGTTATGACTTAGTGCCATGTACTAAGTGAAACCCAAATATCTCTGCTATCCCTTGCCAGGGCCTCCAATACCCTCCTCCTAATAGTTCAATTAGTATTATACAAAACTAAATTAAGTTAAAATACAAATAAAGGGCTGAAAGTGATTCATTAGAGAAATTTATTTCACAAAGCCATCTTACTAAAAAAGGACATTACTGGTAAAAGCCAATATATTTGATGTGTTCTTTCGTTCTCTGTTAGGTTGTATACGAGAGTCACAAAAACTCTTTATCTTAGATTGAATTATACTTCTGGATTTTAAAACTCTTTGAACATTGTGTAGTGCAGAAACAGGGGCCTAATGACTCTGGCTGAAGACAAAACTTCTTAAAATAAATATGTACATTTTAACAGTTTAATGGGAAATGATTGGCAACACATTATCATGCCTATGTCCACAGATTGGCAACACATTATCATGCCTATGTCCACAGATTGGCAACACATTATCATGCCTATGTCCACAGATTGGCAACACATTATCATGCCTATGTCCACAGATTGGCAACACATTATCATGCCTATGTCCACAGATTGGCAACACATTATCATGCCTATGTCCACAGATTGGCAACACATTATCATGCCTATGTCTACAGATTGGCAACACATTATCATGCCTATGTCCACAGATTGGCAACACATTATCATGCCTATGTCCACAGATTGGCAACACATTATCATGCCTATGTCCACAGATTGGCAACACATTATCATGCCTATGTCCACAGATTGGCAACACATTATCATGCCTATGTCCACAGATTGGCAACACATTATCATGCCTATGTCCACAGATTGGCAACACATTATCATGCCTATGTCCACAGATTGGCAACACATTATCATGCCTATGTCCACAGATTGGCAACACATTATCATGCCTATGTCCACAGATTGGCAACACATTATCATGCCTATGTCTACAGATTGGCAACACATTATCATGCCTATGTCCACACATAAAAAAAGGTACACAACCCACCAGAATGTTGCTCTGCACGACTGGCACTCAACTTTTTTAGCCTTGGGCTCCTTAGCTTTAATGATGACAGAGCAATCGATGCCAGGACAGAAGCGTAGGTTTGGATGTGACTGTAGAGCAGAGTTCAAAACTGAGTGTTAAAAGTTTGGAAGAAATTTAAAAAGCAATAAGATAAACAGAAACCTATAAGTGACAAAAATATTGCGTCAGTTTACCTTGATGAGATCATTGAATGAGAATTTGGAATACTTGTCTCTGAGCTTCGGTTGGCTGAGGATTTCGCAAACAAAGTCTTCTGTTACCAGCACAAGGCACTCCTTAGCCATGCATTCAATGCCTGTAAGTGTATGAACATGATCATTTTAATTTATTTTTTATATTCTTTTCATACACACACACATACATACAATTGCTTAAACTATAAAAAACAAATAAGTTTTAAAAATCATGAGAAGTATGCTGCTTGAATAAATTTCTGTTCACATTTGCAACTGCTCCTCTAACAACATACTAATGATATGAATATACTACCCACCTGTAGTGATACCATCCTGAATTTGAATTTGGAAGTGCATGTCCCAACAATCCCTGCAAAATTTGTGACCACACGCAACACCATAGAATCTGTCTTTTGAGTACTCTACACAGCACACTGAGCAAATTGGCCTCTGACCTATCAAATTGTCCTTCATAAAGAAAAAGATGAGATTTTTATTTTACAATCATAACAAAAGGGTTAATTTTTATGGCCCAAAGTTAAAATGAATTACGGCATGAAAATATACTTACATGTCTTCTGCGACTTGCCAGATGACTTTCTATTAAATATTCAGTTGGATTTCGTTGAAAACTGAAAATAAAAATATTGTGTCAACTCAGTCATTAACTTATTAACACAGACATATTTTCTTAAACAAATTTACGAATTCGCTTACAGTTATCTCTCTACACTGTGCAATTTTAAAAATAAACTGTGCTCACTTGTCAATAATCTCTTCTTTATTCCATTTGTGACGTAGCAATAACATTTTAGCCATTGATGGATTGACCTGAGAAAGAAAAGAATTTAGTTTCAGATAAATTGAAGATGAGAGTTTGTTGGGTTTTTTTTTAAATAAAAAATTACAATTTTAAAAATTAATACTTCAGAAATTAAATGTTTACATTGAAATTCAAATGGGGGGGGGGTGTAATTTTAGTTTTAATAATTTGATATCAATTTTCATTTAACAATCAGACTTGAAGTGAACTTTAAAAATTGCTTTGCTTTTTTAAAGTAAAAATTTCAACTCATTACCTTTAATTTCATATATAAGGTTTCAATCTCCTCATTAAGCATCTTTTCTGCATCAATTAACTGAAGGGGCTCATATTCAAAATACTCTGGGTCATCTGTATTACTAGGGCAATCAAGGTTTAGATCATTTGATGTATCCACATAATAGCTGTGATCAATGTCCTCATCCATATCTTCTGAAGAGTTGCCATCACTACCAATGGATGAGGCCTCAGACATGTGACTTAGCTGGCGATTTATATCGCCACCCGACATGATGATGTACAACTTTTACCCACACTTGCCCAAGCTAGGTTGGTATTGCAGCTATTCTAGAAAAACAAAAATTAAGTTGTTTGAAATATTTTAATGTAATGTCTTTCATTGAATAATTAAAGTTTAACAAAGTTTAATGTCATAATTTTGTTTACAGCTCATTACATCACATTCTTTTCCTGGCACATGGCACAGGTGATCTTATCTTGATATATATTGTATATGATTCCACAATCTTTAACATTACATAGATATATTTACTCAATGGCAGTTTTAAATGCAGTTCATAATAAACTCCAATAAATATCCTTCTAACAAACACATCATTATAAAATTTATAAAGCAATCATTTGTCCTGTTATCATAGTCCAAATATGTAACGCCATAAAGTGTCACTATTTCCTTGGCATTCCAACTGCAGTATATGGGCATTAACAGTTAACAACAGTGAAAACAGGTTTTTTCTTAAAGATTATCCCATTATTAAAAGTTTGGAAGGGGGGGGGGAGAATTAGCGGTTGCAGGCAAAAATTTATTCTAGTCATGTTGAGTTTTAAGTTGTTAGGCCTATAGTCTATAGACTACTTAGATTATAGAAAATTAGATTTATTATTCTAGTAATTACTAATACTAAAACTAATGCTAGTATCATACATAACACATACATATAATTAACGAAGTGTCTACGGACACCGCAGCAGTACACCCAGCTAAACCATCATCCTTGGCCTGCTTACACCGCCACGGTGTACCTAGCTAAACCATTGGCTGTGGCCTAGGTACACCGCAGCTGAAAAATAAGACGATTTCAATATATTTAGGCTAAAAGTGTATAATCCCTATGCAAATAAACAGTAGACCTTAAATAATCAATGCATCTAAGCAATTTTTAATGATTACTGAATGTTTAAGAAAATTATTTTTGTTCACCATTCCAGGATAATTAGTTATAGTTATAAGTTTAAAAAACCAACATATTTCATGAGCAGTTCCAGACGAATAGTAAAGCGCAGTGAATTAGTGGTTACGTAGGTGGAGCGGGTTCGAATATCTGTGATGGAATATATATATTTTAAAAAATTGTTATTACAGTTGAAACCAGTTAAGTCGACGGCGTTGGGGTATGAAAAATGGTGTCGACATAACCGATGATCGAGTTAAAACGAAAACCAATATGGCGGCAAAATATTAACATCTGCTTGAAATTTCTTTATGTACGTGATTAATTAGTTAGCGTTAATTAGTGATGGGACGATTAATCGGAATCGTATCGGAACCTAATATTTCTTCACTCTTTCCTAAGGTTGTAATGACCGTTCGTTTTTAAGGGCCGTTTAAAATTTAAATATAACCATGGTTCCCACTCAGGAAAATGGGAAAAAGTCGGGAATTCTTTAAAAAAATTTCTCAGCCTTGAAAGTCGGGAAAAGTTATGACACTAATCGGGAGTTTTATATATATATTTTATTATTTTTATATATATATTTATGCCGAAGTAAAGGACTTTGATCACGTCTCTGTGGTATGTTTCGATTCCATTTAATAAAAAGAAAGTTACCAGTTTATAATTTTCTGCGCATGCGTTAAAAGGTCAAATTTTTCGCCTCGCCTCATGCTGCGTGTGGCATGTCACAGCTGCTCGCGTTTGCCGTCGTATCAGCGAATTTAAAATACAAATAAACAAATCAATATGGTAATTTTTAATTTAATGCTTTTGACGTGCAGGATATCTGTTACTATCAGAACACTCTCGAATTTCCTCAGTCAACCAAACTTGTAATATAAATAAAACTATTGTGGCCTTGACCGTTGATCACAGCACGCTGTGGGCTGTGTGTTAGACCTCGGCCGGCAACTACCTAAGTCTAAGCGAATTTTTTAAAAAAATCATTCTGTATCAGAAATGATTTGATTTCATCGTCACGCGCGTGTTAGTCACAGTCACGTATCTTACTGGTAACAAAGCAACAACAAACTTTTAAAAGAATAATAATATTTTTATTTGATTAAATAAAAACCACCGTCGATTCTCGATATAAACCTTTATTTTCATTTCTAAAGATATTCGTTTATCTTAAAAAATAAAATGATTAATACATCAGAAAATGAATTAAGTTTAATAATAATATAACATGCACTGCGAAATGACGATTAACGACCTCTAACGCGATTGTCCAGTACCTCGGGTGAATACATACTCCATGGATACACGTCGAACTAATAATTCACACACGCAAAACATCCGGTAATTTTTATTGAAATCTCGTAGAATCACACAATAGCCGGAAGTCTCGAAGAAAGCGAGATGTCAACACTGTTTTGAACTAAAAATGCAGAGTGCATTGCTAGGCCAACCAACGAGGATCGAGGTAAACCAACGTTAAGTTGCAAATTTGGCCCTCTTTTGTGCTCGAGGTAGTAGGTTTCCGCGACTTAGAAAAATCGAATTAGCCGATGAAAAAATGCTAAGACAAAGAGAGAATTTGGCGGTTCCAATAAAAAACGTCGAGTTAGTGGGGTGGTCAAGCTAACCGAGCTCGAGGTAAGTGGGTTCGACTGTATTATAATTTTAAAACCACAATGAGGGTGCTCGCAAAAAGTGTTTTATACTACGTGCAAATCCAAGTATCAATGAAGCATTCAGCCCCCCAAGCCTGTCTTATCTTTTGTGTTACAGTTACAGACTCTCCTTCTATTTCTACACAGTCTTACGCCTATGCATACTTTAATATTTAATAGATTTATGTTAAGCATTTCATCTTTGTTAGAGTTTTAAATTTTAAAAATTGATTGTATGTAGGATTTCGTAGATAGTTTAGGCGACCCATTCCATACAGTATACCCAAATTCGAGACGGGAACGAGAATCGGTATGAGTTTGTTCTTGCATACGGCTACAGAAAGGTGTTTCTATCACCATCGTTATGAGTGTGACCCCTTATTGAACTAAATGATTGTAAATGTATTAGTATTAGAGTATCTGTTTGTCTCATTGACTAGCTAACTTTTTTTTAAAAGTTGAGAACATGTTGTTTTCCACCCAACCCCTCCCCCATTATAATAATATAGGTAAATACACCCCCCACCCTCCCACACCAAAAGAAAAGGAAAATTAATTTCAATGTTTATTTTTGAAATGTGTATTTATTCAAAGATATTAACAATTACATAATATTCAAATGTTTACCTTATACTTATACGTAAGGGGCGAAGAAAGTGATTTTAATTTGTTTCATTTTCAAATAGAAAATACTTATTTTTTTTGGGGGGGGGTTCAGGGCAACAGCTGTGACGTCATATTGAAAAAAATGGGGGGGATGGGCTTCGTTTTTATGATGATGTGTGACGAGGGGGTGAAAAATCGTAAAAAATCGTGTGACTTTATTTATGGACGGCCCCTAAGACATTTTTTCACTGGATTGACAAATAAGATAGCCTACACGCACAGGTTATAATTTGTTCACTTAGACTGTAGTATTTAATTTTAACTTGAAAATGTATTTGTTAAAATGATGCTTGTTGATAATTATGTCAGTTTCCACAGCCTGAAAGAGAAATAGTGGAGATCTCGTTGCCATTGAATGAAGAAAGAGGGGGGGGGGATATGAAGAGTCGAAGAGGGTAGAGTATCACTTTGTCGAACAATAAATTTTGCGTTGAATGGAAATTTTATAATCCCTTTTTAAATACCAAGCAATACCAGAGTGGTGAAAGCTATAAGGGGCTGTCCATTAATTATGTCAACAAATTATTGGCGATTTTTACCTCCCCCTCCCCTTGTCAACAACTTGTCATACTTCCAGAGACCCCCCTATAAAACATCTCTACAGTCGAACCCACTTACCTCGAGCTCAGTTAGCTCGACCACCCCACTAACTCGACGTTTTTTATTGGAACCGCCAAATTCTCTCTTTGTCTTAGCATTTTTTCATCTGCTAATTCGATTTTTGTAAGTCGCCGAAACCTAGTACCTCGAGCACAAAAGAGGGGCAAATTTGCAACTTAACTTGGTTAGCTCGATCCCCATGACCAATCGCCAGCTTTTGAAAATGTTAGCTATGATTTTTTTATAACCAAGGAAAGGGACCAATTTTCTGCCTCACCAGGGTCTGCTGGTGACGTCACAGCCCGCTTGCTCAGCGCTGTTACTTCTGGTACTATGCTTCGGTAACTAAGCGAATACATTTTTTAAAAAAAATCAGTCACTAGCGAACTCCACAAACAGTCTATATTTATAGACCAGAATATTATTATTATTTAGAAAACGCTTTGATTTTGATGTCACGTTCGCTCGCGTGTTGGCTCTGGTATTCTGCCGTAACACAGCATAAAATTAACTCCGGGTAATAAGCTAATATACCGACTAAGTCCTGATAAAACGGAGTAAACAGTCATAATAAGATGGAATTTATTTAAATACCATATTATGTTTAACTCGTCAACTTGCCAGAATTATTGAATTCGCCGCGCACACGACGATCCCCCCCCCAATAGGGTGGGGTTTAGGTGGGGTTGAGCTACACTGGCCATTTACCAAGGCACGCTCTGACTCAATTTAAAAAGAAAAATGTTCCTTCCCCCCCAACCCACTGTAGATGTATAACGCGGTCTTGTATTGGTATGTCAAAGCAAGAGGCTTCCTTTTATATAAACATCAAAGACCTGTCTAGCCTTCCCCCCCCCCACACCCTCATTATCCCTAACTAGAAAACTCCGTAACCTGTCCCCCCCCCGTCCCTTTGAATTCACTTAGAGCGCTGTAGTAATAGCCGTGACCTTTGACCGTACAGTGCCTCGACAACTAGGCAAATTAAAATTTTTATTTAAAAAAAGCATTCATTATCATTAGCCGTAGACGAAGTAGACTAAAAGTGATGACGTGTATATTATTTAGATACCGGAATAGGGAGAAAGCGATTTGAAGTCACTGTCGCTAACACAACAAAAACTAACTCCGGGGTAAAAAGCTATTACGGGCTTATTGAAGTTGCAGCTGAATAAATTATTTAAATTCCGAAGACTTAAAACTTAAATAAATAAGCCTAAACATTTTTAAAGATGAGTGTAAGCGGTTGTTCGATAGTTGTAATTACGGTAAACACTAGTCCTAGCGTAATGGTAGTCAATTATTAACAAATTGAAACAATATTTGCGACTTTTTTCCACATGCGCAGAACGATGCACGAACGACCACTACAAATATATTTATTTGAATATTGATTGTTTTCCTTGGTCCTTATACAAATAAATGCCTTGGTATTTATTAGTAATAAACTTACACTAAGATTATGACTTTAATTATAATTACATCATTAGTATTAGTAGTAAATAGCATGAAATAATAAAGTTCAAGGACGAACGAGCAAATGAACTAAAACTAGAGCCTCAGTCAGAGCCGAGTCACTATTTCATTTACATAAATCATACTCGCAAGGACGTTCCATTTCGCATAATATAATATATCACATAATTTAACATTATATTGATATTTCTTATATTCCGATACGATTCTGATTAATCGTCCCATCACTAATTAACGCACAACACGTATATAAAGAAATTTCAAGCGCATGTTAATATTTTGCCGCCATATTGGTTTTCGTTTTAACTCGATCATCGGTTATCTCGATGCCATTTTTCATACCCCAATGCCGTCGACTTAACCGGTTTCGACTGTAAATACACTTTGAGCTTAAAAATTAAATAAACTAGGCAAGGTGTTGTAGTATTATCATTCAATATCAATAAGACTGTCTTATCCCAATAAAGGACTTTACTCTTAACAAATTATGAAATTATTACTGGTATTGCTGATAAGTGATAGCCATAGCCATAGCTTTTAGTTTAGCCTTAGCAACTAAGCACACTTACAATTTTTACCAGTAAATACAGAAAGATTGCCAAATAACTTATACTTTTTAAATCCCTTATATTAACTTCACCGCCATCTCATGGGCCTGCGGAAAAACAAAAGTAAAAAATGACCCACTTCCCGTCATGCCATCAAGCTGAAATTTGGCACACGGACCCGTGTCACCTAACAATGCATCATATTAAAATTTCAGGTCGATCGAACATACCGTAATTAAATTAATGCATTTTTAGTTTATCTATATAGAACTATATGTAGAAGTCGCTATTGTTTACATTTTACGGGTCAATTGACTTCACAACAGCCATAGGTGAACACATCTCGTGATTTAACCAGGTGTACCGGCGTGCTTTTGTTTACAATTTGCGTGTCACGCTGAGCTCGGTCCAGCGAGGCAAGACCTTTCCCCTCTCCCACCCCCCCGGGTTAAAAGCAAAGGGGAGTTAAGACAGATTCAGTCTGTAAATATTTGTCGCGTTTGAACATAATCAATAGTTTTAGTTATGTCTCATATATAAGGGATTTTTAGTAAAAAACTTTGTTTTTACGGGTTTGTTTTATTAGCTAATGAATGCGTAATTTATTCACATCTATGCTTAATTATGGGTAAGGTATCATTCTCTATTAACTTTTATATAATATCTATTTTTAACCGCGGTGTACCTAGCCCTGACACAATGCTTTGGCTAGGTTCAAAGCCACGGTGTACGCAGGCCTATAGTCTATAGCTAGGTCCACCGCCGCTGTGTACATAGTGCCGGCCTATAATTAATATATATTATATACAAATATCTATGTCAATGTCAAGAAGTTTAAATAACATATATTTACATCCTTAACCTACTCTAAATTAAAATTAAATTAAGATATCTTAAAGTATCTATAAAATAAGAGGTAATCCCTTATTTCAGCGCATTTTAAATTTTTAGAACATAATAAATAAAATAACTAACTTTTACTAATTTAAACACTTAAATCAGAAATAAAAAAAGTAATTAATGCATTACAATTAGTTTTTCGTGTGTTTTGTTGAGTTTAAAGGGGTTTTTAACTTAGAAAAGGGTTTTTTAAAGCAGACTTCGAACAACAACAATGGCGCCGTTAGTCACAGAAGATAGTGAAATATACATATTTTTATTTTGTACAAAGCGTAAAATAGTAATTTTACTTCAACAAAAAAATAACGGAGTGGTTATCCCCAGAATTCTGCGAATAATTTTCAACGTTATCCCCAGAATTCTGCAAATAACGTTGAACGTTATCCCCAGAATTCTGTACTAATCGGACCCAGGCTCTATATAGTTTAAAATGGGATTTAGCTATCATGTCTTCGTGGTCGTGAGGTAGAGTCAAGGACAGATGACGTTGTGGTACTGGGTTCGATTTTCGCATGTGGAATTTAATTTTTTTTTAATTAATCTTTTTTTTACAGGGTTTGATTTTTAGATGGGGAATCTTAATTTTTCTTTTTAATTAAAAAAATTAATAAATATATATATTATAGGATAGGCTATTAGTTAGTACTATACTCTATACTATTATACCCAAGGGCCTCCAATTCCTTTAGGCCGGTTTGGTAGTAATATAGGTTTACAGTTCATTACATATTATTTGAGAATATAGGACAATATATTTATATATAAAAATAGGCAATATAGTATAGGATAGGGTATTAGCTATTAGTACTATTATTATTTAGTAGTACTAGTAGTAACTAGTAGTGTTAGTAATATCGGCAGTATATGTCAATTGCGCCGTTACCAAGGTAGTGTCGCAGTGGGATGAATGTGAGTCATTTAAATAGTATGCGATAGCAAAAGGTTTAAAATAGAATTAATTTTTTTTGGCGAATATTGACTATTCCGACCGTGGTCATATATATGATGTCATATATAATATATGTATGATAAATATATTGGCCTATACTTATAACTTATACCAGTGAGCTAGATAAAAATAGCTCAGTGGACTGAAAAGATTCTAAAATATAAACTTTTAAATCAATATGAAAAACAATAAGGCTGGTACTGTTATCTTATTCAGGTCAGATATAATTATTATAATCAACGTGAATTTACTTGATATACAAGATATAATGATAAATAATGCTCAAAATTAACTTTGAGAATAGTTCACTGAATTCTCCCATCAACGCCGAGAGTCATTTACAGAATTCTGGGGATAACATTCAACGTTATTCACAGAATTCTGGGGATAACGTTGAAAATTATTCGCAGAATTCTGGGGATAACGCTTTCCAAAAAATAATGTTTTAATTTTAAAATAGATTTCATAATAATAATTAATGTAGTAAGTTTGAAAAAATGTTTTTTTGATGACTTGAAATATAAAATACGCTGAAATAAGGGATTACCAAATAAGAAATACAGCTTTTCTTTGAAAAAGACTAGAAATGAAATGTGATGACAGATGAGGTTGAAAATAGTCAGTTTAGTCAGTGACTCAAATTTAATGTCAACTGTTAACTTAATTATTCCCCGTGATTAATAGCTTTGTTAGCTGTCCTTACAAAGGCCTAACATGTTATAATCTCAAATCAATTACTTCTCACCCCCAACTTCTACAAGTACACAGACTTACTAGGTAGGCCTATAGATTATAGAATTATAGATCAACTAATTTAATTTTCAATTTTTAGACTTTGACTTCAGTTTGCAGGTGGTCATTTGAAGGGAAACAGATATTGAGGCTTTCGTTTACAAATGAAATTAACTATTATTTTATTTTGAAATGAAAGTCTATTTTTCTCAAAGTATCTTGGAACTGATATTTACCTTAAAAATAATAAAAATAAAATTATCTTTGACACACAGCTTTGTCATCTACTCTATCAACAAAGACTTTCGCCATTGCCGGAAATGACGCAAGGAATTTCCTTCGACTAAAAATAAAAATGCCTTATTACTAAAACGGAATTTGGGGAGTTATTAAATTTAAAATAGTGAAATAAATAATGCAAAATCTCCATGATGGACTTGCTACATGTTATTTAAATAATGTTAAGTTAGAATAATAAATTGAAATTTTGTCTGACATTCAATTTGCGTTATTGATCGGTATCCCGCGATTTAACCGATAACTTCAACTAATAATCCAAAAGGTCTTTGTGAAAGTGAAAATGCTGATTAACATTTAAATGTGAAATATCTTATCTTATCTGTTTACAGACGCTCCTTCTATACAGAAGATTATTGCGTCCTACGCTTATCTATGGTTTGTGTTTAGTCCTGCATTTTTATTAGAGATTTAAATGCTGATAAAGTGTTGGTTTTCCTGGATTCTTCAGGCAACCCATTCCACGCCCGAATTCCGGACGGGAAGAAGGAAAACTTGTATGTGTTTGTTCTTGCATACGGAATAAGAAAGGTGTTTTTATCCTTATGTCTATCTGAGGGTTGTATTAAGTTATCTTTGTGTTGTATTTCTAAATTAGAATTAATTGCTTTATGTATGATTACTACTTTGCTTTTGGTTCTTCTATCCTCTAGTGTTTCAAGGTTTAATGATTTAACTAATGGTGTTATTCTTGTCAGTTTCGAATATTCTCCAGTAATTAGCTATTAAAACTGCACTTTTTTCAATGGAGTAAGGGTCCCATTTTGTCATTTTAAAATATTTTTATAGAGCATTTCATTACGAAAAAATACACACAAAAAGTATACCCCAATTATTTATCTTAATTTTGAAATAATTTAAACACTGTAACATTTAAAATTAGGGGCCGTCCATAAATGACGTCTGGCAATTTTGGCGGATTTTTTACCCCCTCCCCCCTCGTCACGCGTCGTCACAAAAAGTTTTACCCCCAGTGGCGTAGCTAGGGGGGGCGGTGGGGGCGGTCCGCCCCGGGCGGCACTCATTAAGGGGGCGGCATGTGTGGGCATTTGAAAAGTACAACCATTTCCGACAACCGCCCTTTTTCTTTTGAAGGGGGAAAACCAAGGTGAAACAAAAATACTTGTAATTTTGAGTCTTAATTAACGGATTCGTACATTTTTTTGATTACATAGTGGATATTATAACTGACGCAAAACCGTTCAAAAATTTTAAATCGCTCAAAAAAGGTATCGATTTGTTGGAAAACTAAGCGGTATGAGTCAAAGATGACTCTTTTATAAGTAAAGTACCCAAAAAAACACATTATCGCTGGGCTGAATAATATGTGCAATTATTATCTCCACGACAGTTTTTAAGTGGAATTTTGACATTCGCAGAATGATGCGCGAACACGTACCTACATGACATGGTGGTTCAAATATTGTGTTTAACTTGCAAGTAGTCATTTATATTGCTGTTTCAGTTCACAGACAATTATAGTAAGGCAAGTTAAGTTATTAAAAATTTAATTTATTTTGCTTTTATTGCATTAAAGTAGCGCAAATAATTAGTGTTTTTCATTAAAATGCTGCTATTCATTAAAAATGTTGCACATATCCAATTTATTAAAGTAAATGTGTAAATAAGTTGAATACGTCTATTTTAAGGAAAATCATTAAGAATTATGATAAGAATATGAAAATATTCAAATTTCTCCGTAAATAAACACTACAAAAGGCATAGTTGATTTCGAAAAAAGACATACCAGTACATTAAAATTTCAATCGTCTGAAAAATTGACATCTGAAGAAGTAACTAGTAAAACGAGATCAGATGCTGGAATTTTACTCAATTCAATGCAATCTTTTTCTGTTCCATGTTATCTTAATTTATGGGAACCCGTAATTTTTTAATTAATTTAAACCCATTGCATGGAACAAAGAGATGTGCTAATAGAAAAAACAAAAGATTTTATATCAGCCAAACAATGTGTGAAGAGGTGGAGATAACAACTGAACGCGGAGTTAGGAAAACAAATATGAGTGGGGAAAATTAAAAAGTCGTGTTCTATCTTTAGAAAAAGAAGTACATCGAGAAATGTTTTTATCCATGGATGTAATTATAAAAGAACGCTTTGATGAGTTGCATGTCCTTGCAAAGAAAATATTCGTATTTAATACCATGTAACCATACAAAATGAAGCATTTGAACATCAAATTAATTACTTTATTGACATTGATAAAGAACAGTTCTAAAATGGAAATGAAAAATTATTTAAGTTTTTATGGCTGTACCTATACTACAAGAAGAGGCATTATGTTAGAAAAACGCGGAAAAAGGCCCCCTTGATCTATTAAAATTTATTCAACAGTATAGATTGGAAAATTCTGTACCCAATATTGTAATTTTGCTATGAATTTTTTCAACTATTGCTATCAGTGTCGCTGGTTATGAAAGGAGCTTCTCCAAACTGAAGTTGATAAAAAAATTATCGTCGTTTCACAATGAGCGATTAAAGACAACAAAATCTTGCAATACTGTCCATAGTCCATAGAACAAGATATTGCAGACAATTTTAATTTGTGATAGCATAATACACGATTTTTCTATTATGAAAGTTAGGAAAGTAAATGTATAAATTTGTTTACATACTAATGTATACAATTTCTTTGTTTGTAAATAAAAAAATCATTTATTTATAAATACAAAATGGAAGAATAGAGATTGGTAATTGTTTGTGTTTTTTTTGGTGTAAATTTGAAATATGTTTGTCTCATTGGGGGGGGGGTGGGGGGCTGCTACCTCAGTAACTTTCTTGTGGCCTTTAAAAAAAGTATCTTGTATTTTATAAATTTGTATCAATTACAATTGTTTATTCATGTTTATTAATTTATAAAAACCATACTATAATCGACAAACTGGCCGTCCATAAATGACGTCACGCGATTTTGACTGATTTTTACATCGTCACACGTCGTCACAAAAACGTAGACCCCTTCTCCAATAAGACATAAGACATCACAAAGCTTCCACCCCCCCCCTTCCCCATATAAGCCGTATTTTCTGTATGAAAATGAGCATGTTTAAAATCATATTTTTGTCATTTAAGTATGTTTTTAGTGCAAAGCTGCACTCTTATATGGTAACATGGATTTTACATAAACGTCATTAAATAAAGTGTCAGTGATCAAATAGTTAAGTGGAGATTTGTATTTAAATTTGCACGTCTTGACGTGACGTCACATTTTTTAAACACACCCCCTCGTCACAAATGTGTGACTCCCCAGGTTCGTGACGTCATTTATGGAGGGCCCCTAAAAAGGGCGGCAAATTTGAGACCGCCCCGGGCGGCAAAAGTTCTAGCTACGCCACTGTTTACCCCCTTCTAAAAATACGTCACAAAGCTTTGACCCCCCCCTCCAAACCCCCCTCCCTCCAACCCCCCCCCCAAAAAAAAATCTTATTTTCTATTTGAAAATAAGTATATTTCAAAGCACTTTTATATCGTAACCCGCGTGAAGCATTTTTTTCAAAACGTTTAACCGGCCTTCAGAAAACGAACTGCGTTAACATCCTTAGATTATATTTTATTTTAATGAATACAAATTAAACATTGACTATCAATTATCACGGTTAACGTCTTTGTTTAGAAAAAAAATATTTTAAAATAATATTTTTAAAATGTATTTTTTTTAAACCCCTCAATTGACTGACGGGCATCCCGTAAGAAAGAGGTCGGCGAACATCTGGGGTCAAAAAGGAATTCTTGGGGGTAATGCAGACTCATTTGGGACATTTAACATCCACTACAATCCACTAGATATAGTAAAATACGTCATGTGTACGTGAACGCTTGGAACATATGCCCATTATTGAACCGGTTCCTTGCAGAAAATGCATTTTGTAAAAATTTAACAACTATGTAGATTTCTTACCTACGTACTATACAAAGACACCCAAATCCACCCTACTTTCATTTATATTGACACGAGTGACAATAATCTTAATCCACATGACTTGACTGTATCAAGTATCCTTTCTGTGATATTTAAAATTAATGCCTTAAAAACTGAGCTGAGAAGAAAAGTTGTTTTGTGCTCCTCTCGAATTGCGATGTCAAGAATTTGATGCATTAAATAAAGTTAATGAATACTTGACAACTTTTAAATGGGCTCATTGATCATTGTATCTAGAATGGACAGGGGCATTTGACCAAAAACCAACCGAACAATTATATCAAACTTAAAACGTTTATAATTCTATCAAATAGATTCCACCCCCCCCCTTTTTTTTTAAAAAGAAAAAGGATATTCCGTGTCGTTTTGACTTAAAATATCTACACATAATCCTATTCAGATCATTTTTAGACACTTATCATGCTTGTAAAACTCACCATTAGCATTTTTTTTGGGGGGGGGGCTAACAACGATCCCCCAAATTCCCAAGCCATGTGAGCAGTACCTAGAGTCGGGGGTTGGGGGAAGGGGGGTAACGCACACATAAACTTGTATATTTTGGGGAAACGGACAAAAAAGTTCGCCGACGGAGCTGCGGTTACATCACAAATGCTTTGATGTCAACATCAAACGACACAGTGTAACAATTTCATATGTTATCTTGTGAGTTCTCAAACTTAAGGATTATAATTAAATGTAATTTTAGTCTCTTAATAGCTTACGCCTACCAGCGTCTGATGACGCACATTGAGACCGGCACATTGAGAAGCTCTGATTTGATTTAAAAAAATTTTTAAAAAGCATTAAATAAATTGTAAGCCACCAAATATTTCACTGGAAGTTTTATTTAAAGTTACCCTTTGGATGTGACGTCACATTTCTTCAACCCCCTCCCCCCTTTTTTTTTAAGGAGCGTGACGTCATTTATGGACGGCCCCTTAAAGATTTTTAAGAATGCAAAAACAAGTGGGGAAACGTTTATAACAAAAAGACTTTTACAAAAAAATAACTTATAGCATAAAGCTTAATGGAATTTTAAAGGAATTTCATTATATCTTTTTTTTAAACATTCCATTCCATGTGACCTCCTCGATTCTCAAAATGTTTTCCCCTCCCCCATTCCACGTCTGCGCTGTACGCCGGTGGATGATGGTTGTTTGCAAACTCTTATACACTTTTTGTAACCTCGGAACAATAGCCAAATTAAATTACTGTAATAAATTTAAGATTGGCGTTTTATGGCGGCAGCCCTAGAATCTAGGAATACCGCCTTATCTAGGGCCTAGATACTAAGGAGGATACACAAGATAGCAAAGAGGGCACAGAAGATAGAACATTGGGCACACATAGCACAGAGGACACACAATCTTATCTTATCTATACAGACGCTCCTTCTATGCAGAAGATAGTTGCGTCCACAGACCATGACAGATGATCTGTTGGCAAGTGATGCAGCATTCACAGGCCACGGCTTTGTGGGTTCCACGCATTACCCAGCCGCCTAACTACATGTTAGTGTTAGGTACCCATTCGGAGCGGGGTGACTCAGGGACGCCCTAGGCTCCGGGAACAAGCCCTTGCCTTCACACGGATTCGAACCCGTGACCATCGGTACGACAGTCCAGTGCACAAGATAGAACAGAGGGCACACAAGATAGCAAAGAGGACACACACGATAGAACAGAGGGCACACAAGATAGCACAGAAGGTACACAAGATAGAACAGAGGGCACACAAGATAACACAGAGGGCATACAAGATAGCACAGAGGGCACAGAAAATAGAACAGAGGGCACACAAGATAGCACAGAGGACACACAAGATAGCACAGAGAACACACAAGATAGAACAGAGGGCACACAAGATAGCACAGAGGGCACACAAGATAGAACAGAGGGCACACACGATAGCACAGAGGGCACACAAGACAGCTCGCAGGGCACACAAGACAGCACAGAGGGAACAGAAGATAGCACAGAGGGCACACAAGATAGCACAGAGGGCACATAAGATAGCACAGAGGACACACACGATATCACAGAGGGCACACACGATATCACAGAGGGCACACAAGATAGCACAGAGGGCACACTAGATAGCACAGAGGGCACACAAGATAGCACAGAGGGCATACAAGATAGCACAGGGGGCACAGAAGATAGCACAGAGGGCACACAAGATAGCACAGAGAACACAAGATAGAACAGAGGGCACACAAGATAGCACAGAGGGCACACAAGATAGAACAGAGGGCATACAAGATAGCACAGCGGGCACACCAGATTGCACAGAGGGCACACAAGATATCACAGAGGGCACACAAGGTAGAACAAATGGCACACAAGACAGCACAGAAGACACACGAGATAGCACAGAGGGCACACAAGACAGAACAGAGGGCACACACGATAGCACAGAGGGCACACAAGACAGCTCGCAGGGCACACACGACAGCTCACAGGGCACATAAGACAGCTCACAGAGCACATAAGACAGCACAGAGGGAACAGAAGATAGCACAGAGGGCACACAAGATAGCACAGAGGGCAGACACGATATCACAGAGGGCACACACGATATCACAGAGGGCACACAAGATAGCACAGAGGGCACACTAGATAGCACAGAGGGCACACTAGATTGCACAGAGGGCACACAAGATATCACAGAGGGCACACAAGGTAGAACAAATGGCACACAAGACAGCACAGAAGACACACGAGATAGAACAGAGGGAACACAAGACGGAACAAAGGGCACACACGATAGCACAGAGGGCACACAAGACAGCTCGCAGGGCACACAAGACAGCTCACAGGGCACATAAGACAGCTCACAGAGCACACGACAGCACATAGGGAACAGAAGATAGCACAGAGGGCACACACGATATCACAGAGGGCACACACGATATCACAGAGGGCACACAAGATATCACAGAGGGCACACTAGATAGCACAGATGGCACACAAGATAGCACAGTGGACACAGAAGATAGCACGGAGGGCACACACGATATCACAGAGGGCACATACGATATCACAGAGGGCACACTAGATAGCACAGAGGGCACAGAAGATAGCACAGAGAGCACAAAATATATCACACAGGGCACATAAGATAGCACAGAGTGCACACAAGAAAGAATAGAGGGCACACAAGATAGCACAGAGGGCACACAAGATAGCAAAGTGGGTACACAAGATAGCACAGAGGACACACAAGATAGAACAGAGGGCACACAAGATAGCACAGAGGGCACACAAGATAGAACAGAGGGCATACAGGATAGCACAGAGGGCACATAAGACAGCACAGAGGGAACAGAAGATAGCACAGAGGGAACAGAAGATAGCACAGAAGATAGCACAGAGGGCACACAATATATCACACAGGGCACATAAGATAGCACAGAGGGCACACAAGATAGCACAGGGGGCACAGAAGATAGAACAGAGGGCACACAAGATAGCACAGAGGACACACAAGATAGCACAGAGAACACACAAGATAGAACAGAGGGCACACAAGATAGCACAGAGGGCACACAAGATAGCTCGCAGGGCACACAAGTTAGCTCACAGGGCACATAAGACAGCTCACAGAGTACATAAGACAGCACAGAGGGAACAGAAGATAGCACAGAGGGCACACAAGATAGCACAGAGGGCACACAAGATAGCACAGAGGGCACACACGATATCACAGAGGGCACACACGATATCACAGAGGGCACACAAGATAGCACAGAGTGCACACAAGATAAAACAGAGGGCATACAAGATAGCACAGTGGGCACACCAGATTGCACAGAGGGCACACAAGATACCACAGAGGGCACACAAGGTAGAACAGATGGCACACAAGACAGCACAGAAGACACACGAGATAGCACAGAGAGCACACAAGACAGCTCGCAGGGCACACAAGACAGCTCACAGGGCACATAAGACAGCTCACAGAGCTCATAAGACAGCACAGAGGGAACAGAAGATAGCACAGAGGGCACACAAGATAACACAGAGGGCACACAAGATAGCACAGAGGGCACACACGATATCACAGAGGGCACACACGATATCACAGAGGGCACACAAGATAGCACAGATGGCACACTAGATAGCACAGAGGGCACACAAGATAGCACAGAGGACACAGAAGATAGCACAGAGGGCACACACGATATCACAGAGGGCACACAAGATAACACAGAGGGCACAGAAGATAGCACAGAGGGCACACAATATAGCACAGAGGGCACAGAAGATAGAACAGAGGGCACACAAAATAGCACAGAGGACACCTAAGAAGGCACACACGATAGCACAGAGGGCACACAAGACAGAACACAATATAACATACTTTATGTGCTCATTGGATGTAGAAATCGAGTGAATGTACGCTTTTGGATTAACGGCAATTTAATGAGAGCACTCGATTTCTTGTATGGAGAGATCAATAGTATTTTAAAACGTTAAGTCCCCGAAGACATTGGTAGCACCGAAAAAAATACTAAAATTTCAAAACTGTCCCTAGAAGCTTAAGCATTGAAGAATAAGATTTACACTGTTTAAATATTTTAAATTGTTATCTATTTATTTATTTGTGTGTATGTGTGAATGTTGCAGCTCTTCTTTAATTATTTTTTTCTAATTCATTGATCTTTTCTTTGTTGGATGGGTCAAATACAATTCATGTATGTATATATATATATACAGTAAAAGTCCGCTAATCCGGTGTCCAACAGTCCGGAATGCCCAATTGTGCGGCATCGCTCCGGAAATTTGTAAAAAAAAATGGTTTTCTCTAAAAGTGTGTCTTTAAAGCAAATAAAAACGATTGAGAGCTATTCGGAAGTTTTCGAGGTAGTTCGGGGAAGCGCTCGGTATTGTTCGGAAACAATTAGCGGCCAGCTAGTCTCAGCTGTCTCAACAAATACAGGTGCAGTGAAGCACAGATATCAATCACGAAGCGTCTCGCCATTTTTTGTGCGTTGTTGTTTTGTGTCCTTTCACATCGCAGTAGACTGTGTCTCAGTGCTTCAGAAATTATTGATTTCCATATCATTAGAAATAAATTTTATACTAAACGCCAAAAGTCAAGAAAACCAAAAGACATTCGTGACTTTTTTTAAATCTAAGTGAAATATGTTTGAGAGTACGTGTGCATACATTATATGAAGTGTAAAACAAACTTTGTTGTATTTGCATTCTGTATTTGTAGTCTAATTATTAACCTAATTGTTCTTATAATTACGATTGATGTATGTATGTAGTTTAAAAAAACAAAGTACATTTGTTTTACGGCAAAGGCTGCACTAAAAAGAAGGGGCACCGCCCGATAGACCGGAATTTTCGATAGTCCGGCACCGAGCCGGTCCCGAACGTGCCGGATTATCGGAATGTTACTGTGTGTGTGTGTATATATATATATATATATATTATCTGACCAGTTTAAAGTAACATTTTAGTTTTATGTTCTTATTACATTTGTAAAAGTTTCTTGCACACTATCTTGGGAGATTTCAGAAAATCAAAAGTTAGTCAGTACCAATAGGTGCTACAGTTCTGCCCATGCATGCCATTCTCATTCGAGTCAACATGGCGTCGTTTGTTTTCTGACAATTGACTTATGGCATCGTATTTGTTTTAAACGTTACTGTGTTAGCAATGACCACGACAATTCGTCTTCAAATCCAACAACACTGGCCGGCGGTCAAAGCGAAAATCTGGAGAATTTTATCGAGTCTGTTAAGTAAATAAAAGTAGTCGGTTTGGTCGTGGTATTAGTAGTGAAAACATATTAACTGATAATAAATGTATTAACTAGTACGTTTACCTCTCACCTTTCTGACCTGCCATTAGTGACTAGTTACACAGTTATAATGGCGCGCCCTGTCGGCACTGTCGTCTGCCAAATGTTCGTGTTGTTCTGGAAAAACTTTTTGCTCAGAAAAAACCAATGGCCGTGTGCGGAGCTCTTTGTTTTGGCCTTGTACATTCTCCTCATGGTGACCCTCAGGCATTTTTTCGTGCCGTTCACGCCGCTGCACAAGGGCCATTTGGAAAACGAGACAATGAGCGTGCCCATGACCGCACACGTACGAAAGCAATTCCAGGAGCGGTTCCAAGGATTTATACTCATTGGCTACGCCCCTGTTTGTCCGGCAGGGGACCAGCTAATGAAAAAGTTTCGCAACATTTTAATCAAGAGAGGTTTGCCCAATAGCGTTGTTGATGGTAAGTAGGTCAAGAGAGTCTTAACAGGGTAGGTCATCATAAGAAACGTTAACCAGGTCAAAAGAGGTTTGCCTGACCGCGTCATTGATGGTAAGTATGTCACGAGATATTCACCAGGGAAGGTCCGTGATGATATGCAGGTCAAGAGTGGTTATCTGGGAACGCCAGTGATGGTAAGTCGGTCAAAAGAGGCTTTCTGGGAAAAAGTAATTGATGGTATGTGGCTTAAAAGAGGTTTGCCCGGGATTGTCATACATGGAATGTAAAGTAAATTTCTACGAGTTAAAGTTTGAACCCAAATTGGCCTACTTGCAAAAATAATATTAATTTAAAAAAACAATAGAAAATTATCTTAATTAAAAAATTATAAATTATAAATATATTTCTTGTATAGTCCGACTATTTGAAGACATTAAGTATTTTGATTTGTGCTTGGATAATAAATTGTGTTTGGTGTTTACTTGTGTATAAAAAAAAATATCAAGAAATCTTGTATGTGATCAAAGTCTATTCGTTTGCGCCCGTGTCATTATTAGAATAACCTGTCTTCCCCAATCAATATTCACAGTTGAAATCATGGGCTTTCCGTCTGAATACGCTTTGGTCAATTACGCCAAAAAGTATCCCAAAAGGCTGGCGTACACTTACGTGTTTGACCCCATGACCATCAACTCGGTGGAGCTACCCAAGCGGTTGAAGTTCACCATACGACCCACTACGGACATCGACTGGATGGCTCGGTCGGGGAAACCTGGTAATGGAGTTTGTGCTGCCCAGAGGCGTCACTAGCGTTGATGTCACTCAGTGCGTCAGCTCATGGTGTCACCCCCTCACAAGTTACCCCATCGACCTCCTCCATAGGGGCCGTCCATAAAGTACGTCACACTGCAGAGGGGGAGGGGGTGTAATAAAGTGTGACAGTTTGTGACAGGGGGGAGGGGGTGTCCGGCTGTGTGACGTCACGCTGTTTTATATTAAATTTTGATTATTTTGTTAATAAAAAACAAAATTTTTGTTAGAAAGTGCCACGTACTTTGTCCGAGAAGTGTGACAGTTTGTGACATGGGGGATGGGGGAGTTAAAAATGGTCAAAAATAGCGTGACGTACTTTATGGACGGCCCCATATCCACCAGTGCCAAATAACGGGATCATACTGAAATTTAAATTTTGGTGTCGCCCCTTGTGATGGTGTCACTCGGTGCGGTCCGCATCTCCCGCACCCCCCCTAATGACGCCTCTGGTGCTACTTTCGATATGACAAGTTCCCAAGAAAGTTCCATGCCTGTGACGTATGATCAATAATCCCGTCCCAATTGTTTATTAAATGAGTCATTCGTGTGCTGTGGTCTGTGGTGTTTTTTATCCTTATAGAAGAACCAAGAGCAAAGTAGTAATCATACATAAAGCAATTAATTCTAATTTAGAAATACAACACAAAGATAACTTAATACAACCCTCAGATAGACATAAGGATAAAAACACCTTTCTTATTCCGTATGCAAGAACAAACACATACAAGTTTTCCTTCTTCCCGTCCGGAATTCGGGCGTGGAATGGGTTGCCTGAAGAATCCAGGAAAACCAACACTTTATCAACATTTAAATATCTAATAAAAATGCAGGACTAAACACAAACCATAGATAAGCGTAGGACGCAATAATCTTCTGTATAGAAGGAGCGTCTGTAAACAGATAAGATAAGATAAGATAGGTAAGATGAATGAAATGAAAGAAGAACCTTGAGATCAATTTTGTCAAGTGAATCCAAAAGGATGCAAGAGAAGTCAAAGTTCCGAAATTCATTTTTAAACCTTCATCAAGCAACTCCAGCCAGTTATCTTCCAGTTACAGACAAGTCAACCTTCGAAGTAATAAATGGATTGCTTATCATCCATTACATTCCGTTGGAAAGTAGAACTCAAAACTGTCAAATAATTGTGTCAAATGCTCAATGATGACTTTTTGTAAAGAAAGAACTTCAAGCTGTTAATCTGCACTATCGATAGTTGTTGCTATATTGTGAAACATATCAAAACAATCTGCTGACACTCGCATGCTCTTAGCTTGCGTTTATGTCCATCAATCTTGTCTGCCATTGTAAATAATGAAGCCATTTTTCCTTCCATGGAGATATTGAGCTCATTTAAAATGGCAAAGATATCAGCCAAGTAAGCCAACGTGGCTGTCCAGTTTACATTTCGAAATAGTCGGGACCCATCTGGCTTTTTCTCCTGTAGAAACTGGTCGACCTCTCTTCGCAATTCAAAAACTCTTGACAGTATTTTGTCTCGAGACAACCAACGCACATCAGCATTATACAGTTTGTGTTCCGCACCCATTTCGTCACATAATGCAGCAAATAATTTTGAATTTAAAGCATTTGTCTTGATATAGTTCACAATTTTTACAACTATGCTGAGCACGTTCTTTAGTTCTGTTGACATTTGCTTGGTGGCTAAACTGTCACGGTGAATAAAACAGTGGGTTAACTTGCATTCTGGGGTTAATTGATTAATCTTGTTGACAACTCCGGAACGCCACCCAGACATGCTCACAGCACCATTCGTACACACACCAACACAATATTTAAATTCTATCTGACATTTGCCAACAATGTAATCGTTAATGGCTTTGAGTATTTCAGAACTAGTTGCATGTATTAGTTGGTAATGAAGTAGGAAAGAAATACTTTCCCTTCAAGTCACCCTGATAATATAATATGTTGATATAAAACGATACATTCTCTTATTGGTTCTCAAAACTTAAGTAAAACTTACGGATTATAATTAGATTTCTTTCTCATTTCTTGATAAGTTCCGCGGACCGGCAGCTGATGGTCGACGGACAGGCACCGGTTCACGGACCACCACTTTGAGAAGCACTGCTCTACAACATGTACCACGTCACGTGACTTTCCTGTCTGTTTACAAACCTCTCTTAGATTACGACGCCAGCGGAGAGCTCTACAACATGTACCTCATCATGGAGGCCTTCACCAACATCTGGGGCAACAAGACCTACAACCTGACCGTCAACACGAAGATGTTCTCGGGGCAAAGCATACGGACCGACCCGATCCTGGAGGACATCGTCATCCTGCGCATAGCCTCTTATATGGTCATCGCAACCACCTTCTTCGTCGGCAGATACGTCTACTCGATAGCAAAGGAGCGGCAGAGCGGTGTCCTGGTAAGGTGGGATCCTTGTAAGGTGGGATCACGGTAAGGTGGGATCTTGGGAAGGTGGAGGTCCTGGGAAGGTGGAATCATAGGAAGGGTGGGATTCTGGTAAGGTGGGATCATGGTAAGGTGGAATCCTGGTAAGGTGGGATCATGGTAAGGTGGAATCCTGGTAAGGTGGGATCATGGTAAGGTGGAAACCTGGTAAGGTGGGATCATGGTAAGGTGGAATCATGGAAAGGTGGGATCATGGTAAGGTGGAATCATGGTAAGGTGGGATCATGGTAAGGTGGAATCCTGGTAAGGTGGGATCATGGTAAGGTGGGATCATGGTAAGGTTTGGATCGTGACGAGCCACGGATTCTGCATGATATAATGGGGTCCTGTGAAAGTTGGATCCTTGAAAAAATGGGATCCCGGAGAGGTGGAATCCTGGAGAAAAAAAAGAGGAATCATATTGAGTACAGAATCGTGGTAAGGAAGTAATACTTAAAAGAGCATGTTTTATTGTAAGTGTAAGTTAGGTATAACGCACCTTGCAGCAGTTAATTTCCAATTCATACAGTCTGCCAATAAAATAACCTCTCTGTCAGCAAAACAGCCTCTCTACCAACAAATCAGCCTCTCTGTCAACAAAACAGCCTCTCTGTCAACAAAACAGCCTCTCTGTCAACCAAACAGCCCCTCACAGCCTCTCTGTCAACAAAACAGCCTCTCTTTCCTGCAGGCTGTCTATCAACGGATGGGGCTGAACCTGACGATCTACTGGCTGTCCTGGTACCTGTGGATGATTGCAATGTTCACCGCCGTGTCTCTGGTCTTCGTCGGCACTCTCCTGCTGCCTATGCTCGGCAATGAGCCGATCTTCATGCTGTCCGACAACTGGGTCGTCTTTCTCTTCTTCTTCACCTTCTCCGCGACCCTGTCCGCATACTGCATACTCGCGAGCGTCATCCACACCGAAGGTAAGTTGAGTCGTAGTTACTACTCTGACAGATCCAAGTTCTCGCTCATCCTGGCCCCGGGTAAGACACCGGAAACACGCCTCTACCTGCTTAGTGTTGACGTACAACATATTAATAACGCAAGACTCACCTGTCGCCCTGTCACCTCGCGCCCTGTCATCTGGCGCCCTGTCACCTGGCGCACTGTCACCTGGCGCACTGTCACCTGGCACCCTGTCACCTTGCGCCCTGGCACCTGGCGCCCTTCCACCTGGTGCCCTGTCATCAGGTGTGGAGCACGATATCAACACCAGCTTTTGGGTGATTTGGGGGGGGGGTGACGCTGCACACTGCCAGCATCTAGGGTCCCTGGTGTGGTCTAGCCCCTGACTATTAAACAATATAATTTGCAATTGTCACGCAAGTAGTGTCTGTCAGTCCTGACGCTACTAATTTTAGAAAGCAGGGAAAACCAAATTACTGCACCAATGCATCAAAAGGTGTGCACATTAAAGATGCGCTGTAAAAAATATTATATGACGTCTTTGTTTTCGCTCATATTTTAATTTTGGAAAAGGGATCAATGTAAAAAGAGGATTTGATGATGGTTAATTATAAAATTAAAAATAAACGGGGGCGCCGTAGGCGCCCTGCAACCCCTATTATAAAATACTTTGTGTACATTTCAGAAAGTTTAATATTTCATATTTATCAAACAAGGACAAGTTAGTAGGGCTTTTGAAGAAGGTCGGCGCAGTAGGCGCCCTAAAAAAAGTGCATTTTTTATTTAAAAATAATAGATTTCAGCTGAAAACTTCCGTCATTTTTGACGGGTGATACGCTAGTAAAACTATATAATTTGCAATTGTCACGCAAGTCAGTAGTGTCTGTCAGTCAATCTTGACGCTACTAATTTTAGAAAGCAGGGAAAACCAAATTACTGCACCAAAGCATCAAAAGGTGTTCAAATTAAATATGCACTGTAAAAAAATATTATATGACGTCATTGTTTTCGGTCATAGTTTAATTTTGGAAAAGGGAACATTGTAAAAAGATAATTAGATGATGGTTAATTATAAAATCAAAAAATAAAGGGGGCGCCGTATGCGCCCTGCAACCCCTATTATAAAATACTTTGTGTACATTTCAGAAAGTTTAATATTTCGTATTTATCAAACAAGGACAAGTTAGTTGGGCTTTTGAAAAAGCTCTGCGCCGTAGGCGCCCTTAAAAAAGTGCATTTTTTAATAAAATAAATAGATTTCAGCTGAAAACTTCCGTCATTTTTGACGGGTGTACGCTAGTGATGATATTAACTATAGAAGCGTCCACTCCGCAGATGATATTTTAAAACCCTTAACGTCACCTTCGTTGTTGTTTCAACCAAAGCATTGATGGCAGCGTCACGGCCTGTTGTTCATTGGAACTTCCGAGCAGTTGTGCTGTTTACACGTGATCCCTTTGAGTTTGTGCCACCAAATTTTGAAACAGGCAACAGGGCAGTGGTTCCAACTACCTGAGCTTCACTCAGCCCTCAGTGGTCCACTGACGTGTTGCATGGGGTCTCCTACCACTCCAGGATATAAAACAACACTAAGAACATGTTTAACATATATAGGCGCTACCTCCATCCAAATAAATTATAAAAGGGCTCCGTGCGTCAAATGATTTGGAAGCCTTGCGCTTGAACATTTTAAATATAATAGTAATATTGAAAACCTTTTATACGAACACATTCAAAATCCATGTCATTTCAGTTTATGCTTAAATTGATTTTGGGGATTTGAGATGGCATTTGACAAATGCCTCAATAAAGGTACTACATTTTTTGTTGTTGTTTCAGTGTAACTCCCCCCCCCCTTTTACACACACATATATGCGAATAACGATGCATGTCCCTCACCAGCTAAAACATGTGTCGCCTCTGCCTGTTTCTTTCACGTGTCCCTCATCTACATGCTGAGAGCACTGACCACCCAAAGCTGGTCCCGCCCCGCCCTGGGCCTGCTGGTCAACCTCAACCTCTACTTCGGTCTGCTCGTCTTTGCCGCCGCTGAACGTGCTGGTGAGTGAACCTCGAACACGTCATCAAACCCAAAAATGATTCGAAACTAAATTACTATTGGTCGTTCAGTTAACGGTTTCATTTTCTTATGCTTTATAGCGCATGCGCCAACTTCTCGGTATGAGATCTATAAGTGTATTAAATTATATATAAATCTAATTTTTAAAACGATTATTGATTCGATAAAAGATACTGTCAATGATAAGGTTTTTTTACTCTTAGTTTGCTCAGAAGATATTTTAAAAAATTAATTAAAATGAAATATCAATGCCGTTTCTATTGAATAAAAGTATGGGACTGGAAGACTCAAAGGAGGTCTATGGGGTTAGTCGTGAGAAGGGTGACACCAAGAGCTACTGCACCGGGTGACACCAACCCTAGCAACGCCTCTGACTTCTAGTATCCCGATTTTGTATTTTTTATTAAATCCCTTATATTAACTTCACCGCCGTCTCTCTCTGTCGTTCTGTCGTCATCTCATGGGCGTGCGGAAAAATAAAAGTAAAAAATGACCCACTTCCCGTGATCCGATCGAGCTGAAACTTGGCACACGGACCCGTCTCACCTAACAATGCATCGTATCAAAATTTCAGATCGATCGAACGTACCGTAATTAAATTTATGCCTTTTTAGTTTATCCTTATATAACGTATGTAATTCAAACTGACTGTTATTTTTTTTTCCACGGGATTATTCAGTCACGCGTTGACGCGACCCATCGAAGTACCGGCGTGCTTTTGTTTACATTTTACGTATCACGCTGAGGTCGGTCAAGCGATCGGTGACCATACTGTTCCCCTCTCCAACCCCCCCCCCTAGTTATGAAGCAAAGTTGAGTTAAGACAGATTCAGTCTGTAAATGTTTGTCGCGTTTGAAAATAATCATTACTGTTAGTTATGTCTCATATATAAGGGATTTATAGTCAAAAACTTTATTTTTACGGGTTTGTTTTTTTAAAGAAAGTTTCCCTCTATTCTCAGGGTGTGGCGTCGATTGGAAGAACATCGGCTATAACTCCTCCCCCTTCTCTATGAACTACGCCCACTTTGAGTGCATGAAGGTCATCTCGTCTCTGCTGTACCTGATCCTGGCCTATCTGGGCTACCACGTGATCCTCACCCCAAGTCCCTTCTGGAGGAAGCTCAGGGTCTGTTGGATTTGTTTGTTTCGTCAACTTTCTCCCCAACAATTTATTATCCAGCTTTTTAAGTTGTCTTTCTATTCAGCCATACAATTTACGGGACTTGTTACAGTATTTCCTCCTTTTCAGTTGTAACCGAAACTGAGACTTCGGAAGTTTCTTCTTGTTGTGGTTGCGTTGTTGTTGTTTTAATGAGTGAGGTCTACTGCATAGTTTCATTTATTGTTGAAATAAAATATGCACGTCATTCCATTTCAATATTAAACGACTGCATCATTCGCCTTAAAATATGCTTATGAGTACAAAATAATTCATTCACGTTAAACAAATAAGATATGCTTCATTCACTCAAATTAATAGCCAATATACTTCATACTATTTCCATATACCATGCATACGTTCTTTTTTTAAACATTTATTTTGTAAACTTATTAAATTATAGCGCAGCACACTAGAGCATGGCTAGTACACTGCGCCTTACAAATATTGTCACAACTTGACAAAGACATTGGTCTCTTATTATTCATAAGAATACACAACATTATTTACAAGTACTCTATACTTTATTCTCTTTACTTAAAACTTTGTAAGTCTTTTCCAGTATTGTATACTTCATCATCATCATGTGTCCTTTGAGTTCCTTGTGGAACAAAGGGCCTCTGTCAAAGCTCGCCACTATACACGGTTCCTTGTGGAACATAGGACCTCTGTCAAAGCTCGCCACTATACACACGGTTCCTTGTGGAACATAGGACCTCTGTCAAAGCTCGCAACTATACACACGGTTCCTTGTGGAACATAGGACCTCTGTCAAAGCTCGCCACTATACACGGTTCCTTGTGGAACATAGGACCCCTGTCAAAGCTCGCCACTATACACGGTTCCTTGTGGAACATAGGACCTCTGTCAAAGCTCGCCACTCTACACGGTCCCTTGTGGAACATAGGACCTCTGTCAAAGCTCGCCACTATACACACGGTTCCTTGTGGAACATAGGGCCTCTGTCAAAGCTCGCCACTATACACACGGTTCCTTGTGGTACATAGGACCTCTGTCAAAGCTCGCCACTCTACACGGTCCCTTGTGGAACATAGGACCTCTGTCAAAGCTCGCCACTATACACACGGTTCCTTGTGGAACATAGGACCTCTGTCAAAGATCGCCACTATACACACGGTTCCTTGTGGAACATAGGACCTCTGTCAAAGCTCGCCACTATACACATGGTTCCTTGTGGAACATAGGACCTCTGTCAAAGCTCGCCACTCTATACACGGTCCCTCGTGGAACATAGGACCTCTGTCAAAGCTCGCCACTATACACACGGTTCCTTGTGGAACATAGGACCTCTGTCAAAGCTCGCCACTATACACACGGTTCCTTGTGGAACATAGGACCTCTGTCAAAGCTCGCCACTATACACGGTCCCTTGTGGAACATAGGGCCTCTGTCAAAGCTCGCCACTATACACACGGTTCCTTGTGGAACATAGGACCTCTGTCAAAGCTCGCCACTATACACGGTCCCTTGTGGAACATAGGGCCTCTGTCAAAGCTCGCCACTATACACGGTCCCTCGTGGAACATAGGGCCTCTGTCAAAGCTCGCCATTATACACGGTTCCTTGTGGAACATAGGGCCTCTGTCAAAGCTCGCCACTATACACGGTCCCTCGTGGAACATAGGGCCTCTGTCAAAGCTCGCCACTATACACGGTTCCTTGTGGAACATAGGGCCTCTGTCAAAGCTCGCCACTATACACGGTCCCTCGTGGAACATAGGGCCTCTGTCAAAGCTCGCCACTCTATACACGGTTCCTCGTGGAACATAGGGCCTCTGTCAAAGCTCGCCACTCTACACGGTCCCTTGTGGAACATAGGGCCTCTGTCAAAGCTCGCCACTATACACGGTTCCTTGTGGAACATAGGGCCTCTGTCAAAGCTCGCCACTATACACGGTCCCTTGTGGAACATAGGGCCTCTGTCAAAGCTCGCCACTATACACGGTCCCTCGTGGAACATAGGGCCTCTGTCACAGCTCGCCACTCTATACACGGTCCCTCGTGGAACATAGGGCCTCTGTCACAGCTCGCCACTCTATACACGGTCCCTCGTGGAACATAGGGCCTCTGTCACAGCTCGCCACTCTATACACGGTCCCTCGTGGAACATAGGGCCTCTGTCAAAGCTCGCCACTCTATACACGTTCCCTTGTGGAACATAGGGCCTCTGTCACAGCTCGCCACTATACACGGTCCATTGTAGAACATAGGGCCTCTGTCAAAGCTCGCCACTATACACGGTCCCTTGTGGAACATAGGGCCTCTGTCAAAGCTCGCCACTATACACGTTCCCTTGTTGAACATAGGGCCTCTGTCAAAGCTCGCCACTCTATACACGGTACCTTGTAGAACATAGGGCCTCTGTCAAAGCTCGCCACTATACACGTTCCCTTGTTGAACATAGGGCCTCTGTCAAAGCTCGCCACTCTATACACGGTCCCTTGCCAGTCGCTTCAATTCTTCCCAGTTCTTCCACCCTCGTCTAACATACTCCGTCTACATGTACGCTTGGGTCTTCCTCGTTGTCCTTTGCACTGGGGGTTCCAATCTAAGGCATGCCTAGCCCTGCTGTTATCTTTCCTGATGGTGTGTCCAATCCATCTCCACTTTCTTACCATGATTTTTTGTTCTACTGTTCTTTGTCCACACCTCTCCCACAGCTTGGAGTTTTCGACCTTATCGAACCATTTTATTTTCAGAATATTTCTGAGGCATCTGTTAACAAAGGTCTGGATTCTATTTTTTTTATACTTACTGCCATTAAAACTTTTGATTTTTAAGTTGATCACAGTTAACACCAAGCCTCGTTTTCGTACCAGGGTAATCAGGACACGACGATGATGATGACGTCGGATGACCGAGAGACTGACCCCAGGTTGTTTCAAGAAGACCCGAAAGACTGTGAGCCGGTGATAACTTTCTCAAAGGTATCAAACGTTGTAGCTGCATGGCTCGAAACGAGATTATGTGTGTCCATCTTTTGTTCAAATTTACGTGCACACATGCTCCATTTCTTGAAGCGCTACTTTTTTCCGTATTGAGTACATTTTGTAAATATTGCGTTTAGGTCACCAGCCTCGTGGAATTCTTTACTAGACCTCAGTGCCACAGGAGTTTCTCTCTCTTATACAAAAAATAATTTCAGAGACGAAGTTTCAAAATATCATTATTACTTAAAAAGAAATCGAAATTTAAAAATTAATTTAAAAAAACTATATCAAGCAAAACTTGATCCCAGTTTACATAAATCTAGCAAAATGTCATCTCAGATTACACATATAATCCCAAATATCTTCTCGGGTCATAAATTGTAGCTGTGTTTTATTTAATTTTTACCTAAATATTTTTCTAAACTAATGTTGTTTCGCTCAAGTATTCATACTTTTTTTAAAGGTTTTCCCCATTCCTTCTTTTATTAATTTATTATTTCTACTCAACCTTTTGCAGTCTCACCTGACGAAACGAAAACTGACAAAAGGACAGAACATCTTTTAAAAAATCTTATCTTTCATCAGTAACCAACAGATTATCCTGTCATCTACAATCTACATCAATAAACAATGATATCATCTACAATCTACATCAATAAACAATGCTACCATCTACAATCTACATCAATAAACAATGCTACCATCTACAATCTACATCTATAAACAATGCTATCATCTACAATCTAAATCAATAAACAATGCTATCATCTACAGGTTTTCTCTCTGGACTGTGAAGAGCCTCTCTCAAATATAAACTTTAAAATATTTGAAAACCAGATTACCGCCCTTGTCTCCAACACTGGTTACGTCTGCCTATCTGATATTTTGAAAGGTTAGGACTTGTCACATGATACTGGATAGCTTACTAGTTAGAATTGCCATTTGTTTATAATATATATAATATATAATATATATATATATTAGGGCTGCGGAAATTAACGATTAATTTCTCGATTAATCGCTAACATTTTTTACGATAAAAAATGTTTTTAACGATTAATCGACCAACCACTTATAAATGTACTGGAAGTCAAAAAGAAAAAAATATTTCGGCCGATAAATATAAACTAATTTCCGGACGATTACACGAACATTTTAGTTTTAAACTATTGACTGACGGGAATGTTCAAAATGTTGATAAAGGTTATTGTGTCCATTGAGAAAAATCGTTTGCCTACCATGGAATGTTCCCTCTAAGTCTAAGCTTCGTTGGTCCATGTGCAAAGTTTTTAAAAAAAGTGTGCAAAGTTGCACAAAGTCCATTGTTTGGTCCAATATTTTACAAAATTTGCTGCGCGGTGATTCTAAACCCCTGCGTGGCGTCGGTCAAATATCTGCGCAGCCTTGCTGATTAAAGGGAACATTGCTACCATGGTTCTAACACTTCGCTTACATATCACCTGCAAACCGAATTTCCACTACCTTATTAGAAACTTCAGCTGAGACAATCTAAAGCTATGTAAACGATTTTTCAGCTCGGCTGGTTATATTGTCAATAAGACCCGCTCATCACTTGAACCAAATAATGTCAATACACTTCTCCGTTTGCGATGTTGGTTAAAAGATGTCATATAAAGAAGACATTCCAGTGTTATTTCGATTTTCGACAAGTACGTTTAATAAATGTTACTTATGACACCATACATTTAAATTTTTGACTTTAATCGAAATTAACGATTAATTAATCGTTAATTTTTCAAAAGTTAACGATTAAATTTAAATTAATCGATAACAGCCCTAATATGTATATATATATATTAGGTTATATATATATATATATATATATAATATATATATATAATATATATATATATATATATATATATATATATATATATATATATATATATATATATATAAATATAAAATATATATATAAATATAAAATATATATATGAAAAATTTATTTTTAAAAAAACATGAAATAAAAACAATATTTTTTGGTGTATTTTTCGGAAGTTCATTTATACATTATTCAATATATATATATGATATACGATGTTTGACGTTGTCCCAGCGTAGGGAAGTGCACACGGGAGAAAAGGGAGTGCGTGGATCTTCGTACAAGATGGAAACAATAAAACAAATTGTGTGATATCTCATCTCAGTTATTAAAAGAAAGTTTGGGACCAAAAAAAATTCTTATCACTTCAAACGCATTTGAGAAACTAATTAGTTTTTGCCACGTTTTTATTAACTTGCTTTCGTGTCTGTCTGTCTGTCTGTCCACAATTTTTCAAATTTGCCAACGTAAAATTTAATGACTTTTGGTGGTTCTAGAGAGCTCAAAATTTTACCACAGATGGATCGTGGATGAAAATACATTGTATTAAAATTTCAGATCGATCGAATGTACCGCAATTAAATTATTGCATTTTTAAGTTTATCTCTATATAAGCATCTGTATCCGTCTGCTATAGTTCAATTTCACGTGCCGATTTCACCCCGTGACCTCATCGCTGTATGGTGGGCGCTGATGAGGTGTTTGGTAAAATAAATAGAGGTAAAACAAGATTTAAAAAAAAACACGTTTTTATTAGTGGACTAAAAAGAAGAAAATAAATAAAAGTAAAAAAAGGATTTTTAAAAACCACGTTTTTATAAGTGGACTAAAAAGAAGAAAATAATTTAAAACTTATAGCTTCAAGTACTTTAAATTAATATGACTAAAAACGTGGGGCGGGTGCTTATGAGTATGAGGTTTAACATATGCAGTTCACGCATTCACTCACTTATAGATCACTCTTTTGCCTTCTAAATTATAAATCTTTAACTTTTTTACCAAACACCCACCCAACGTTTTTAGTTATATTAAATGAAAGTACTTGAAGTTTTAAATTATTTTCTTCTTTTTAGTCCACTTGCCACTTATAAAAACGTGGTTTTTAAAATTCCTTTTTTACTTTTATTTATTACTTTCGCATCTGAACGCTATTTAGGAAATCTATCTTTCGCTCTCTTCCAAACAGATTTGTAAAAAATATAATTTCCGTCTCTTTCTTATCAAGTTCGGTAATAATTTTTTTTTAAAATTATATTTGTTTGGTTTCAAATTTCAATTCTCCACGACCAGTTTGGTTTTTTATCCAAAGGGGAATTGGCCCCTACCAGCGGGACCGTCAAAGTTTTTGACAAGGACATCGTCAAGGACATCGCTGAGATCAGAAAGATGACTGGCGTCTGCACCCGACTTCTGCCAGACTACTACAACATGCTGACAGTGAAGGATAACCTCAACATCTTCACATACGTAAGTCACATGACCGCGGTCCTCTGCTGGTACTGGTGTGTGGGCGTGGCTAAATCATACAGGGGAGTGAAATGCTGGGTAATAATGTTACCTACTCCCCCTGTCCTATTTCAGGGTAAAAAAAAAGGGGTGGGGTGGGGACCTTAGGTTGTTTAAGTTGGCCAGGACAGGAAACACACTAATAAATACTGACCCAACACTCCAACACTCAGAGGCGTCACTAGGTAGGTGCGGACAGCATCGTGACACCATCACAAGGGGTGACACCAAAACGTAAAGTTCTGTATGTTCCCGTCATTTGGCACGGGTAGACTCGGAGAAGGTCTGTGTGGTAAGTGGTGAGGGACTGAGGGTGTGACGCCATGAGCCACCGCACTGTGTGACACCAACTGTAGTGACGCCACTGCCAACACTAGCTCTAACTGTAACCCTAACTCTAACCCTACCAACTGGTACCAACTGGAGAAGCTATCACATTTCGTTCCGTCCAACTTCGAAGCAATTATTTCCCATATCGTAGAGTTCATGTTGATCATATATAAACTGAGGTGTTACTTCATTGTGTTTGCTTTAATCAAGCGTTGCAAATTGTTTTCAGTCTAGCGGCACTCATATCCACTTGCGCATTTTGAATATTTTTTATTTCTCCAAAGTCTGTTAACTCAAAAAAGTATGTGTTGATCATTGTTTCATGAGTTCAACTGTTTCACTACTGCTTCTGATATGTTTTATTACTGCTTCTGATATGTTTTATTACTGCTTCTGATATGTTTTATTACTGCTTCTGATATGTTTTATTACTGCTTCTGATATGTTTTATTACTGCTTCTGATATGTTTTATTACTGCTTCTGATATGTTTTATTACTGCTTCTGATATGTTTTATTACTGCTTCTGATATGTTTTATTACTGCTTCTGATATGTTTTATTACTGCTTCTGATATGTTTTATTACTGCTTCTGATATGTTTTATTACTGCTTCTGATATGTTTTATTACTGCTTCTGATATGTTTTATTACTGCTTCTGATATGTTTCTTTACTGCTTCTGATATGTTTCTTTACTGCTTCTGATATCTTTTATTACTGCTTCTGATATGTTTCATTACTGCTTCTGATATGTTTCATTACTGCTTCTGATATGTTTCATTACTGCTTCTGATATGTTTCATTACTGCTTCTGATATGTTTCATTACTGCTTCTGATATGTTTTATTACTGCTTCTGATATGTTTTATTACTGCTTCTGATATGTTTCTTTACTGCTTCTGATATGTTTTATTACTGCTTCTGATATCTTTTATTACTGCTTCTGATATGTTTTATTACTGCTTCTGATATGTTTCATTACTGCTTCTGATATGTTTTATTACTGCTTCTGATATGTTTTATTACTGCTTCTGATATGTTTTATTACTGCTTCTGATATGTTTTATTACTGCTTCTGATATGTTTTATTACTGCTTCTGATATGTTTTATTACTGCTTCTGATATGTTTTATTACTGCTTCTGATATGTTTTATTACTGCTTCTGATATGTTTTATTACTGCTTCTGATATGTTTCTTTACTGCTTCTGATATGTTTCTTTACTGCTTCTGATATCTTTTATTACTGCTTCTGATATGTTTTATTACTGCTTCTGATATGTTTCATTACTGCTTCTGATATGTTTCATTACTGCTTCTGATATGTTTTATTACTGCTTCTGATATGTTTTATTACTGCTTCTGATATGTTTTATTACTGCTTCTGATATGTTTTATTACTGCTTCTGATATGTTTCTTTACTGCTTCTGATATGTTTTATTACTGCTTCTGATATCTTTTATTACTGCTTCTGATATGTTTTATTACTGCTTCTGATATGTTTCATTACTGCTTCTGATATGTTTCATTACTGCTTCTGATATGTTTTATTACTGCTTCTGATATGTTTTATTACTGCTTCTGATATGTTTTATTACTGCTTCTGATATGTTTCATTACTGCTTCTGATATGTTTCTTTACTGCTTCTGATATGTTTTATTACTGCTTCTGATATCTTTTATTACTGCTTCTGATATGTTTTATTACTGCTTCTGATATGTTTCATTACTGCTTCTGATATGTTTCATTACTGCTTCTGATATGTTTTATTACTGCTTCTGATATGTTTTATTACTGCTTCTGATATGTTTTATTACTGCTTCTGATATGTTTCATTACTGCTTCTGATATGTTTCATTACTGCTTCTGATATGTTTTATTACTGCTTCTGATATGTTTCTTTACTGCTTCTGATATGTTATATTACAGCTTCTGGTATGTTTTATTACTGCTTCTGATATGTTTCATTACTGCTTCTGATATGTTTCATTACTGCTTCTGATATGTTTTATTACTGCTTCTGATATGTTTCATTACTGCTTCTGACATGTTTTATTACTATACTGATATGTTTTTTTCAATGCGGACATATAAATTTCACATGAGCCATATCTTGGACTCAATAGTTTAACCATGGTGTACATTTGTGTGTCGGGTTTTAAATAGTCTGTGGATCAACACAGCAAATCAAGACACCAGTCAGTGTTCCGTGTAACTATTGTTCTTTAACTGTCTTCGCTTTTCATATATAGCCATCCCGAGTTCACATCACTAAACCAGCGCGTGTACACATCACTAGACCAGCACGTCACATTACTAGACCATCACGTCACATTACTAGACCAGCACGAGGTCACATCACTAGACCAGCACGTCACATCACTAGACCAGCACGTAACATCTCTAGACCAGCACGTCACATCACCAGACCAGCACGTCACATCACTAAAACAGCACGTCACATCACTAGACCAGCACGAGGTCACATCACTAGACCAGCACGTCACATCACTAGACCAGCACGTCACATCACTAGACCAGCACGTCAAATCACTAGACCAGCACGTCACATCACTAGACCAGCACGAGGTCACATCACTAGACCAGCACGTCACATCACTAGACCAGCACGTCACATCACTAGACCAGCACGTCACATCACTAGACAAGCACGAGGTCACATCACTAGACCAGCACGAGTTCACATCACTAGACCAGCACGTCACATCACTAGAACAGCACGTCACATCACTAGAACAGCACGTCACATCACTAGAACAGCACGAGGTCACATCACTAGACCAGCACGTCACATCACTAGACCAGCACGTCACATCACTAGACCAGCACGTCACATCACTAGACCAGCACGTCACATCACTAGACCAGCACGTCACATCACTAGACCAGCACGTCAAATCACTAGACCAGCACGTCACATCACTAGACCAGCACGAGGTCACATCACTAGACCAGCACGTCACATAACTAGACCAGCACGTCACATCACTAGACCAGCACGTCACATCACTAGACAAGCACGAGGTCACATCACTAGACCAGCACGTCACATCACTAGACCAGCACGTCACATCACTAGACCAGCACGAGGTCACATCACTAGACCAGCACGAGGTCACATCACTAGACCAGCACGAGGTCACATCACTAGACCAGCACGTCACATTACTAGACCAGCACGAGGTCACATCACTAGACCAGCACGTCACATCACTAGAACAGCATGAGTTCACATCACTAGACCAGCATGAGTTCACATCAATAGACCAGCACGTCACATCACTAGACCAGCACGTCACATCACTAGACCAGCACGTCACATCACTAGACCAGCACGTAACATCTCTAGACCAGCACGTCACATCACCAGACCAGCACGTCACATCACTAGACCAGCAAGAGGTCACATAACTAGACCAGCACGTCACATCACTAGAACAGCACGTCACATCACTAGACAAGCACGTAACATCTCTAGACCAGCACGTCACATCACCAGACCAGCACGTCACATCACTAGACCAGCAAGAGGTCACATAACTAGACCAGCACGTCACATCACTAGACCAGCACGTCACATCACTAGACCAGCACGTCACATCACTAGAACAGCACGAGGTCACATCACTAGACAAGCACGTCACATCACTAGACCAGCACGTCACATCACTAGACCAGCATTTCACATCACTAGACTAGAACGTCACATCACTAGACCAGCACGTCACATCACTAGACCAGCACGAGGTCACATCACTAGACCAGCACGAGTTCACATCACTAGACCAGCACGTCACATCACTAGACCAGCACGTCACATCACTAGACCAGCACGAGGTCACATCACTAGACCAGCACGAGGTCACATCACTAGACCAGCACGAGGTCACATCACTAGACCAGCACGAGGTCACATCACTAGACCAGCACGTCACATCACTAGACCAGCACGTCACATCACTAGACCAGCACGTAACATCTCTAGACCAGCACGTCACATCACCAGACCAGCACGTCACATCACTAGACCAGCACGAGATCACATAACTAGACCAGCACGAGATCACATCACTAGACCATCACGAGATCACATCACTAGACCATCACGTCACATCACTAGACCAGCACGAGATCACATCACTAGACCAGCACGAGGTCACATCACTAGACCAGCTCGTCACATCACTAGACCAGCACGTCACATCACTAGACCAGCACGTCACATCACTAGACCAGCACGTCACATCACTAGACCAGCACGTCAAATCACTAGACCAGCACGTCAAATCACTAGACCAGCACGAGGTCACATCACTAGTCCAGCACGAGGTCACATCACTAGACCAGCACGTCACATCACTAGACCAGCACGTCACATCACTAGACCAGCACGTCACATCACTAGACAAGCACGAGGTCACATCACTAGACCAGCACGAGTTCACATCACTAGACCAGCACGTCACATCACTAGACCAGCACGTCACATCACTAGACCAGCACGAGGTCACATCACTAGACCAGCACGAGGTCACATCACTAGACCAGCACGTCACATCACTAGACCAGCATGTCACATTACTAGACCAGCACGAGGTCACATCACTAGACCAGCACGTCACATCACTAGAACAGCATGAGTTCACATCACTAGACCAGCATGAGTTCACATCAATAGACCAGCACGTCACATCACTAGACCAGCACGTCACATCACTAGACCAGCACGTCACATCACTAGACCAGCACGTAACATCTCTAGACCAGCACGTCACATCACCAGACCAGCACGTCACATCACTAGACCAGCAAGAGGTCACATAACTAGACCAGCACGTCACATCACTAGAACAGCACGTCACATCACTAGACCAGCACTTAACATCTCTAGACCAGCACGTCACATCACCAGACCAGCACGTCACATCACTAGACCAGCAAGAGGTCACATAACTAGACCAGCACGTCACATCACTAGACCAGCACGTCACATCACTAGACCAGCACGTCACATCACTAGAACAGCACGAGGTCACATCACTAGACAAGCACGTCACATCACTAGACCAGCACGTCACATCACTAGACCAGCATTTCACATCACTAGACTAGAACGTCACATCACTAGACCAGCACGTCACATCACTAGACCAGCACGAGTTCACATCACTAGACCAGCACGTCACATCACTAGACCAGCACGTTACATCACTAGACCAGCACGAGGTCACATCACTAGACCAGCACGAGGTCACATCACTAGACCAGCACGTCACATCACTAGACCAGCACGTCACATCACTAGACCAGCACGTAACATCTCTAGACCAGCACGTCACATCACCAGACCAGCACGTCACATCACTAGACCAGCACGAGATCACATCACTAGACCAGCACGAGATAACATAACTAGACCAGCACGAGATCACATCACTAGACCATCACGAGATCACATCACTAGACCATCACGTCACATCACTAGACCAGCACGAGATCACATCACTAGACCAGCACGAGGTCACATCACTAGACCAGCACGAGGTCACATCACTAGACCAGCACGAGATCACATCACTAGACCAGCACGAGATCACATCACTAGACCAGCACGAAATCACATCACTAGACCAGCACGAGATCACATCACTAGACCAGCACGAGATCACATCACTAGACCAGCACGAGATCACATCACTAGACCAGCACGAGATCACATCACTAGACCAGCACGAGATCACATCACTAGACCAGCACGAGATCACATCACTAGACCAGCACGAGATCACATCACTAGACCAGCACGTGTTCACATCACTAGACCAGCACGAGATCACATCACTAGACCAGCACGAGATCACATCACTAGACCAGCACGAAGTCACATCACTAGACCAGCACGTGTTCACATCACTAGACCAGCACGAGATCACATCACTAGACCAGCACGAGATCACATCACTAGACCAGCACGTCACATCACTAGACCAGCACGAGGTCACATCACTAGACCAGCACGAGGTCACATCACTAGACCAGCACGTCACATCACTAGACCAGCATGTCACATTACTAGACCAGCACGAGGTCACATCACTAGACCAGCACGTCACATCACTAGAACAGCATGAGTTCACATCACTAGACCAGCATGAGTTCACATCAATAGACCAGCACGTCACATCACTAGACCAGCACGTCACATCACTAGACCAGCACGTCACATCACTAGACCAGCACGTAACATCTCTAGACCAGCACGTCACATCACTAGACCAGCACGTCACATCACTAGACCAGCACGAGATCACATCACTAGACCAGCATGAGTTCACATCACTAGACCAGCATGAGTTCACATCAATAGACCAGCACGTCACATCACTAGACCAGCATGTCACATCACTAGACCAGCACGTCACATCACTAGACCAGCACGTCACATCACTAGACCAGCACGTCACATCACTAGACCAGCACGAGATCACATCACTAGACCAGCACGAGATCACATCACTAGACCAGCACGAGATCACATCACTAGACCAGCACGAGATCACATCACTAGACCAGCACGAGATCACATCACTAGACCAGCACGAGATCACATCACTAGACCAGCACGTGTTCACATCACTAGACCAGCACGAGATCACATCACTAGACCAGCACGAGATCACATCACTAGACCAGCACGAAGTCACATCACTAGACCAGCACGTGTTCACATCACTAGACCAGCACGAGATCACATCACTAGACCAGCACGAGATCACATCACTAGACCAGCACGATATCACATCACTAGACCAGCACGAGATCACATCACTAGACCAGCACGAGATCACATTACTAGACCAGCACGAGATCACATCACTAGACCAGCACGAGATCACATCACTAGACCAGCACGAGATCACATCACTAGACCAGCACGAGATCACATCACTAGACCAGCACGAGATCACATCACTAGACCAGCACGAGATCACATCACTAGACCAGCACGAGGTCACATCACTAGACCAGCACGAGGTCACATCACTAGACCAGCACTTCACATCACTAGACCAGCACGTCACATCACTAGACCAGCACGTCAAATCACTAGACCAGCACGTCACATCACTAGACCAGCACGTCACATCACTAGACCAGCACGTCACATCACTAGACCAGCACGTCACAACACTAGACCAGCACGTCACATCACTAGACCAGTACGTCACATCACTAGACCAGCACGTCACATCACTAGACCAGTACGTCACATCACTAGACCAGCACGTCACATAACTAGACCAGTACGTCACATCACTAGACCAGCACGTCACATCACTAGACCAGCACGTCACATCACTAGACCAGTACGTCACATCACTAGACCAGTACGTCACATCACTAGACCAGCACGTCACATCACTAGACCAGTACGTCACATCACTAGACCAGCACGTCACATCACTAGACCAGCACGTCACATCACTAGACCAGCACGTCACATCACTAGACCAGCACGTCACATCACTAGACCAGCACGTCACATCACTAGACCAGCACGTCACATCACTAGACCAGCACGTCACATCACTAGACCAGCACGTCACATCACTAGACCAGCACGTCACATCACTAGACCAGCACGTCACATCACTAGACCAGCACGTCACATCACTAGACCAGCACGTCACATCACTAGACCAGCACGTCACATCACTAGACCAGCACTTTACATCACTAGACCAGCACGTCACAACACTAGACCAGCACGTCACATCACTAGACCAGCACGTCACATCACTAGACCAGCACGTCACATCACTAGACCAGTACGTCACATCACTAGACCAGCACGTCACATCACTAGACCAGCACGTCACATCACTAGACCAGCACGTCACATTACTAGACCAGCACGTCACATCACTAGACCAGTACGTCACATCACTAGACCAGCACGTCACATCACTAGACCATTTCGCCACATCACTAGACCAGCACGTCACATCACTAGACCAGCACGTCACATCACTAGACCAGCACGTCACATCACTAGACCAGCACGTCACATCACTAGACCAACACGTCACATCACTAGACCAGCACGTCACATCACTAGACCAGCACGTCACAACACTAGACCAGCACGTCACATCACTAGACCAGCACGTCACATCACTAGACCAGCACGTCACATCACTAGACCAGCACGTCACATCACTAGACAAGCACGTCACATCACTAGACCAGCACGTCACATCACTAGACCAGCAATCAGTCTCCAAACTCACTCAGGTTACAAGGTCAAACAATGTAATCAAAACAAACACGTCACTTTCAGCGTTGTTTTCAGACCAAGTTCAACAAACACATTACTATCAACAAACACATTACTATCAACAAACACATTACTATCAACAAACACATTTACTATCTGTGGCGGAGTCGTTGTCTAGGGGTTGAGGTCCCCCCTTAGCCACAGATATTTACCACGTAGACGGGTAAAAGACTTAGCAACGCTGGGTTGTTTTCTTTCAACATAAGTTTAATGACATCCAGAAGCTTTGAACATATTTATGGTACAGTACAATTGGCAGTTTACAGTTGATGGTCATACCATCCAGAGTCCTCGGCCCAGCTTGACCGGATTGGACCACGTTCACAAAACTCCACACTCTATCGTACGTCTTTCACCTGCCTGCTACTTGGCAACTTAACACTCTCCCGCGACACACAATGTGACCCCTATTATACCCCCGTCTTGTCCGACTGGTTTTGACTGGGACCCTCGGTCAATCACCATGTCTCCCTTTGACCGTGGTCCTGTCAATTCATTACAACTTGCACGTACCTTGAGTTCACTTGCCCCCGTTCCACGAGGACAAGTGTTCACAGCCCCATTTATGCGTAGTCATCCCCCCACCACAACATCTGACCGTAACACCCCCCTCCTCACGAGCGACCTTAGCAAGAATGTCGCGAGTTTATAAACATAAGGTCTTGAGGTTTTGGTGTGTCATGATCTACTAATAATATATCCCATACTTACACACACAGGCATTTCAATAATATATAGTTATTTTAACAATATTTAACAATTTCAATGTTCACTATATACAGAATTTTCACCAGTAATATGCTAGCTTCCAAAAATATTAGTTCACAATAGTGGTGTATATTCCCAAATACATAATAAGGAATCGTTTTATTTACATTGTGGAACTACCCGGTTTTCGTACCTGCGTACGAGTCTAGTCCTATACTACCTCGCTTTCGAGGGTAGCAAAGGTTATTACTACTCAAAATGTTAACGATATATATACATCAATATACAAAAGAAAAAATTTGTCACATTTGAAGTATTAATATTCTTCATATACAAAAAAAAATCTTGGTATGGTTAAATGACTTAAATGACACCCATGTTTCACAAGCAAAGAATCTCATGGTTCAATGATTTAGATGATCCCCATGTTTTACAAGCGAAGAAAGTCATGGTTCAGTGACTTAATTGCTCAACATGTCTCACAAACAATGAATGGCATGCTTCAATGGTTTAATTGCTAATCATGTGTCACAACAATCACTATCCACCCAATTTTCTGTCCCTTTTCATTAATACTTGCATCTGTATCTTTATGGGACATGTTATGTATGTTACAAATTATCATATTCATAATCATAACATAGTCATCGGCAAAATTTTCATGAATCAAAAATTTCATCATCATAACATATAATAAATACATATTATCAATGTTATACCAAATGCCTGAGGGCTCCAAACATGTTGTGCTTACATAATCAAAATGTGTCGTGCACCTAAGAATTGTCTTATCAATTCATATAATAGTAATACTGGGAATTGGTCGCTCAGACCCCCCAAGTAAATACAAAAATACATTATCATAACTCCTCATAGTTATCAACAAATAGCAGCCTCATCATCCTAATCAAAACATTATCATCATAACAACATCTCTTATCATAAAATTTGGACTGAGGTCTCCAGTGCACAAAATTTCTTATATGATCAACACATTTGTCATGAACATACGAACCACTTTATTTCATTTCACAATGATACTGGTACAAGGTCACTCAGACCCCAACTTCAATCCCAACAATATTATCATTATTCATCATAATTTTCAACAAATTATCATCATCATAGAAGACACAATACCAATTCCGTGTTATTTACGGCGCCCTCCTATACCGTAATACTCAGACAAATTCAATGTATGCATCAAAAATCATAGTCATTGTTTTTGATGGTGGAACATTTCGTATATTTCCCATTCTAAACAAGAAACGACTCTTATGCATTACCAAGAGCGTACCCTAAAATTTGGAAACTACAATCATTTGTCATTGTCCCAGGCTTAATTATTAGCTATTTTGATAATTCTTGTACTCAACCCTACAAAATCTGTCAGTATACTGGTAGTCTTAGTGGGATTAGTGGGACCGTGATTTTCTATCAGTCTTTTGTCTGTCCCACTACCAGTGTCTGCTAAGTACGTCAGCCAATGTATTATCAGCCCCTGGGATCGGTCTGATAGTAAATTTGTATTCTTGTAATGTTAACGCCCATCGTGCCACGCGGTTATTAATGCTCTTGGATGTCTGTAACCTCACTGCTACGGCTGTCTGTAACATCACTGCTACGGCTGTCTTCAACATCACTGCTACGGCTGTCTTCAACACCCCTGGTCTCGTCGTTACGAGGTGTAAGCCCTACGCTCTCGTGATGATCTTGCTATCGGGATGGCTAGTACGGCCAGTTCGTTGATGTGTTTTTCGTCGTTTCTCCTTTAGTGACGTGTCTTGATGCACTGCGTCTTGGCTCGGTTTTTCGACGGGGCCCCCACTGTGGCGGAGTCGTTGTCTAGGGGTTGAGGTCCCCCCTTAGCCACAGATATTTACCACGTAGACGGGTAAAAGACTTAGCAACGCTGGGTTGTTTTCTTTCAACATAAGTTTAATGACATCCAGAAGCTTTGAACATATTTATGGTACAGTACAATTGGCAGTTTACAGTTGATGGTCATACCATCCAGAGTCCTCGGCCCAGCTTGACCGGATTGGACCACGTTCACAAAAACTCCACACTCTATCGTACGTCTTTCACCTGCCTGCTACTTGGCAACTTAACACTCTCCCAGCGACACACAATGTGACCCCTATTATACCCCCGTCTTGTCCGACTGGTTTTGACTGGCCCCTGGGTCAATCACCATGTCTCCCTTTGACCGTGGTCCTGTCAATTCATTACAACTTGCACGTACCTTGAGTTCACCCGCCCCCCGTTCCACGAGGACAAGTGTTCACAACCCCATTTATGCGTAGTCATCCCCACACCACAACATCTGACCGTAACACTATCAACAAACACATTGCTATCAACAAACACATTACTATCATCTGACATCTCATTCTGTCTGAAAGTGTGGCGCTGTAAGTGTCGTCATTGGTCTGTGGCTCCCCTACTTCACTATTTCAATCATCAGCTTTTGTTCCAGCTGAAAGCACTGTGCCAGGGAAAGAAGCAGGGTGACGTCACCCAGTTGGCCACTGACTTCCACCTGGATGCCGTCCTCAAGAAAAAGGTCTGTGACCTCAAACCATCGGACAAGAGGATGGTCCAGGTCGCACTGGCCGCATCAGGCTTTATCAAAGTGAGTGAAGGATTTGAGAGGTCTTATCTAATCCTAGCTATGAATGAGTTCAGTTTATTTCTTAAGCCAAAAAATTATCTAGATTTTAACGGCATGAGCCCGTCAATTGTTATGATAGTCCATCAAATGTTGTTTGGTATGTGACATCCTTAAATTAAGATTGGCGCTAGAAACGCACCGACCGCATCGCTTGAACATTTAAAGTTGTGTCTGAACTCTTTCATTGACCCAGATCCTTATCCTGGAGGAGCCGACCCAGGACATGGATGCGGTCAGCAAGCACAGGATTGGAAACATCTTGTGCCGACTGAAGAAAGACATTACGATAGTGGTGACCACCAGCAGCATCGAGCACGCGGAGATGATTGGTGACCGAATAGCGCTATTCACGGGCATCCACCTGGTCTGTGGGGGGAGTGTGTCTTTTCTCCGGGCGCTTCTCGGTAATTTAGAGAGAAAGAAACATGTTGACTTGTCCGGGTTTTCTGTTAGGAATTGTATCAACAGACCGTTGTTGGTTGTACGTTAGTTTGAATCAGCTTAGGGACGACCGAGGAAAAAAAATTGCTGACAGTCTTATTATAATGCTCTTAATATTTTGTAAACGTGTTGTTAGTTCTATATTTATGCTGTAAAACATTAATTTACATTAACAGCAATATATATATATATACGAGCAACAAAGCTCCAAGGACCTTCCGCCACCGTTCGGTGGCATGTTGTAACTCCCCTCCAACAGCCGTCTCGACCGGTGTTCATGTGCATCACGTCAAAAATACTATTCATTATAGTTTTAAAAAAATAACTCGTAAAAACAGAGCTTTTGACTATAAATCCCAACGCGCTTAACTCAAAATAAAGACTTGGAAGAAATACTGCACCAAAAATAACTCGTTTTGAACGTCAACGTAAACGTGTTCAATATGATTGGCTGTAGGAGTCTTTAGGAGTTTGAGGGACCAATCGCTATCGATGACCGGACAGAAAATTGCCTTTTATTAGATACTAGCAAAATACCCGCACTTAGCATTCAAAACACCAATTGATTTCAATCTGGATCATGATGGATAAAATACATATATAAACTTCACCGTCTTGTCTGTCTGTCTGTCGTAGTCCCGCAGAAAAGCAAAAACGAAAAGTAAAAAATGACACAATTTCCGTGATCCTATCGAGCTGACAATTTAATTTGTTTCGTCTGCTACCATTGCGGGAGGTTACTCAACAACTGCCAAAAGTTTCATGCTTCCACCTATACGGGAAATAGGAGAATTAGTGATTTTCAGCTTTTTTATAGCTCATATTAGAAAAAAAACTACATTGGGCCCCTTCGCCCCCAGTATGTGATTATTTATAAAATTGTTTCACCTGTTACCCTCGCGGAATTTTATCCAACAACTACCCAAAGTTTCATGCTTCTACCCTCTCAGGAAATAGGAGAATAAGGGATTTTTTATTTTTATATAGACAGAATAAGGGAAAAAAACGTTTTTGGGCCCCCGGCCCCAATGAGTGTGAATTTCAACATTCTTTTTCGCCTGTTAACATTGCGGCAGTGTACTTAACAACTCTCCAAAGTTTCACTCTGCTACCAACACGAGAAATTGGAGAATTTGTGATGAGTCAGTTTTTTATATAAGAAAAAAACTACATTTGGGCCCCCGGCCCCCAGTAAGTGATAATTTATATATTTTTTTAACCTGTTACCATCGCAGAATGTTACTTAACAACTACTCAAAGTTTCATGCTTCTTCCTACACAGGAAATAGGAGAATTAGTCATTTTTAGTTTGTTTTATATAGCTCATATAAGGAAAAAACTACATTTGGGCCCCTTGGCCCCAGTAAGTGAAAATTTGAAGATGTTTTCGCCTGTTATCATCGCGGAAGTGTACTAAACAACTTTCCGAAGTTTTATGCTTCTACCTTCTCGGGAAATAGGAGGATTAGTGATTTTCAAATGTTTATATAGCCCATGGAAGGAAAAAATATTTTGGGCCCCCGGCCCCCATGAAGGTGAATTTTAAAATTCTTTTTCGCCATTTATCGTCGAGAGAGGCTACTTGACAACTTCCCAAGGTTTCATGATTCAACTTACATGCGAAATCCGAGAATTAATGATGAGTCAGTTTTAATATAAGAAAAAACTACTTTTGGGCCCCCAGTAAGTGATAATTTAAATATTGTTTTTACCTGTTACCATCGTGGAAGTGTACTTAAGAACTACCCTAAGTTTCATGCTTCTACATACACGTAAAATAGGAGAATTAGTGACTTTCACTTTTTATTTAGTTCATGTAAGGAAAAAACTTCATTTTGGCCCCCGGCCCCCAGGAAGTGATATTTTAAATATTTTTTCTCCCGTTACCATCGCGGGATTGTACTCAACAACTTCCAAAAGTTTCATGCTTCTGCCTACTCGTGAAAAAGGAGAATTAGTGATATTCAAATTTTATATAGGCCGTATTAGGAAAAAGAAAGTTTTTGGGCCCCCGGCCCATATTAGTGTTAATTTTAAAATTCTTTTACTCCAATTTTCGTCGCGAGAGACTACTCAACAACTTCCCAAAGTTTCATGCTTATACCTACACTGGAAGTTGGAGAATTAGTGATGAATCATTGAGGGCTTTGCCTTTTATTAGTATAGATATATACATATATATATCTTTGGCATCCTTCCGTCTCGAGAGGCGAGGGTGTATCACCTTGGGTTTTTCTTTTCTTTTTTTTCCAAAAAAAACTTCTCGGTGCAGGACAGAAGCTGGAGTGTCCTCTCCAGAGGTGATGCAAGCCTGGGCGGGTATTATGGAGAATTAGCTGCTACCCATATAGCATATTCCCCCTCTCCACGTCAATGGTTTAACAAGGGAACGACTTGCATCGATGCAGTTTGGCGCCATTGGCGTCGCAGGAGCTGCCGGAACGTACATAATTTTTATGTATAGACCAGGGGTGGCCAGATCTGTAGTAACTGAGAGCCATTTTTATTAATATTCAAATATTTTTAGAGCCACAGTGATACATTATCACTCACGTCCCCACCAATGTTCCCTTTAAGCTGCGCGGCTGCGCAGATATTTGATAGACGCCACGCAGCAGTTTAGAATTACCGCGCAGCAAAGGTTTATAAAATATTGCACACAACATGGATGTTGTGCAACTTTGCACACGAGTTTTTTTTACTTTGCACACGGACCAGCGAACCTTCTTTATCAATAAATACAAAATCCTCTTTCCATTCTGGTAGAAAGCTTCTATTTTCTTCATTATATTTTCGTTTCCGGCAACTTGTTGCCATATTTTTTGGATTTTTATCGAAACGGGAACAAGAAATGGAACAGTTTACATCACCAACCACTTACGAACCGATCGCTCCCTTCAACTTTTAAAATTTAAATAAGACAAAAATATTTTCAACCCTTTGTTTCTGTCCAGATTTCTTTTAAACTTTCATTTATTTTTGTTATTGCAGTGAAAATCTTTGAATGACTGAAAATTATTTTTGTTAAAACCAGAGGCGTCACTAGGGTTGGTGTCACCCGGGGCGGTAGCTCATGGTGTCACCCCTTCACGACTGAACGGGTCGTCCATAAATGACGTCACGTGATGTTGCCGATTTTTACCCCACCCTCCCTCAGGGTCATACTTTGTCACAAAAACTTAGACCCCCACCCCTTCTTTTACGATATGACGTCACAAAGCTTTGCCACACCCCCCCCCCAAGCCGTATTTTCTCAATAAAAATAGCATGTTGCAAATTATTTTTGTCAGTTAAATATGTATTTAGGGTAAATCTGCACTCTAATATCGTAACACGCGTGAAGCCATAGAAAACGCAAGTAAATAAATGGTAAATAATCAAATATTTAAGTGGAACTTTTATTTTAAGTTGTGCGTTTTTTATGCGACGTCACATTTATTTAAACACACCGTCCCCCTCGTCACACATCGTCACAGATGCGTGTCCCCCCCCTATGGTGGATTAAATGGGGGGTGTTGAATGGGCTAAAGCAAGGGCCCCCCCCCCAATAATTTAAGGTCCCCCCCAAACTTATAATAAATTATAGTGTATAATAAATATGCAGGCAAATGTTTGTATGAGTCCCTGCACATGCCTTGGACAGTCATACGGCAATGCTGCACATATGAGTAGGAAGTATAACGGAAACCAGGCTATCCTTTATGAGAAGTGCAATGTTGCTCATTATATGCCGTGCACAGCTCATTCCATTAATTTGGTTGGGAAAAGTGCAGCAGGTTGTCCTGCTGCAGTCAGATTTTTTTGTCTTCTGCAAAATCTTTATACCCGGCTTGTTGCAACTACTCATCGTTGACAATTACTTCAAAAACACATGAAATTGATACATGTTAACAAAGCCTTGTGTGACACAAGATGGTAAGCCTGACATGATGATGTAAGGTCTGTTAATAACTCGTACCATGAGAGTATCGCAGCACTGGAAGAATTAGCAAAAATTTAAAATCAACCACGTGACTGTCGACTTGAAGCAGAAGGATTTCTAAAGGAACTTGAACAACTGGAAGTCGCTATTTTACTTGAAATTTGGGAAACAATTTTAGAAAGTACTTCTCTCATTGCGTTTTTTAAAAGACAGCATTCTTAATTTGATTCCTATGAAGACAGAGGAAAGGACAAGTCCGTGGTGGTAAAAAAAGAGTATAAACAATATTCAATGATAATTTTTTTGCTTTTGAATGAGCTAAATTTCACACAGTTCTTTACAAATGTACACATCGCACTTCCCATCTATCTTTCAATGATGACATCAAACTGCAGCTGAGAGCGATCCTTTTCAAAGTTGAAAAGAATATAAAATGAGTAAAAATGTGCATGGGACAACAAAGACTTAATATGCTCTCTCTAATGAGCATTGAAAAGGAACTTGTAAGCTTACTTAGCTTTACTGACTTGATTGAAAACTTCGCAATGAGAAAAATTCGCAAACGAAAGTTGTAGGTTGAATTAATACTAATACATCTTTTTCAATAAATTTTTGATTTGAAATAGAGAAAACTATTCGTTACCCCATGAAAAACAAAAGTTTAAAGAAAAAATATTTACAAATACGGAATAACGCGTAACATTTTTTTAAGCGGGCTCGTTCGTAAGCACAAGACAGCGTAAGTCGGGATGGGACCGTCGTAACCGGAGGACTACCTGTATATAAACATGCATATCTATGCTTTCACACTTTTAATAAATATATATATAACGAAATATTAACTCAAAGACATTGAATTAATAATTTTACTCTAGAAAAGATCAACAAAGAAAACCCATCCTTTGATTTTTATATTTTTTTAGGGGGGGGGGATAAAATCGTATCCCCCCCCCCACACCACTGTGGTGGAGGGAGTCGTGAGATGGGATTCGTCCATGCTGTCGGTGTGTCCAAGCCCAAATGGCTTTATTTCTTTTAAAACACAGGACACTGCCCCATTCATGCCCAGCCTTTTTTAAAGATCTCTCTGCTGCGACTGTTTCTTTTCTTTTTTTCCTAGTTTGTTTTAATGTTGTTTGTGTGTTGGGACTGTTTCAATATTGCAAGTTAACTGATATTTGTTTAATAAAAGTTTTCGCGTTTAACGTATTGCATTTTATTTCTTAATTTCTTTATAGATGAAAAAATGTGTCTTCTTTTTTTCTGACAGTAATATTTTAGGCTCGGGTGTCACCCCCTGATGGGTGTCACCCGGGGCGGTCCGCCCCCCCTCGCCCCCCCCCCTAGTGACGCCACTGGTTAAAACCCGATAATAGATTGTGTTTTTTAAAGTATGGTTTGGGGGGGGGGTAGATAAACAACATCGGCTCGTCTGTCTCAAACGATAACCTAAATATATTGTGTATTTCAAAGCGAAGTTAGTGTCCTGACATATAATAAAAGCAGCGGTGCTATTATTAATAACACAAAAGACCAACCCCTTTTAATTCTTTGGGGTGCGGTCATGTCTGGGGTGTGGTCATGTTTGGGGTGTGGTCATTTCTGGGGTGTGGTCATGTTTGGGGTGTGGTCATGTCTGGGGTGTGGTCATGTCTGGGGTGTGGTCATGTTTGGGATGTGGTCATGTTTGGGGTGTGGCCATGTTTGGGGTGTGGTCATGATTGGGGTGTGGTCATGTTTGGAGTGTGGTCATGTTTGGGATGTGGTCATGTTTGGGGTGTGGTCATGTTTGGGTTGTGGTCATGTCTGGGGTGTGGTCATGTTTGGAGTGTGGTCATGTCTGGGGTGCGGTCGTGTTTTCCTTGATTCATTCAAAGAACATAAATCGTTTAGTGTTAATAGATTTTTGTTTCATGTTCAGGGAAAAAATGCGTATTTTATTTCCCGTTGACAGATATTTCTTCTTAAGCTTTTCCCTGTTAAACGTGTTTTACAGCATATATTTCAAACGAAATTTTTTAATTTGATCAATTGTTCTCGAGCCGCAAAGTGAATACAGAAGAGCCGCATGCGGCTCGCGAGCCGTAGTTTGGCCACCGTTGGTAGAGACCGTCTGTAGGTGCTCCAGTTTCTGTTTTTCTGTCAAGGTTTACTCCCTTAGCCTTTCCCGGGTAGTGAGTGTAGGCGCAAGGCAGCGGAGGTTTGAAGTCAGAGTTTCCTTCTCCTAGATGAACTACCAGTCAAGGTTAACGAGCCTCATCTACTCAAATATATATATATATATATATATATATATATATATATATATATATATATATATATATATATATATTATAAAACTTTGACTCAAATTAGTAACATTACATTATAAATGTTAAAATATGACGTTTTTCCGGCCTGAGACATCACAAAGCCTTTTAGCGAAAGCAAGTAAAGATCACATCGTAACAACTGATTATATCATTGCTCATGAGCTGGAAAAAAAAACTGCACCAAAATCAATGACTTCAATGTTTGAAAAAACACTTTATTCAGCCGTGGAACAGTTAAAATCGATTTGTAATATCTTAAAAATGGTATTCCTCAAACCCTTTACAGGGTTTCCTCCTAAATTATATTGCCATCATTAGTTTCACTATGGAAGAAAGAAATTGTTCATCCACACATATTTCCTTCAGGAGCTGGGTACTACCTGACGATCAACTTGGCCAGCAAGAAAAGCGCCCGTCGCATCAAGAAGGAGGTCTCCACCCTCATACCCGGCGCTCTGCTACTGGAAGACAACATGTCGGTACAGAACTATCTGCTGCCTCTCAACGCAACATCCGGTTTCAGTTCGCTCTTCTCCTACTTTGAAGAGAACAAGCAAGAGCTCTACTGGGAGAATTACAGCGTCGAGGCTAAGACACTGGAGGAGTGTTTTCAACAGTTAGATTTAATTTATTTTCTAATGTTTCATAGGTAGACATGTAGATACGAAATTATTGTTTTTATTTCACCCTAAAGTTCCTTAGAGTAAAGCTTACTTTTAAATTGGAAAAAAGACAATAAAACATCGTAAATTTCTTTGGAATCCCACACCCCTTTAGTATCAGCGAAACCAACTGGCGTGCTATGCTGGCCTCCCCTTGTTCCAACACTACCATCATCTCACAAGCCGTACCGCCGCCAAAGAGGATCAAGGATCGTGTGAGCAGTGTGTAAGTTTAAATGTTTCATTTCTTGTTTGTGATGAGGCCGAAATGTCTTTTTTATGTCCATGACCTGTGACCCATTCTGGATTTTGAAAAGTTATCTTCTGCTTTTAGGAAAAATCCGTCACTTAAGAGTAAATTACCGGAAATAATTCGTGTTAATTTTTGTAAATCCCATTTATAAATGACTTCAGTTGCGTACAAGCAAATTTATGTATTTTCTAAAGGCCCTGTAATCATTTTAAAAGCTTTTTAAATCCTTTATATTAACTCGTGGTGTCTGCACCCTTGCTTGTCGCCAAAACTTTGGAATTATTTTTAACCCACTTCCTCGTAAGCTAGCAAGCTGAAATTTAGCAGGCAGTTTCGTACCGATGATAAAACAATGTATCAAAATTTCAGATCGATCGCATGTACCGTAATTAAATGATTGATTTTTTAGATGATTTTATTTATTCCTATGTATCATGTTATTTTTTGAGATAGAGTGTCGCGGTGCGTATTATATTGAACAACCTTTCTGTCGCGCAATAAGGTGCGTATTTTATTGACAACTCTTTTTTCGTCCAATCAAGATGGTCAGGACAATTCATCTCTGAATATTGGATCCCCCGACAACAAAGCTGGAGGTTAGAGGGACTCTATCAATGGGGCCTACAAAAGGACCCTTTTTTACACGGCCCCAAACGAAAAGGACCTCCACAAAAGAGCCCCTTGTCAAAAGGGCTCCCAACACCGGGGCATTAGACGACTGATCCACCAAGACGACTGATCCACCAAGACAACTAATCCACCAAGACGACTGATCCACCAAGACGACTGATCCACCAAGACGACCGATCCACCAAGACGACTGATCCACCAAGACGACTGATCCACCAAGACGACCGATTGATCCACCGGGACGACTGATCCACCAAGAAGACTGATCCACCAAGACGACTGATCCACCAAGACGACTGATCAACCAAGACGACTGATTCATCAAGACGACCGATCCACCAAGACGACTGATCCACCAAGACGACTGATCCACCAAGACGACCGATCCACCAAGACGACTGATCCACCAAGACGACTGATCCACCAAGACGACTGATCCACCAAGACGACTGATCCACCAAGACGACTGATCCACCAAGATGACTGATCCACCAAGATGACTGATCCACCAAGACGACTGATCCACCAAGACGCTGAAAGGAAAAGGGCTATGGGGGTTGCATTATTTGATAAAAACTTAGTTATAGCCTAATATGCACGAGTTTGTTATTGAAAGTGTGATCTTCTTTGTTTCCAATGAAGGATGATATTTGGTCTAATTTATTCCATGGGTTGTTTTTAAATTATTATTATTATTACCATTATTGAACGCTTTTTTTCCCTTAAATTTCTTCAGGATAATCTCGTTCATAAATTATCTTGTAAATATATGATAATCTATTCTTCTCCTGACTCGTTGATGCAGACCAGAAGGCTACGATTACTCCAACTTGTACTCGCTCGGGGCTCATGCTGGATCATCGGTGGACGACCTGCTGGACGACATGGAGAAAAAACGGGACCAGGCAACTCCGGCCTCCGCCAAGTTTCACAACCTCTTCTCTGGAACAGCAGGTCATTTACTAAAGTCATTAGTTCAACAGATCATTTACTGCTTGGGTATAAGTCATTGGGTCAACAGGTCATTTACTGCTGGGGTATAAGTCATTAGGTCAACAGGTCATTTACTGCTGGGGTATAAGTCATTAGTTCAACAGGTCATTTACTGCTGGGGTATAAGTCATTAGGTCAACAGGTCATTTTCTGCTGGGGTATAAGTCATTTTGGGGATCTTGATCACCAGGTCATATCGGGAGCCTGATCATTAGGGGCGCCTTAATCAACAGCTCAGACATTAATGTGTTCGAGTTCAAGATCAATAGGTCGAACATCAATGGCATTCAGGCTCGATAAGTCGAACATCAATGGCATTTAGGCTCGATAAGTCGAACATCAAGGGCATTCAGGTTCGATATGTTGAACATTAATGACTATCAAGGTCAATAGGTCACACTGTAATGGCGATCATGATCATTTGGTTACACATTAAAGGAGTGCATATCATTAGGTTATTAGTCATGAACCCCACATTTCTGGACGAACGTAACAAATTCTAAAATGTTATAGGAAACAGAAGAATTCCTTCACTTTGAAAACAAAATAGCTTAGTTCTGGCCCAAATAATTTGTTCCATTTTTGGTTTAATGAGCAGTTCTGAACCAAGAAAAGTGTACAGGAGTTCATCTGGCGTTTTTACGAATCGGAGCTCTGGTCTGGAAAAATGTCATTTTGAACTATCAGAACGCGTACATAGAACTAGGACAGGTGCGTATGTTGAACTAGGACAGGTGCGTACATAGAACTAGGACAGGTGCGTACATAGAACTAGGACAGGTGCGTATGTAAATAGAACTAGGACAGGTGCGTAGGGGGTAGTTGGAAAATTGGGGTGCTGGAGAAGAGAATGATAAACATAGTGGAAGGGAAGGACAATTTGTCAACAGACGACAGGTAACTCTCCTGTCCTTCCTTGTTATCGCCCAAGTCTCCAAAAGACTTGCCATCATACCTAGACCATGAAGGCTAGAGTTAAAATAAATCTACTCGTCCTTGGCCTTTATAAACGCGTTATAAAAAACTTCAGCTGACAAATAACTCCTCCCGTTCAGAAAATAATTGGGTAGGAGAGGGCGTGTCTAACGTAACCCCAAATAGATAACATCGGCTGGTCAACGTTTTGTTTGTATCCCTATCTTACCTCTCCACTCAAATCTATTGCTAATCTCCCTGGTCTATAGCTACCTCACATCTCCACCAGATCCTACTATAGCTACATCACATCTCCACCAGATCCTACTATAGCTACATCACATCTCCACCAGATCCTACTATAGCCACATCACTGACCTTCACCTTCTTAGCCAATGGGAACGACTCTTTCTCCCCGCGCTTATTACTCACGTGACCTCTCCGTCATACCAGCACGCAAAACACTCGTGATTCACCCGTGACACTACTATAGCTACCTCACATCTTCACCAGATCCTACTATAGCTACATCACATCTTCACCAGATCCTACTATAGTTACCTCACATCTTCACCAGATCCTACTATAGCTACATCACATCTTCACCAGATCCTACTATATCTACATCACATCTCCACCAGATCCTACTATAGCTACATCACATCTCCACCAGATCCTACTATAGCTACATCACATCTCCACCAGATCCTACTATAGCTACATCACATCTCAACCAGATCCTACTATAGCTACATCACATCTCCACCAGATCCTACTATAGCTACATCACATCTCCACCAGATCCTACTATAGCTACATCACATCTCCACCAGATCCTAATATAGCTACATCACATCTCCACCAGATCCTACTATAGCTACATCACATCTCCACCAGATCCTACTATAGCTACATCACATCTCCACCAGATCCTATTGCTAATCACTCTGGCCTACGCTGGCAGTAACGTTGAAGTTGACGACTGTTACCTGACCCACGAGCTCAGCTTGAACCCGTTTGATGTTTACCCAGTGGAGAAGATCTTCTTCCTGGCCTCACAGGGGTCAGCCCGAAACCCCATGAGTGAGAGTCTGGTGAAGTGCTATCGTGATGTTGTCCGAACCTACCAGTCCATTGACCTAAGGGAATTCGAGATGCTGCAGGTTAGACAAGACGCTTTTCTAGCTTGATTTATTATCCTAGTGTTGTCCAAAAGAACAAGTTTATTATCCTAGTGTTGTCCAAAAGAACAAGTTTATTATCCTAGTGTTGTCCAAAATAACAAGTTTATTATCCTAGTGTTGTCCAAAATAACAAGTTTATTATCCTAGTGTTGTCCAAAAGAACAAGTCTTTAGGTGCACGGGAATCTGAGATGATGTAAGTATATCGTTAGCTTTTACAGCCTTTGTTAGCGAAGTGACAGGTCATGTTTTTTAATATGGTTTTCGTTAATGGCGTCCATTCTGACCAGAACTTTAATGGTAGGGACTTTGAACTGCCAGCAATAAGGTCGGTCTCACCATGGAAAACTGGAATTTTAAAAAGTCATGGCTCTCTCGTCATTTTCAGAGATTGCCACAACACCCAAACATTGCATTAGAGAATATAACAAATAGAAATACAGCTTGGGGCGAAACGTTTACAAACATTGCATTAGAGAATATAACAAATAGAAATACAGCTTGGGGCGAAACGTTTACAAACATTGCATTAGAGAATATAACAAATAGAAATACAGCTTGGGGCGAAACGTTTACAAACGTTTGAAATTATTTTTGCATGGGAGCCATTATTTTAAATTTTTAAGCTATAAAACTGAAAGTCAAGATTTCTGATATTGTATAAAAGCATCTATAAAAGCATAATGACATCACACACAAAACAGACTATTAAAAATGAACCATTTGTTGACCCCTGCGGAAATGCTGTGCTCTATTTCAGGAGTCATTTGAAGAAGTGGTGGAAGACAACGTGTACTGGGAACCGCACCCAAAATTTGGCGTCGTCTTCAACGCATCTGAGAAGAAGCCGACAGCCATTTCCGGCACGGCCTACTTCTCCTACACCACCAACCTGCGCTATCGGGAACTTCCGATCTCTGTAAATAGAATTTTTTAAATCTTATTTCGTCACCAACCTCTCAACAACATTTGTTATCATATTGAATTTAGGCGCAACAGTTATTTAATTACGTAGGAATAGCATAAAAACTATGTTCATTGAAGAAAAAACAAGTAATAAAAAGTCGAATGAGTATTTAAACGCAATTTCCAGCAACAAATTTCCGATATTTTATTCAAGGGAAATCATTCTAGATTAGATTAAAAGTCGATTCAAATAAGTGATTCTGAATTTAAACGCAATATGACGTCATATCCCCTCACGCTACATCACACCAAGAATATGTCAATGTAATGCGCACCACACAGCAGTCTAACCTAAGCATTCACAAAGCGGTAAAACCCCATTAACTATCATTCTAGATTACATTAAAATTCATTTCAAATAAATAATTCTGAAACTAAACAAAACAATTGCTTTCCACAAATTTCTGCTCAAATAACGGGAGTCGAACGACAGTCAATGTTTCAAGAATTCCTTCTCCAACATTGTTCTAAATATTATTAGCTATTGTTTGGCGTTTGTTTCAACCCAATAGATGCTATGGTTGACGAGAAATTGACAAAATACGGATATTTTTTAAGGTTTTTTTTTAGTTTCCAGAAAATCCAGTAAACCTTTTCGGTATTTTTTGTGTGGCCATTGCACATCCTTGGGACCTCCGTAGCATATTTGCAAAAGACCTAAACTATCTATCTGACATGGTTCAGGAGGAGTTGCATGTGCAAGCTCGAACAGTGCAGACATTTCAAATGTATAAACGCAATTCCCAAGGGAAATTGCGTTAAAAACCTGTCCAATGCATAAAAACCCTGCACATGTCATAAAAACCCGACAATGGAATATAAAACCTCTACAAGGCAATACATCTGGCACACGAAATTAAAAAAAAACAACCTGTACATGGGAAATATTCAATAGTTCTCTTTACTTTTTTTTCCACATCAACCAACAATTTTTATATTGCGTTTATTCCGCCAGGTCTCGGCCATCATGAACGCCTATCTGTGTCACATCATGGGCAACACAGAGTACCGCATAGCGGCCAGCATCCTCCCTGTCCACCTGGACAAGAGGCGGGACTGGCGGCCCTATCAGCACACAGTGGCCTACGACATGCCCCAGCACTTTGTCTTCTTGATCACAGTCACGCTCTTCTCTGTCCCTTATATGCTGGCCATAGAAAACCACGTGAGTTGTTACATGTCTTACATGCTGGCCATAGAAAACCACAATTTGTTACATGTCTTACATGCTGGCCTTAGAAAACCACATGAGTTGTTACATGTCTTACATGCTGGTCATAGAAAACCACATGAGTTGTTACATGTCTTACATGCTGGCCATAGAAAAACCACACTTTGTTACATGTCTTACATGCTGGCCTTAGAAAACCACATGAGTTGTTACATGTCTTACACGCTGGTCATAGAAAACCACATGAGTTGTTACATGTCTTACATGCTGGCCATAGAAAACCACAATTTGTTACATGTCTTACATGCTGGCCTTAGAAAACCACATGAGTTATTACATGTCTTACATGCTGGCCATAGAAAACCACATAAGTTGTTACATGTGTTTGTTTTTAAATTATTTAAATCCTTTATATTAACTCGTGATGTCTGCGGCCGCCCGACCGACCGACCGACCGCCCTTGTCGCCAAAACTTTTGAGCGATTTTTAACCCACTTGCTCGTAAGCTAGAGAGCTGAAATTTTGCAGGCAGTTTCGTACCAATAATAAAAACAATGTATCAAAATTTCAGATCGATCGCATGTACCGTTATTTAAATTATTGATTTTTTAGATTATTTTATTTATTCCTATGTATCATGCTATTTTTTGAGATAGAGCGTCGCGGTGCGTATTATATTGAACAACCTTTCTGTCGCGCAATAAGGTGCGTATTTTATTGACAGCTCTTTTTATAAACCTATTCCTGATCGGTGCGCACTATATTAAACATGTTTTACGACACAACTGCAATTTTGTATTTCTGGATGGTCTGGCGCTGCGTATTATAATGAACATTCTTTTAATTACTTCTCGTACATAAAGGATTTATAGTCAAAAACTTGGTTTTTTACGGGTTTTTCTTATTTTTAAACATTAAACTACCGATAAAATACCAGAAGCGCGTTTTGTGCTCACTATATTATTTTTGAACGGACATTTAAATATTGTTGCAATAAATTGCATTGTAAAAAGTGGTTACATAGCAGAGGGGCATGGAAATACAGGGCTTTTGTTCAGGTAAGGCTGACTGGGGTTAAGTTTTGGGACACCGTGGGGTTAGGGTTAGGGTTAGCTTTAGGTAAGGTGTTTGCCTGGCTGTCTGAGGTTAAGTTTTGGTCACCGTGGGGTTGTCTTTTCGTCTGTTTTAAAGTCTTAGAAAATATTTTAATGTTGTTTAATTCGTTTCATCCCAGGCGGGGCTGAGGCGCATGCAGTACATCAACGGCGTGGGTCCATTCATGTACTGGACTGTCCAGTTCTTGTACGATCTGGTCAACTACTCTTTCCTCTGCTACGTCTTCGCTGCCTTCACCCTCGTCTTCCACTCGGGGGAGCTCGCCTACCATAAAAGTAACGTACTGCAACTCGTTGTTGGGGCCATAATAAAAGTTGATACCACCAAAGGGAAGGGAAAGCCGCAGCACCTCGCAAGACACGGAAGAAGTTATCGGGAAAAGATTTGTGAAAACTGCAAAGATAGCTTTTAAAAATGCCGTATAAGTAAATTTCTCATTATTTTTGTGTGGGCAGACCTAAAAGAAATGTATGATTTCTCCAGGGGCGGATTAAGACTGCACGGGGCCCGTGGCTGCAATTCAAACTGGGGCCCTATCCAGCCAGTGTACCTTTAGATAAAATGATTGCTACCAGCTAATATAAGACTGTAACTTGTAAATATTCATCCAAAATGATTATCCATGAAAAAACCGAATTCGAAGAAATAACTTTTTGCCGGTATCCTAAAATTGAGTGTAAAAGACAATTTATAAAATAAAAAAACACAGGAAAAAAAAATTCACACCCAACCCGGGGATTGAACCCGCCACCACTTGCACCATAAGCCTTTGTACTTCACATTAGGCCACGAGAGCTTATTTAGGATTGTCAATTTTAAATATATATATAATATTCTTTAATAATTTCTGTTATTGAGCCTATCAAATCAGGTTTTTTTGACTGCTAAGACTATCGTGTGGGAAAAGAGATCATTTTAGTAGATAAGATTTTATTAATTTATCATATTTTCAGCAATTCATGTATACATTTGTCCACATTTATGATAAAATATGCTAAGTTTGGGGGCCCTAAATCATCGAGGGCCCCTGGCTTCAGCCCGTTCAGCCCCCCCCCCTTAATCCGCCATAGGATTTCTCTCTCCGAGTGTACTAAATATTAAAGTGAAAGGCAAATACAGGAATTAGTCATTACGAGATGTCAAAGAATTGGTCGATGTAGTGACAGGCGGAAGTTTGATCAAATTGAATTTCGGTCAAATTTTTAAGCCTTATTCTTTTTCACACCAATGTGATAAAAGTCAGAAATAGAAAACTTATTCGAAATAAATCTTAGCAGAGTAAAGGGTGCGTCCTCTGAGCTTGTAAATAAAAGTTGTGGGTTTAACTCTGGGTGTATTGCTGCTATAGATAGGCATTGTTCCTTTTTAACTAGCTTAATAAAGGAATCTATTTTTAAAGTGTTATATTCCTGTTTTACATATGAATTTAATCTGGCCACTACTTGCTTGGAGGGTCGATTTAAATCAGTGTTGTCCTACCGCAAAATCGTTCACGGCACACTAAACTGGTAAAAAATTTGCGAGGCACACCTCACAAAAAAAAACAAGAAATCAGTGTTTATTTAAAAGATGTTTCATAATTAATGAGATACTTGAGCGTTTTCTTTGTAGCAGATGAGTTTCAAACGCGGCTAATTGCTGGATAAGCAAACTCTCATTTCTCTGTCTATCGTCTGCAGTCTTTCACGTTTGACGTATGCGAGCAGTTGCGCCTTTCCGCTGATGTCAGTACTTTCATCGATTTGCATTGCCCAGAGCTTTTGAGTGTCGTCGGCTTCCGCAAAATGCTCTTTAATTTGATTGTCCAAATCTGTCGAAATGTCAGCAATCCGACGTCCCATCGTCTGGTAAGACAGTGGAATCTTATTTATTTTCTCAACAGCGTCGGGTCCCAACTCCATAGTCTGAACTGCGATTCGTAAAGACGGCAATATGATTGTCTCAGCGTCCAAATGAGATTTCTTTTGTTTGAACAAAAGATTCGCAATTTTATAGCTTGCTAACTGAGCTTTGACAGGAATTGAGGAAAATGTCTTCATTATTTTTTTATTGCTGCTCTAAGTTGGACCGAATGGATGCAAAATAACTTTTCGGCTTGTCTTTCAATCCTGGATTATTTGAGTTCAGATGCCGCTTCAGTTTACTGGGGTTCATGGACTCGTTGGACAATGCCATGTTACAATTAAGACAAAACGGAAGAGAAGGATCATTTGCACATTGTATGAAACCATACTCAAGATATTCCTCGTGATATTTCCGTTTGGTAACCTTCTTCTTGGATTTCGCAGCTCTCTCTCCATTTTGATGCTCGCTGGAATCCTTCTGGCTTCTCTTCAAAAAATTATCCATAGCCGTCTGTAATTAAAAGTTTTTTAAAAAGTGAACAGCAGGAAAGGATTTTTATTTACTTACAAAAGATATTTATTCCCAATGGAGGAGAGCAATCAATTTTGTAGCTTTATCAAGAGATTCTCACAACCAGAACAATACAAACATGAAACGTTTTTATTCAATTCTTTTGCGGTTAATGATTTTTTTTCAAAACTTGAAGATTCGAAAAGCCTAGCAATTTATGTTATTTTTGAAATCTTTCGCGGCACACTAAAATTTTCTCGCGGCACACTAGTGTGCCGCGGCACACTGGTTGGACAACACTGATTTAAATATTTACTACAACAAGAGCAGGGAAGTATTTTAATTGTGTTCCGACCAATGGTGGGGGGGGGGAGGAGGTTGTAATAATCGTCAAGAATTTTATTTTCTCCACCTCTCCACTCCCATTGACGGTATCGTAACATAACAAATATGACAACCTGTTTTCTCGCAGTGTTGTTTGCCCTGGTCCTGTTGGCCAATGGACTCATGATGCTGCCATTCACGTATGTTCTCCAGAGAATGTTTACAAATCCTCATTTGGCTGTCATGGTGATGACGTTACTCAATTACATATTGTGTAAGTCGCTTATAGAGCTCAATTACATCAGGTATAAGTCGTTTAGACAATATGATTAAAATCGTTACTTGAAACTGTCGTTCTTAATAAAGATGCACACGAATTGTTCTCTAGTTCTTGGGGAGTATTTAGCTAGTAGTCTTGTTGCCAACCTTTTCAGACCCGTGATTTATAAGATGAAATCTGGGAGTAGAAGAAAGTGGCATCTAGGATGTTCCTCTTGTCCCAAAATCAGGCACTAACCAAATGAGGACTGGTGAATCCTGGTGTAGCTCGCAACTCTTACACTACTAACTTACAAGGACAATTTTCGGTTTTGGCAATATAGGCAGCAGTCTATATTAAGTCTTTTGTTGTTATTTTTTTTAAGAGTTAAAAAAGCAAGGCGGCCAAGACGACGATGAAATACAGCTGTCTGTTCTTTTCTTGACGATCCTAAAGCAATTTTAAAATATTTTAAAATTCAGATATGTTTTTTTTATATCACACTATTTTCATGTTATTATCGTTTTTTTAATTTTTAAATTATTTGTCTCATTGTGATTTATTTTGATTTTCTAATTACTTTAAGAAATGATTACCTGTGTAGAATATTATAATTTAGAGAAACGCTGATTTCTTGACACTCCAATTTGTTTAAAAGTCAGACCTGTCTCTGTACCAACCTCCATGTCCTCAACGTCCCACTCATCCTCATCATTGTATTCCCCATCAGCCGAGATGGGCAACATGGCCGAGGTGTTTATTGACAACGAGTTGAACCTGATCTGTAACAATGACGCCTACATGCCCATTCAACTCATGCTGCCCAGTCACCTGATGCCCAACTCTTTGTGCAACATCATACAAAACCACAGGTCGGTCGGTCGGGTGTACCGAACTGTTGGTCAGTCGGGTATACCAAACCATTGGTCAGTCGGGTTTACCAAAGCATTGATCATTGTCAACTATTTGTCCGTCGGGTGAAACATACCATTGGTAATTATTACCACTGGCTTTAATACTGGCTATTCTTGTAGCATGTGAATGCCCCATTAATTTGATAAATATAGATTGACATTTTTTTTTGCATTTCTAATCAAAAATTCAATAAGTAATGATGCCTAATAAAATAGCAATTTTTTTAAAGCTCTGGTTATGTTTTTTAAAGGTTATAACTAATACAACTTTTATATAAAAATGAAGTCCTCGTAGACTAACTTCACAAAATAGAAGACGGAGATATTTTAACTACTAAATTCATGGGTCAATGTAAAGGACAAAAACACCGTTAATACTTTCAACATTTTACAATATCAGTGCTTAAAAACACTTTTAAGCTATTTTATATTTGTCAAATTGTTCGGTTTAAAAAAAAGCAATTTCTATTGTAGATAATTTTTTCACGAAACGGGATACTGCACTTTGTATTTATTGCACCCCACGGAAAACAACTATAATAATAGTATATAAATTAAATATATTTATGGAAAACTTAGACCCTATGTTAGTCTATATTTACCTGGCAGATCTGGCTTCATATGTCTAAGAAGCCCTTTAATACATTTATGCCACTGTGATTCACTTTCAGTAGTGATATCGTTGTTGACAAGTTTAATGTGTTATCTGCCGAGAGATGCGTCCCCATCGTCGCCTTTCCCAACATACCCCCCTTTTTTTAATCCCTTATATTAACTTCGCCGTCTTGTCGTGGTCCCGCCCGCCCGTTCGCGGAAAAACAAAATACCCACTTCCCGTGATACTATCGAGCTGAAATTTTGCACATAGACTTTGGTTACCTAGCAATGCATTCCATCAAAATTTCAGATCGATCGAATGTGCCGTAATTAAATTTATGATTTTTTTTTCGATTATCTCTATGCATCTCTATGTAGCATGAACATGTTTGTGCTAGACTGTCGCGCGGTGCGTATTATATTGAACATTATCAATACTTTTAGTTATGTCTCATATATAAAGGATGTATAGTTAAAAAAATTGTTTTTACGGTTTGTTTAATTTCCTACTGTGTACACGTTGACAGTCAACATGCACCAATGACAAACAAATGTTCGCGTCAAGACGCTTTAATCTCTGCACCATTGACAAAGTTTTGTGGTCATTACACTTGAGTCTCTGAGCCGATCTCTTCGTTGCAAACTTCATCCATACTATCACTCATGCTCGCCTATAGACACGAATAGATTTGTAATAGATTTACTCAAATGTGTTCAACAGAGGTCGGAGGTTTTGTGCGGCCCACTACAAGTACTGCAACAGTCCACATAACACGATGTATGAGGAAATATGCTGTTCCGGTGAGATAGACATTCTTAAACTATTCCGTCACCATTGGCCAAATTAACCTTAGAGCTCTAAGCGTTAACCCCATTTCTTAATATAATTTTCATAACCTTAGAATCCTCATTAGATAGTGGAAGAAGGTAGGTGGGCCTGAAGCCGCTGCCAAAGCTTGATGTTTATTCCCTCTGTTGACTACAATTAAGTTGTTATAATTTTGTATTATTATTCCCTCCCTTGAATGCGTTGTTACAATTGTTGATGTTTATCCCCCCCCCTTTTTTTTGCTTGTGTGCTTTGTTACAATTGTATATGTTTATTCCCTACCTTGACCACTACATGTTAGTTGTTACAATTGTTGATGCTTATTCCCTCCCTTGAGTGCGTTATAATTGTTGTTTATTCCCTCCCTTGACTACCCAATATTTGTTAATATAATTGTTGTTTATTCCCTCCCTTGACTACCCAACATTTGTTAATATAATTGTTGTTTAGTCCCTCCCTTGACTACCCAATATTTGTTGATATAATTGTTGTTTATTCCCTCCCTTGACTACCCAATATTTGTTAATATAATTGTTGTTTATTCCCTCCCTTGACTACCCAATATTTGTTAATATAATTGTTGTTTATTCCCTCCCTTGACTACCCAATATGTGTTAATATAATTGTTGTTTATTCCCTCCCTTGACTACCCCGTATTTGTTGATTTCATTTTTGTTTATTCCCTATCTTGACCACGACGAATTCCTTGTTACAATTGTTGATGTTTCGATCGCCCAGACACATGCGAGGGTCACTTCAACTGTAACATGTTCTACGGTCACCCGTACCTGGGGCTCAAGCTGCCCGGCATTGGGCTCTACGTGTTCGCCATGTTGGTCCACGCTGTTTTCTGGTTCATCGTCCTGGCGCTTCTGGAATATCGTCTGCTTCAAGTCTTGTGGTAGGTATGTCAGGGGTTACTCACCATCACTTGATCGTCATCATCATCATCAGTTACGTGACCGTTGCGGGCATTGAGGGGAGCGCATGTAATTCATTCAACCTCAGCCCTGTTCAGTCTTTTATGTTATTAAGCCAACTTTTCCGCTGTCGACCTCTTCACCGGCCCACTTCTACAGTGCCTTGAAGGATGATTTTTGTCAGGGTATCATGTCGCAGCACATCGCCGAGCCATGCCAGCTTACGTCTCTTAATTGTTATTATAATGGTTTCTTGACAGCCCGCAATGGAGGTTATTCTATCCCATACATTTTCATTGGACTTGTTTTCTAGATAAGAGATCTGGAGAATTGTTTTCATTCATATTTTCATGTCCACACCCCCTCCCGTCCTTTTCCCCCGGTTTTAAATCCAGGGGATATCACTCGGTGTCAGTCTGTAAATGTTTGTCGCGTTTGAGCATAACCAATACTTTTAGTTATGTCTCATATATAAGGGATTTATAGTCAAAAACTTTGTTTTACGGGGTTGTTTTATTAAATGCCTTATATTAACTCCGAAATCTTGTCGTCATCTCGTTCGCGGGCGGAAAAACAAAAATCTAAAATGACACACTTCCCGTGATGCTATCGAACTGAAATTTTGCACATAGACTCGTATCACCTAACAATGCATCGTATCCAAACTTCAGATCGATCGAATATACCGTAATTAAATTAATGCACTTTTAGTTTATCTCTATATAACTATAGACTATAGGTAATTCAATTTCAGTTTGTTATTGTTCGACGTCCCGTGCCACTTGAGTCGTTCACGCATGACATCGGTGACCACACCTCCCCCTATACCCCACCCGGTTTTACAGCAAAGGGGACTTAAGTCAGTTTCAGTCTGTAAATGATTGTCGCGTTGAGTTCTGTCTCATATATAAGGGATTTGTAGTGAAAAACTTTGTTTTTACGGTGTTGTTTAATTCTCAGTTGACGCGTAAAAAAAAATCTAATTAGATCGGCAATGAAGCAAGAAAGGCTTGATTCCTTATCTCTACTGATGATTAAGGCAAATTTGTTGAGCAAAATTAACTTTGATGATGTACTCAAAAACTTTGCCATATGTAAATCTAGAAAATATGACTTTAAAATATAAATGTGTGCTCTCTCTGACTTTCTCATCTATTAAAAAAGTTACATTATTTTTGTCTATTATTATTACAAACTTAATTAACTATTAATTTTAATACAGAAATACCTTATTGTTAGTTTTTTTATGAGTGATAGTAAAACAAACAGTGTGTTAACATCTGTTTTTCTTTGTTAGTTTTAAAAAAATATATAATTGAACATAAAAGCGGTCATTGGAGGATCGGGGGGGGGGCCGGGGCAGAAGTGGGAACCCATGTGGGTTTGTGCCTAGGGCACCAAGATGGCTTAATCCGGCCCTGCACACACACCTTCACTTGATACACACACCTACACGTTTGATTGCCAGGATGAAAGTGACGAACATGGCGGCGAATGTTTTCTGCAGACGTCGTCCTAGCGTCCAGCAACCGGCGCCACTCGACTCCCTGTCCGTGCCGTTGAATATCCTGAACGGGCCGCGGTGTTCGATCAGTCAACGTTCACCTGGATTTTTGGACAGACCGGTGCAAGATAACAGTAAGTGCTGCAAGATGAAGGTCATCAGTGCAAGTTAGCAACGAGGAGTGTTTGCTGGTTGGTAGTGAGTGGTGCAAGATATCAGTGAATTTTGTGCAAGATAACCGTTAGAAATGGATTTTTAAAAATATTTTATTTCACGATATCAAGTAACATGTATATATATGTAAAATATATATATAACTACGATATGGAATGGCCCAGCTGTCTGTGAAGCTAATAGACAACAGGCTGCCAAGTTAAAACGCCAAGCCAGAAAGGAACGTAACCAAAACCCACCTGAAGGGACCGCTTCTATCTCTTGTCCGACATGCGGACGCCTCTTTCGTGCAAAAATAGGGTTAATAAGCCACCAGAGAACACATGTGGCGGCCCAGCAAATATGATGAGAGTGGTCATCGTCGATCACGAGGGACGAACAGCATAGCATATATAACTAATTTCTTGAATTACTTTTCAGCATTGTAAAAGTCTCACTTATATGTCTTTAGAATATTATTTGTGGAGTTATATAAAAAAGTTCAACCACAATAATTTTCTCCCCCCCCCCTCACATCAGCCGATGAGATCATTGTGTTCACGCACGTGTGGAAGTACAAGAAGCGCGTCAATGTGTTGTCTAATTTAAACTTCAGCATCGACCGCGGGGATTTGTTCTGTGTGGTGTGCTCGGACCCCACCACCACCTCGCTCATACTGGACCTGATGTGCGGCAGGAAGTTCCCAGACAGCGGCGTCGTCGAGTTCGACCACCGCCCACTTCACAAACACTTCGTAAAGGTGAGCTGGACTTTTTTTCAAAGCCGCCACCACCACTCCTCTCCCCCGATGCAAAAAAAATAGCATCAATGCTCATAAGTCCCATTAATATCGTTAAAATCTAAGTTCGCCCACGCGCACGTGAAAATGTGCAAAGTTAAAGCCATATGTAAGCCCAATGCCTTGTCCTCGGTGGGAGTGCTTACCATATTAAGAATCTAATCAATCACCTTTTTATCTCCGTGTATCTTCGGTCTCCAGTCGGTCCCCAACTTCGGGTACTGCCCCAGCCAAGACACCAACTTCCCGTTCATGACGGGCAAGGAGACGCTGTGGTTCTACGCCACTCTGAAGGGAGTCCGCCAGGCCAACATCAAGCTGCTCATCTATGAGTTCCTCAAGAACCTAAAGCTGCTTCACCTGGCCAACGTCCCCACCAAGAAATATGGGTACACGGATACATCAATCATGACGCTATCTAAACCTTTGTCTTGAATTTCTGTACTTCTCTCTCTCTCTCTCTCTCTCTCTCTCTCTCTCTCTCTCTCTCTCTCTCTCTCTCTCTCTCTCTCTCTCTCTATTTCTGTCTCTCTCCCTTCAGGGTCGTCCATAAATGACGTCACGCGCCTAGGGGAGATCGGGTCACGCATTTGTGACGATGTGCCGACAGGGAGAGGGGGGTGTGTGTTTAAAAATGTAATGTCACATCAAACGCGCAACTTTAAATAAAAGTTCCACTAAAATATTTGATTTCTTGCAATTTATGTAATGACGTTTTCAATGGCTTCACACAAGTTACGATATTACAGTGAAGCCTTACACTAAATACATACTTAAATGACCAAAAAAAGTTATTTGAAACATGCTAATTTTCTATTAGAAAATACGGCTTTTATGTTTTCAAAGCTTTGTGACGTCATATACGAGGGGGGTTCAAAGTTTTGTGACGATGGGGGAGGGGGGTGTAAATTGGCCAAAATCGCGTGACGTCATTTATGGATGGCCCCTGATTCCTTCTCTCGTCTTCCTCTATTTTAATATTGCTTACAAAGCCCTTTCCCTGTTCCTTGCCTCAATCTCTTTCTATATCTCCAATATTTGCTTGGCCCTATCTACATCTTTCCCTGTTCCTTGCCTCAATCTCTTTCTATATCTCCAATATTTGCTTGGCCCTATCTACATCTTTCCCTGTTCCTTGCCTCAATCTCTTTCTATACCTCCAATATTTGCTTGGCCCTATCTACATCTTTCCCTGTTCCTTGCCTCAATCTCTTTCTATATCTCCAGTATTTGCTTGGCCCTATCTACATCTTTCCCTGTTCCTTGCCTCAATCTCTTTCTATATCTCCAATATTTGCTTGGCCCTATCTACATCTTTCCATGTTCCTAGCCTCAATCTCTTTCTATACCTCCAATATTTGCTTGGCCTTATCTACATCTTTCCCTGTTCCTTGCCTCAATCCCTTTCTATATCTCCAATATTTGCTTGGCCCTATCTACATCTTTCCCTGTTCCTTGCCTCAATTTCTTTCTATATCTCCAATATTTGCTTGGCCCTATCTACATCTTTCCTTGTTCCTTGCCTCAATCTCTTTCTATACCTACAATATTTGCTTGGCCCTATCTACATCTTTCCCTGTTCCTTGCCTCAATCTCTTTCTATATCTCCAATATTTGCTTGGCCCTATCTACATCTTTCCATGTTCAATTTCTCAAATATACGTATTCATGCCAGCAGTCGATTGACGTTGGAAAGAATATGAAATTTTAAAATACTTATATGTCTGAATTTAAATTTGTGTAGGACTTAATTTTTCAATTTGTTAAATTTCAATTTGTTAATTTTCAATTCACTTATTGATATAATTAATTCTTAGAAGTTATATGTTTTATGTGAAAAGATTTTCAGAGATGATTTAGCCACAGTAACCTGAGAAATAAAGTGTTTGAAGAATAAAGGCGTAGGTTTAAATCTCTCTATTGTTTTGTTGTTTGAATTTTTTGGTGTTGTTACTGTTGAACAGGTTGGCCGAGAAGCGCCGACTGAGTATTGCAACGGCCATGATCGGTAACCCTGAGATCCTCGTGCTAGATGACGTCACCTGCCGGATGGACCCAAAGAGCTTAGAGTTATTCAAGGGCATGCTGTCTTCTCTGACAAGCCATGGCACAAGTGTCATCATTACGTCAAATAAGTATTGATTTGAATCATTTGTGTTTTGCTTTTTGAACTTTCATGTTATTTTTTTTTCTTCCTCCAGTCTTCTTAATTTGGGTAACTTGATGTCCTGATTTTTCCCATCACCAGTGACAATTCCTCCCAATTTTATCCACCTCATCACCTCATCCTGTTATAATCCAACCATTATTATTTTGTCCACCGTAAAAGTGGGAAGGAAATAAATATATCAATATTGCGGGATCATGAAAATTTTGGCAATGAAACATATTTCTAAAAATTCTGATTTTTTTTTCTCTTTTCATGTCTAATTTTAGTTTCCGTTTGATCCATGATTTCAGCATAGAAGAGTACGCCTCCATCGCTAACAGGGTGGCGCTCATCGTTAACGGGACGCTCGTCTGCCTCGGTGAACTGTCGGCGCTCCGCAAGTATTACTGCCACAGTTACACCCTCTTGGCCAAGATTGATTCCTTGAACGACTCGGTCTCAACATCAATACTTGTAGACTCACTGCGGCAGCGTTTCGCCGATGCAGCTGTATGTCTGCTGTTCTGTGAATATTCAATTTTTTTTTAATAATCATTTTACATTTGAATTTTACCTTATATGTAAATAAGCTTAACATAAAGAGTAAATTTGAAAGAAAATAATTGTTACGGGAATTTAATAAAAAGGGTGCGCAGCTTCGCAAAAAATGGTTCCTAAACGTCCTTGTTAGTGAAAGTGCATTATTAATACTAACGTAAATTTCTTTGACAATTTAAAAGATACCCCTTCGTTGTTTGTCTGATACCCCTTCGTTGTTTGTCTGATACCCCTTCGTTGTTTGTCTGATACCCCTTCGTTGTTTGTCTGATACCCCTTCGTTGTTTGTCTGATACCCCTTCGTTGTTTGTCTGATACCCCTTCGTTGTTTGTCTGATACCCCTTCGTTGTTTGTCTGATACCCCTTCGTTGTTTGTCTGATACCCCTTCGTTGTTTGTCTGATACCCCTTCGTTGTTTGTCTGATACCCCTTCGTTGTTTGTCTGATACCCCTTCGTTGTTTGTCTGATACCCCTTCGTTGTTTGCCTGATACCCCTTCGTTGTTTGTCTGATACCCCTTCGTTGTTTGTCTGATACCCCTTCGTTGTTTGCCTGATACCCCTTCGTTGTTTGTCTGATACCCCTTCGTTGTTTGTCTGATACCCCTTCGTTGTTTGTCTGATACCCCTTCGTTGTTTGTCTGATACCCCTTCGTTGTTTGTCTGATACCCCTTCGTTGTTTGTCTGATACCCCTTCGTTGTTTGTCTGATACCCCTTCGTTGTTTGTCTGATACCCCTTCGTTGTTTGTCTGATACCCCTTCGTTGTTTGTCTGATACCCCTTCGTTGTTTGTCTGATACCCCTTCGTTGTTTGTCTGATACCCCTTCGTTGTTTGTCTGATACCCCTTCGTTGTTTGTCTGATACCCCTTCGTTGTTTGTCTGATACCCCTTCGTTGTTTGTCTGATACCCCTTCGTTGTTTGCCTGATACCCCTTCGTTGTTTGCCTGATACCCCTTCGTTGTTTGCCTGATACCCCTTCGTTGTTTGCCTGATACCCCTTCGTTGTTTGCCTGATACCCCTTCGTTGTTTGCCTGATACCCCTTCGTTGTTTGCCTGATACCCCTTCGTTGTTTGCCTGATACCCCTTCGTTGTTTGCCTGATACCCCTTCGTTGTTTGCCTGATACCCCTTCGTTGTTTGCCTGATACCCCTTCGTTGTTTGCCTGATACCCCTTCGTTGTTTGCCTGATACCCCTTCGTTGTTTGCCTGATACCCCTTCGTTGTTTGCCTGATACCCCTTCGTTGTTTGCCTGATACCCCTTCGTTGTTTGCCTGATACCCCTTCGTTGTTTGCCTGATACCCCTTCGTTGTTTGCCTGATACCCCTTCGTTGTTTGCCTGATACCCCTTCGTTGTTTGCCTGATACCCCTTCGTTGTTTGCCTGATACCCCTTCGTTGTTTGCTGATACCCCTTCGTTGTTTGCCTGATACCCCTTCGTTGTTTGCCTGATACCCCTTCGTTGTTTGCCTGATACCCCTTCGTTGTTTGCCTGATACCCCTTCGTTGTTTGCTGATACCCCTTCGTTGTTTGCTGATACCCCTTCGTTGTTTGTCTGATACCCCTTCGTTGTTTGTCTGATACCCCTTCGTTGTTTGTCTGATACCCCTTCGTTGTTTGTCTGATACCCCTTCGTTGTTTGTCTGATACCCCTTCGTTGTTTGTCTGATACCCCTTCGTTGTTTGTCTGATACCCCTTCGTTGTTTGTCTGATACCCCTTCGTTGTTTGTCTGATACCCCTTCGTTGTTTGTCTGATACCCCTTCGTTGTTTGTCTGATACCCCTTCGTTGTTTGTCTGATACCCCTTCGTTGTTTGTCTGATACCCCTTCGTTGTTTGTCTGATACCCCTTCGTTGTTTGTCTGATACCCCTTCGTTGTTTGTCTGATACCCCTTCGTTGTTTGTCTGATACCCCTTCGTTGTTTGTCTGATACCCCTTCGTTGTTTGTCTGATACCCCTTCGTTGTTTGTCTGATACCCCTTCGTTGTTTGTCTGATACCCCTTCGTTGTTTGTCTGATACCCCTTCGTTGTTTGTCTGATACCCCTTCGTTGTTTGTCTGATACCCCTTCGTTGTTTGTCTGATACCCCTTCGTTGTTTGTCTGATACCCCTTCGTTGTTTGTCTGATACCCCTTCGTTGTTTGTCTGATACCCCTTCGTTGTTTGTCTGATACCCCTTCGTTGTTTGTCTGATACCCCTTCGTTGTTTGTCTGATACCCCTTCGTTGTTTGTCTGATACCCCTTCGTTGTTTGTCTGATACCCCTTCGTTGTTTGTCTGATACCCCTTCGTTGTTTGTCTGATACCCCTTCGTTGTTTGTCTGATACCCCTTCGTTGTTTGTCTGATACCCCTTCGTTGTTTGTCTGATACCCCTTCGTTGTTTGTCTGATACCCCTTCGTTGTTTGTCTGATACCCCTTCGTTGTTTGTCTGATACCCCTTCGTTGTTTGTCTGATACCCCTTCGTTGTTTGTCTGATACCCCTTCGTTGTTTGTCTGATACCCCTTCGTTGTTTGTCTGATACCCCTTCGTTGTTTGTCTGATACCCCTTCGTTGTTTGTCTGATACCCCTTCGTTGTTTGTCTGATACCCCTTCGTTGTTTGTCTGATACCCCTTCGTTGTTTGTCTGATACCCCTTCGTTGTTTGTCTGATACCCCTTCGTTGTTTGTCTGATACCCCTTCGTTGTTTGTCTGATACCCCTTCGTTGTTTGTCTGATACCCCTTCGTTGTTTGTCTGATACCCCTTCGTTGTTTGTCTGATACCCCTTCGTTGTTTGTCTGATACCCCTTCGTTGTTTGTCTGATACCCCTTCGTTGTTTGTCTGATACCCCTTCGTTGTTTGTCTGATACCCCTTCGTTGTTTGTCTGATACCCCTTCGTTGTTTGTCTGATACCCCTTCGTTGTTTGTCTGATACCCCTTCGTTGTTTGTCTGATACCCCTTCGTTGTTTGTCTGATACCCCTTCGTTGTTTGTCTGATACCCCTTCGTTGTTTGTCTGATACCCCTTCGTTGTTTGTCTGATACCCCTTCGTTGTTTGTCTGATACCCCTTCGTTGTTTGTCTGATACCCCTTCGTTGTTTGTCTGATACCCCTTCGTTGTTTGTCTGATACCCCTTCGTTGTTTGTCTGATACCCCTTCGTTGTTTGTCTGATACCCCTTCGTTGTTTGTCTGATACCCCTTCGTTGTTTGTCTGATACCCCTTCGTTGTTTGTCTGATACCCCTTCGTTGTTTGTCTGATACCCCTTCGTTGTTTGTCTGATACCCCTTCGTTGTTTGTCTGATACCCCTTCGTTGTTTGTCTGATACCCCTTCGTTGTTTGTCTGATACCCCTTCGTTGTTTGTCTGATACCCCTTCGTTGTTTGTCTGATACCCCTTCGTTGTTTGTCTGATACCCCTTCGTTGTTTGTCTGATACCCCTTCGTTGTTTGTCTGATACCCCTTCGTTGTTTGTCTGATACCCCTTCGTTGTTTGTCTGATACCCCTTCGTTGTTTGTCTGATACCCCTTCGTTGTTTGTCTGATACCCCTTCGTTGTTTGTCTGATACCCCTTCGTTGTTTGTCTGATACCCCTTCGTTGTTTGTCTGATACCCCTTCGTTGTTTGTCTGATACCCCTTCGTTGTTTGTCTGATACCCCTTCGTTGTTTGTCTGATACCCCTTCGTTGTTTGTCTGATACCCCTTCGTTGTTTGTCTGATACCCCTTCGTTGTTTGTCTGATACCCCTTCGTTGTTTGTCTGATACCCCTTCGTTGTCTGTCTGATACCCCTTCGTTGTCTGTCTGATACCCCTTCGTTGTTTGTCTGATACCCCTTCGTTGTTTGTCTGATACCCCTTCGTTGTTTGTCTGATACCCCTTCGTTGTTTGTCTGATACCCCTTCGTTGTTTGTCTGATACCCCTTCGTTGTTTGTCTGATACCCCTTCGTTGTTTGTCTGATACCCCTTCGTTGTTTGTCTGATACCCCTTCGTTGTTTGTCTGATACCCCTTCGTTGTTTGTCTGATACCCCTTCGTTGTTTGTCTGATACCCCTTCGTTGTTTGTCTGATACCCCTTCGTTGTTTGTCTGATACCCCTTCGTTGTTTGTCTGATACCCCTTCGTTGTTTGTCTGATACCCCTTCGTTGTTTGTCTGTGTTGTTTTTTTCAGGGTTTTTTTTTCTCCCAAAATGAAACTGGTTTTATATAACTTTTAAAACTAATTTAAACCCTCAGTGAACAATTTCAGTTTTAAAAAATGATCTCTGCTTCACAGAGTAGAAACTTTGTGCAAATTTTCAGCAACACACATTTTGTTTATTCAACGATTTTTAAAACAGAACAGTTAACATTATAAGAATACGTGTATTAATTTTTTGTACCCAGCTATTCCATGACCAGATGGACTTTGTCCACGTCCAGATTCCTTTTGAGAGCGATTCCCTGGCAGACATCTTTTCGCTGATGGAGTCCACCAAGAAACACCTCAAGGTGCGCATCGTCTCCCTTCTGTAACGTTTAACTGTCTGATGTAACTCACTTGAGTTAAAAGGTGTTTGGGGGTCGGGTTGGGACAAGATGGGTGAGGAGACAGGACAAATATGCAACTGGTGCACTACACCAAGACTAACCTGAACTTTGAAAAAAAGGAATATTTACTGTATCCTATGAATTCATTTCGTTATGGAGTACTAAAAGCATAAAAAGTATATTTTTTCTGGTATGGCATCAGTCCGTCCTCATGGGACGTTGGCGTTTACTCTTGCTCCTCTGCCCCCCTCCCCTTTCTCCTGGCCCTTCTCTCTTCACTCCTAGCTGTGAGGGATGCTTCCGCGACTTGAATGCCCTCACGCACTTTTGCCCGCCAGGAGGTGCGCTCCTCGGCAATGGTCTCACACGTTTTATGGTCTATCTGCGCCAGTGATAAGTCTTTCTTGCAGACGTCCTTGAAGCGCAAGCAGGGGTGACCTCTTTTCCTCATACCAATTGCCAGCTCACCGTAAAGCAAGGCTCTTGGAATGCGCTCTGAGCTAATCCTGCGGACATGACCCAACCACCGCAGGGGCCTCTCACTCAGGATTGAGTGCATACGCAGCTAATGGCTTCTTCTGAGTACCTCGACATTGGTGATCATGTCCTATCACTTGATGTGTAGAATGCTACGCAAGCATCATAAGTGGAAGCTGTTGATCTGCTTTGTTTGCTTGTCGTAGGTCGTCCAGCACTCGCTGCCACAGGGGAGTGTGCTGAGCACGCAGGCCTGGTACACAGTGATTTTCGTCCTGTGAGCTGCGTATTGTTCCACACTCTTTGATTCGAAGAAAATAATTGGTCTCTTAACTTATAATTATATTTCTTTTTCCCAAAAATAAATAAGACAACTAAAGCAACGAACATGCTTACTAGTGGCTAACAGATTTTAGGGTGAAAATAAGGGCTTGTTTAAAGTTATATGACTAGATGGTCTTTTTGTGTGGTCTATTTCACACAAGCAACGTTAATCCAGCTGTGCGGGGTGGCAGAAGGTGAAAGTTCCAACATTTTAAATATTCATGTTTTGTTTCCACGTTGATCACGTGGATGCCGTGGGCGTGGGACGAATTTTAGGAATACCGTAATTTTAGGAATACCGTAATTTTAGGAATACCGTAATTTTAGGAATACCGTAATTTTAGGCTGTAGTGAGAACTGGTGTTACTTTAATTGTGTATAGTTGTTTATAAATGTTCTTATCACATAGACTCAAAGTGAACGAAGCTGTTGTTGAATAAATTATTGGAATATATATATATTATTTTATGTCATATTACAGTGTTGGCGAACATATGGCACGCGTGTCACAGTCGGCACGCAGATCCTGATCAGCCGGGACGCGACAAAAATATTACTTCGCTAATCAAACCAAGCCAAACCCCTACTTTCGGTTTCATCGGATTGTTGGCACTTTGCTATAAATAAGTGGGTTTCGGTTTGAATTTCGGGCACGCGGTCCCAAAAAGGTTCCCTAGCACTGTCATATTACATTGATCAAAACATTTCTCCTTTAGATAAGAGACTACACCCTCGGACACACAAAGCTGAATCACGTAATGTATGCATTCGAGAAAGCCTTGAAGGAAAGCCATGATGTTGCAACAGAAAATAAAAAGGCTGTTTTGAAAAAATGAATAAATAAATATATATTTTAAATATAATCTAAAACCTGGTCGTGGTTGTAAATAATGCAGTGAGGGTGTGGGCGTGGTTTAAAGATGGAGTGGTAAAGTACGTAATTTATAAACTATAGAGAGATACAAATTTAATCGACTATTTTTTACCACTACTAGTCTTAGAATGAGTGACTTATTAATTCAGTATAGATTTCGGTGAATTTTAGTTCTAGATTGATAACAATTTCTTTAAAATGCGAATATTTGGAAATGAGATGGGGGGAAAATAAACAAGTAAATGTATAAATTGAAAAGAGGATTTGACTGGACGTTAGACATTTGAGTAGAAATTAAAATAATTATTTATTAATCGATGACATTTTTTAAAATTATTTTATTTTTAAAAAATTGATTTACTTAGCTGCAGGGCCCATGTCTGTATTTTAACGTAATGCTTATAAATTAAATTTGACATACCCTCTAAAATTAAATTTGAAGAAATGAAACAAAATGTGTTGTTGTTTTGTTTGTTTGTTGTTGTTGGTGGGGTTTTTTTTTCATTGAATATTTCTTATATTTGAATATATATTGTGTTTGACACGTCACAGTGTGAGAAAAAATATTTTGATAAGCTAACAAAAAAAATGTTTAAAGTGTTCAGTTTTTATTTTTTTACGGACAGAACCAAAAAAACTTAAACATTAAAAACATTAGCTTCTAAAAAATTAATATAATTATTATAAAGTTAAATTTCGTAATACGGCCATCTGCATCCGTATTTTGGTGTGCACAATGGCAATGGGTATCCCAGTCCCAGGTTTAGAACCCTTCCATTTACATTTCAATAAGTATCAACAACACGGGGCAATGTGTCACATATGAACTGAAGACATGTGCTTTAATTTTACTGGCATTGTTTCAAAGCTGGGGGCGGGGGTGTTAATAGCACTACACATAGTGTGTCATTGTGTGTAGGCTACTTTCGGCATAAATAGAAAAATTACTACAGGAAAATCCAAAGAACTTTTTGCAAGAAAGTCTGCCTTGTTGGAAGGTGGATTTCAATCTCTTAAACTTGATATAAGTCCACAAATGTTCGAGTGTTTAATATAAAAAAAAATAATCCTATATAATAAAAGGCAAGTTTCTGTCCTTTCTGTCACGTCATCTATAGCGATTGGTCCCTCAAACACATGACTCCTACAGCCAATCACTAGCGGAGAAAAATTTACATATTACGCGGAGGTTCAAAACGAGTTATTTTTGGTGCAGTTTTTTTGTCATAATTCATTATGTTGTTCCCATCTTGAAGTGATGCCTGCCGCTTATTCCAATGACAATTCTGTTAAATGCTTTTTCCTTGATGGTCCTGGGGGGTAGTGGCAACAGTTTAAAGTGTTGTTGTTTTTTGTTGCTGTTATTGTTGTTGTTGTTTTGTGGTTGTTGTTGTTGCTTTGTTGTTGTAGTTGTTGTTTTGTTGTTGTTTTTGTTTTGTTGTTGTTTTGTTGTTGTTGTTTTGCTGTTGTTTTTGTTTTGTTGTTGTTTTGTTTTTGTTGCTGTTGTTGTTTTTGCTGTTTTTGTTGTTGTTGTTGTCCACATCCCTTGCCCTACGACGACAATGTCCTGCAAACGCTTCAGCATAACAAATACCAAAACATAGCGTCCATGAACTTCACAGGTCACCCTACACTTATTCCCGTCCTTGGGTGGGCTTTGTTACTAGTAAGACCAGTGTTGTCCAACCGGTGTGCCGCGGCACACTAGTAGTGTGCCACGAGAAAATTTTAGTGTGCCGCGAAAGATTTCTAAAATACCATAAATTGCTAGGCTTTTCGAACCTTCAAGTTTTGAAAAAAATATCCTTAACCGAAATGGAATTGAATAAAAAAATGTTTCATGTTTGATTTGTTCTGGTTGTGAGAATCTCTTGACAGCTACAAAATTTCTCTCCTCCATTGGGAATAAATATCTGTTGTAAGTAAATAAAAACCCTTTGCTGCTGTTCACTTTTTTTTAAAACTTTTAATTACAGACGGCTATGGAAATTTTTTTGAAGAGAAGCCAGAATGATTCCAGCGAGCATCAAAATGGAGAGAGATCTGCGAAATCCAAGAAGAATGTTACCAAACGGAAATATCACGAGGAATATCTTGAGTATGGTTTTATACCATGTGCAAATGATCCTTCTCTTTCGTTTTGTCTTAATTGTAACATGGCATTGTCAAACGAGTCCATGAACCCCAGTAAACTGAAGTGGCATCTGAACTCAAATCACCCAGGATTGAAAGACAAGCCGAAAAGTTATTTAGCATCCATTCGGTCCAACTTAGAGCAGCAATAAAAAAAAAGAAGAAATTTTCCTCAATTCCTGCCAAAGCTCAGTTAGCAAGCTATAAAATTGCGAATCTTTTGGTCAAACAAAAGAAATCTCATTTGGACGCTGAGACAATTATATTGCCGTCTTTACGAATCGCAGTTGAGACTATGGAGTTGGGACCCAACGCTGTTGAAAAAATAAATAAGATTCCACTGTCTCACCAGACGATGGGACTTCGGATTGCTGACATTTCGACAGATTTGGACAATCAAATTAAAGAGCATTTTTCGGAAGCCGACGACATCCAAAAGCTCTGGGCAATGCAAATCGATGAAAGTACTGACATCAGTGGAAAGGCGCAACTGCTCGCATACGTCAAACGTGAAAGACTGCAGATGATAGACAGCGAAAATGAGAGTTTGCTTATCCAGCAATGAGCCGCGTTTTTGAGCTCATCTGCTCCAAAGAAAACGCTCAAGTATCTCATTAATTATGAAACATCTTTTGAATAAACACTGATTTCTTGTTTTTTGTGAGGTGTGCCTCGCAAATTTTTTACCAGTTTAGTGTGCCTTGAACGATTTTCGGTTGGACAACACTGAGTAAGACCATAATTTGATAGATAGCAGAGAATAATTAGATAACAAGGATCTAGATGAAAACAAAAACATTTGGGGTGAGGATCTGCAGTATCCACATTTATTCGGTTTACAGTAACTAGGAATTACGAAATTTGACGAGCTTTCCGCGATTAACCCGAAGAGACATTACATTACGGGATTTCTTTAAAAAATGTAAACCCTCTAACTAAAAGACGCAGGAAGATTACTAGTCGCAATTGAATATTTTTCTTCTCTATGATTTTGGGCCTCTCTAAACTTGTAGTATAATGTAGTACATGAAGTCAATGATGTTCAAAATAAAGAGATTATAAGAATAAAGTGTATTAGAAATTTGAATGTTGATAGTGTTTAGTTTAGGCAGGGTAACGGATAATTTATTTTTATTCTTAAACATAATAATATTAAGATAACGTTTAGAAGCTGTAGTGTTTTTAAAACTAATTAGTTTTATAATTTTATTAATTGATTTATTTCTCAAAATATGCTAGAAATAATCTGCATGTTCTTTGGGGCCGTCCATAAAATGACGTCACGCGCCTAAAGGGAGGGGGAAGGGGGTCACGCATTTGTGACGATGCGTGACGAGGAGGAGGGTGGTGTTAAAGAATTGAGACGTCACATCAAAACGCGCAACTTAAAATAAATGTTCCACTTAAATATTTGATTGCTTGCAATTTATTTAATGACGATTTCAATGGCTTCACAGGCGTTACGATTTAAGAGTGTAGGATTTAAACTAAATACATATTTAAATGACAAAAAAATTATTTGTAACAAGCTAATTTTCAATTAGAAAATACCTCTTTGGGGGGGGGGCTGGTCAAAGCTTTGTGTCGTCATACTGGAGGGGGGGGGTCTAAGTTGTTTTTTTTTCACGAAGTGTGACGAGTGGGGTAAAAAAAATATACCAAAATCGCATGGCGTCATTTACGGACGGACGCTTTTACAATGAAATGAGTCGACAGAAGTTGATCTCATGTTAGGAATACTTTGTTCCTTAAATCCACGCCAAGTTTGAGAATCCACAAGATAACATATGAAATTGTTACACTGCGTCGTTTGCTGTTGACATCAAAGCATTTGTGATGTAACCGCAGCTCCGTTTGTTTCTTTCATGAGTCGAACTTTTTTGCCCGTTACCCCAAAATATACAAGTTTATGTGTGCGTTACCCCAACGCCCAGACTCTAGGTCCTGCTCACATGACTCGGGGATTTGGGGGAGCGTCGTTAGCGCCCCCCCCTACCTTCAGAAAATGCTACTGGTGAGTTTTACAAGCATGACAAGTGTCTAAAAATGATCTGAATAGGATTATGTGAAGGTATTTTCAGTCAAAACGACACGGAATATCCTTTTTCTTTAAAAGGGAAAGGGGGATCTATTTGATAGAATTAAAAACGTTTTAAGTTTGATATAATTGTTCGATTGGTTTTTGGTCTAACTCCCCTAGCCATTCTAGTCTTCTAGATCAGTGCTTCTCAAAGTGGTGGTCCGCGGACCGGTGCCGATCCGCAGATGTTCTCAAAAAAAAGGACAGAAAAAATTGTCAGTGCATGGAAAATAGGGCACTGGTCCCTGGTGCAATGGAAAAAATTCCTGCCGGTCTGCCATACTAAAAAGTTTGAGAAGCACTGTTCTAGATATAATGGTAAGTGAGCCCATTTAAAATTAGTCAAGTATTCATTAACTTTATTGAATGCATTAAATTCATGACATCGCAATTCGAGAAGAGCACAAAACAACTTTTCTTCTTAGCTCAGTTTTTAAGGCATTAATTTTAAATATCACAGAAAGGATACGTGTTACAGACAAGTCATGTGGATTAAGATTATGGTCACTCGTGTCAATATAAATTAAAGTAGGGTGGATTTAGATGTTTTCGTATAGTACGTAGCTAAGAAATCTACATAGTTGTCAAATTTTTAAAAAATGCATTTTCTGGAAGGAACCGGTTCAATAATGGGCATATGTTCCAAGCGTACACGTTTACATGACGTATTTTAATATATCTAGTGGATTGTAGTGGATGTTATATGTCCCAAATGAGTCTGCATTACCCCCAAGAATTCCTTTTTTGACCCCAGATGAGGTTATTTACCTCTGTTCGCCGACCTCTTTCTCACGGGATGCCCGTCAGTTAATTGAGGGATTTTTAAAAATACATTTTAAAAATGTTATTTTTAATACCGGTAATTTTTTATTTTTTTTTGTAAACAAAGACGTTAACCGTGATGATTAATAGTCAATGTTTAATTTGTATGCATTAAAATAAAATATAATCTAACGATGTATGAACACAGTTCGTTTTCTGAAGGCCGGTTAAATGTGTTTTTTTTAATGCTTCACGCGGGTTACGACATTACAATGTAGATCTTCACTAAACAAATAATAAATACTTAAATGACAATAAAAGTGATTTGAAACATACTTATTTTCAAATAGAAAATAAAGTGTGTTTTTTTCGGTGTTTTTTTTTGGGGAGGGGTCAAAAATTTGTGACGTATTTTTAGAGGGGGGTCTAAGTTTTTGTGACGAGGGGGGGGGGAGGGGGTAAAAAAATCGGCAAAAATCGCGTGACGTCATTTATGGACGGCCCCTTAATAGAATATTGGGATGTTTTACAATTAAATTTATGTAGATAATAAACAAATCTATAAGTTAAATACGTGAAACACGGATTATTTTCAATGTTGTTTTCAGTTTCAGATATTAGTTCTTGAACCTAAGACTTAGAGTTAGAGGGAGAAATAATAGGCATTTTATTGTGATCCCCCACGCCCACACTTGTAAATGAATTGATTCATCGTAAAATGCTGTTAATTTATTCACAATCATGAAAGTTTGTTTAACTAATAATATATTAACCACATATTTGAATTTCATTTATAAAAAGGCATAATTAAGCGCAATTTTTTTCCCATTTGTTAAAAGTATTAAAATAAAAGTGACCATTCTCCATAATCTATTTAATTTGTTACATGATTTATTACAGTCACCTCCCTTGCAATCTCAAGTTGAGAGTTGAGAGATAATTGGAGCTCTTGGCCGGTTGGAAGTCTTGAATATCTTTATTAGAAATAATTTTATGTACGGATGCACTTAGTTCACTTAGTCTAACGAAGATTAAGTTATATGGCAAAACTATATTATTTCAACGGTCGTGGAAGAGGTGAGATAGTAAGACTTACTTTGGCTGCCGCAGATATACAAGTAAGTTCATAATTACACTGACTGAACTGTCGAAGCATGTTATGTTGCATATTCATTGATTCATATAATATAATTATAATCTATATATATATATATATATTATATAAAAATCAAAGTATGTATGAATCGAAAAATTGTGTATGCATGTCTGTTATAGCTGACTAAACCATTCATCCAATCGCCATTAAAATTTTTGAGACTTTTGAGTACGCTCCCGGGATGGAAATAGGCTACTTTTTTTTTAATTTATCACTCATGGGGAGCCGGTGTTGCAAAATAAATCCTCCCCCATACAGAGTCTCCCCCGGGAGACTCTGTTTTAAAACAAATCCTCCAGGGGGAGAAAATGTTTTCCTCCCGATTAAAATAATTTCGCCCCTACCCTGTAAAATATTGTCTTACCCAAAATAAATTCGCCCCCATCATACTTTCGATATAAAACAAAGAGATCATTACAAATCAAAAGAATAAAGAATACTTACTTGTGTATTGCTGTAATATTCACACATGTTTAATGTAATACTATTTATGGTAGTGGCGTAGATATAGAGAGATAAGAGGGGGGTGCGGTCCATACCGTTTGACACCACTCAGGGGCGTGACATAATATTCACACATTTTTACTGTAATACTAGTTATTGTAGTGGCGTAGAAATAGAGAGATAAGAGGGGGGGGGTGCGGACCATACCGTTTGACACCTCTCAGGGACGTGACATAATATTCACACGTGTTTACTGTAATAGTATTTATTGTAGTGGCGTAGAAATAGAGAGATAAGAGGGGGGTGTGGACCATACCGTTTGACACCTCTCATGGGCGTGACATAATACTCACAGATGTTTACTGTAATACTACTTATTGTAGTGGCGTAGAAATAGAGAGATAAGAGGGGGTTGTGGACCATACCGTTTGACACCTCTCAGGGGCGTGACATAATATTCACACATGTTTACTGTAATACTATTTATGGTAGTGGCGTAGATATAGAGAGATAAGAGGGGGAGCGGACGATACCATTTGACACCTCTCAGGGGCGTGATATAATTTGAAAAATTACTTAAGTACTTGATTTTTCCCGCTGTTCAAATTGACGCACAGGCAGTTTTGGAGTGTAAAAAGGCAGTTGTTTTGTTTCATAAAGCAAGGATTATGTCTTTATAGGAATGGGTTTGTGTTGTTACTATAAATAGTAAGTTTGTACAACGTCGGGTGTTCAGACGATGAGAAGGTTTCTTAATTTCTAGAGTCGGGGGGAAAGGGTGGGAGTGACCCAATTAAGTAACCGCACGGAGGGAACAAAAATCGGGCTACGACACTGACCTGTTTAACTTATGACCTGATTATAAAGTCTTTTTTTACAAAACTATGTGGGCTATGCATTGTTATTGTGAGACGCAGAGGCGAGGCGTCAATGGAGGTGGGGGGGGGGTACTGGTGGTGCTGACTGCACTGGCTGACACTATCACAAGGGGTAAAACAAAATCTAAAATTAAGTTTGTTCCCGTTATTTGGCACTGGAAGACTCGGAGGAGGACTATGGGTTTAGTCGTGAGAGGGTGACACATTGAGCTTATATACATATATATATATATATATATATATATATATATATATATATATATATATATATATATATATATAATATATATATATATATATATATATATATATATATATATATATATATATATATATTATATATATATATATATATATATATATATATATATATATATATATATATATATATATATATGTGTGTGTGTGTGTGTGTGTGTTAGATATTACAAATGCTTTGTACCGAATAAACGTGATTTCAGTTTCAATTACTTTTATTTAGTCAAAAGTTTGCGTACACACACAGACATATATTTTTAAAATTAAATTATTTTGTAAACATTCAGAAATACAGCGCAATTATTGAAACCTTATTTTCATAACATCACCATGCACGAATAGATTATCTCATATCACGATTGTGAAATTATCTTTTACTGTACACGTGTATTATTTTTCTTTATGAATTTGAATTTTTAAATGCCATAACAGTTTTAAATACAACGAATATATTAAAATTTCAAAGCATTTTACATATGTTACAAAAAATTTAGACGTTGGCTCCAATAATTATGACTAACATTTAATTTTCTGCCTATAATTTATACCGCCCCTTTCTAGAGTGTCTAAACTAATTATGACATTATGGACTGGACCGCCCAATCTAGAGTTGTGTCCATAAGAGAAAAAATAATTAAGAAAATTGTATCTATCCGTTAATATATTTTACAAAGTCTTTAAATGGTAGCCTACTTTGATTTTACTATTTATATTGCTAGATATTCTAAAATATTAGAAAGCTTTAGGAGATTAAAAAAAAAGTGTATTAACACAAGAGAATCACAACTACAGGTTGTTATTTTCGTTTTAGTAGGTATAAAATACTTTGAGGATAACAATTAAGCTACAATTGCAAATCGCATAGTGAGAAAAGATTCTTTTTTTAAAAAATGATCAATACTTTCATTACAAAAACTAGTACATGTATTGCAAAATTTATCTTTCAAATATTAAAAAAAATTATTAAACAAAATATTAAACATACATGCATGCATACATAACATACATACATGCATACATGCATACATACATACATACATACATACATACATACATACATACATACATACATACATACATACATACATACATGCTTACATACATACACACAAACATACACACATACATACATACATATATACACACACACACGCACGCACCCACGCACACACGCAAAATACATACATACATGTATACATACATACATGTATACATACATGTATACATACATATACATACATGTATACATACATACATACATACATGTATACATACATGTATACATACATACATAAATTCATACATACACACATACACACTCATATAAATTACTCCCTAATGCCTCCCTTTGCGTGATTATTACATTATAATAACTCATTAGACTACAGGTGACCAGACCCTTAGTAATTGAGAGCCGTTTTAAAATATTTAAAAATTGTTGAGAGTTGCATTGAAGCATTATGAGTCATAAAACCTGGCTTGGAAATCTTTCAGTAATCCTTTTAATATATCTTTCATAAATTGCACGCGAGCCGCAATGTGAACACAGAAGAGCCGCATGCGGCTCGTGAACCGCGGTTTGACCACCGTTGCTTAGAACGTGAAGGTTTCCTAAGCAGACTTCTTCATACCTCAGCTAACTATGACTCGATAGACAACTTAAATGGCCAATACGTGCCCACCTTGAAGCAATCTATCTACTAAGACATATAGCTAGTCTTTACCCGCTCAACAAATGACGCTTCATGTTTTCCTGTCGCATTTCATCAATAAACAAGCCCACCTCTGTGTTACCCCTTAAGTCTCCAGGATTCTAACATTCCGTAAGGTCATTGACCTTATGCCTAACTAATTCAGCGGCACACCTAAACGGGAATCTCAAGCTAACTAAGCGCCTCATCTCAACCCAGATCTCCACAACACTTTGATCTGGGTTATATTGTGAATTTAAAGCAATGGGTATCACCAACCCTAGCTAAGACACTGATTGTTTAATCGTGTAACCTGTTTTTTTACTTTATTTTCTAAATTTAAAAACCTTGGCTACATTTGATTTGTTAAATTTTCTCCAGTAACTTTAGTAAACGCTACCGATAATAGACAGTAATAATGTTTTTGAATTATTTTAATGCACACATAGAAATCGGTAATTTCGTTTAGGTCCTTAACACATGATCTACCCACAAACGTAAAGAGTGAATTCTTGTTCCGAAATATCGGTGTCACGTTCTCGTATTACTTGATCATCTTTGTATTTCAGTTCATTTGTCTGATATTCTTTTAAATAACTCTGGGCAATTAACCAACTCTAAATATGTGTCTATACGGGCATACACCCACTTAGCCCGCAAATTGCTACGCCCCTGACAAAGCTTAAGATTGCTCAATTTCCAATAATCATACAGAAATGAATGTAGAACAAATACAAATTATGTTTTAAGTCATAAAGTTTAATAAAACAATTATTTATAATTTCCAATAATTAAGGGGAGGGTTTATTTTAACCCGGAGACTTCATTTTAAAACAAAGTCTCCGGGGGCGACTTTGTTTTAAAATAAACTCTCCGGGGGGAGACTTTATTTTGGGGGAGACTTTATTTCGTGACACCGGCGGCCGATAATGGGGATTTTTTCTTATATGAGCTATATAAAAATTAGTTGGAAAATGAATTGATCTTGACCAAACTTGGTACATAACACCTTGATAGCCTATATTAAAATACTATAGGGCACTAATTTCTTAATGACCATTTATTCGGGGCGGGGGGGCCCAAACTGTATTTTTTCCATAAATGTTTAAGATTTTATTATTTTATTCAATTTATTCCCAATTCAATTATTAAAGATCTTGAGAAATATAGATAAATATATCCACTATAAAATTGATTGAAATAAATAGGTGTTTTGAACTTGATATCTTGCACTAATTGGGCCCTGGGGCCCTTAAACTTAATGTCGTTTTTTGCTTATATGAGCTATATAAAATTAGTTTATGAATGCGTTAGCTACTGAGTAAATGACTGGATCTTAACCAAACTTTGTATATAAAAAATTGGCAGCCCAGATATTCATTGATTTCTCTATCAGTTTTCAGAGGAACTTGTAAGTGAGCGTGAGGAATTTCTAAAGTTAATAAATGGTAAGCCCTAAAGACTAAAGATAGCAACTCAAGTGTATGTGACTAAAGAAATTATTTATTCAAATGAAAATGTTTTTGGTTTCTTTTCAAACTAAAGTTTATTAAGAAGGTTCAAAAACCAAAGTTGGGGTATGTGGTGTGTGTTCTAACAGATATAGTTACTCAATAAATGATCTTGATGACATTTTTAAATATCTGAATATGTACTCTTTAAATTTCTGAAGCATTTTTTAACAAAAAACATTTAAATAGTAGAGTTACATACTTTTTGCATACACATCTTTTGGTGGGGTAGAATAAGTGGATAATTTAGAATATGGGGAAAAGTCTTATTTTATGTTTGCACTAATTAACTTGTTCCCTTTCAAAAATTATTTTATTTAAAACAACCAAACAGGCATAAGTCTAGCTGAACTCACACACATTATATATTAAAACACAATTAGTTTTTCATGGTAGGCAATGGATCATGAGCATTATTTTAAATACATGTAGAATAAATGCAAATCAACACATCAGTCTATGGTCTGTATAACAACTGACTTTGTTGGCCTTTCTCTGTACATTTAATGTTGCTAAAACGTTTCAGACATGCCATCTATGTTTAGAAGATGGCTACTTATGAATGTTTTTGACTTGCCATCTTCTTTTTACTCTAAGGAGACAGGGAAGAGTGAGGTGTATTCCCTCTTGTTTAGCAATTATGCACTTATTGGTAATCATGCTCTTCTCTGTTTCCAAATGGAACCGAGAGGGCTACAGAAGATAATTTTTACATATTCTTAAAGGAAGGGGTAGCAAATGGAAGGGGGTTATGAAAATATGACTTTGGTACACGTAATATAAGAATGGCGTCTTTTTAAAATGTTTAATTTGGTAAAATTAACATATATTTTTATTCACTTTACATTATTGTTTCTTGATTTCTACTTGATAAAAGTTTTAATTATGAAATAAAGACAATATCTAACTCACACTAATAGTCACAATTCTCAGTTATAGTAGGATTTCACATAGATAAAATATCTTTTGATTTCAGTTACTTGCTAATGGTTTTTAGAGATTTTTCAGTACAGTTTACTTGCTAAATTTTTATCTTTTTGCTGTTAATTAAGTATCAAACTTTTTTGCTTTCAGAAGGAAAATTATGTTTTGGTCAACTACCTTACCTAGAGATTGATGGTAAACAGATAGTGCAGACGAATGCCATTGTTCGCTATCTGGGGAAAAGGGCTGGACTTCTGGGAACTAATGCAGAGGAAGCATTGCTGTAAGTCCTATTTAACTTTCATTGAAGTAAAACTGATTCACCTTTTAACTCACATTTATTTAACATATATTTTCTACTTTACTAAATCTCTTCCATATTCTGTCAAAAAAGACTGGCAACTCTTTTTGTGAATTTTTTTTCCTAGGTCACATTTTTTCTAGGAATTTATTAATTGTTTAATCGTTAAATTGTTACTTTTTTTTCAAATTTCTTCAGTTATTTTTTTTAGTTTTAATGTCTGACAATATTTTGTAGTTGTGTTACTATGTATTATAAAGTCATATTTTTATTGAATATTTTAAATAAGTTTATAAAGTTTAAAATTGTAGCAGTTTACATTTTGAGTCAATTCCACTTCTAAATGCACTGAAGAATAGAGCATGAAAATTCTGCAATACTATTTTATCAGTGTTAGGGTTTTCAGACATTTAATTCGGTCTTTTAATTGACATTCTTTTAGGTTAGAAATGCAACTTTTTGTGAAATCATTAAATGAATTAAAATAAAAGATATTAAGAACAATAATGTTAGATATCTTATCTGTAGAATTAATGACAGAAAACAATGAAGTTCTGGACTATTTTGAGGAAATACCACATGCAAGTGGCTAGATGATTTTTTATTAAGCACCACTTAGAAGTTAAAGGGTCAGAATTTCTGAAACATTATTGAGCTAATAGCACTCAAGAAAAGTAGCCCACAGAAGTAGCAGAAACTAATCAAATATGGAGGAAGATAACTAACATTGTTGACACATAAACTTGTAGCTAAACTGGGGTAAGAAGAGAAAATTCTAACAAAATGGTTAACAACACTAATAAACCCAATACTCAAAAAATGTTCCTAACTTTCATGCACAAGTTAGAAATATTGGGCTGTTCAACTTAAATATAACATATGAAATACTGAATGGCCAGAGAATACAACCGCACTCTGAACAAAGATTGTCAAGATGTCTGCGTTGTTTTGTGACATCTTGTCAGGCTCATGACTCATACATACCCTGTTGGCATGACATCTATCTAGTTATCTATAAGCCTGATTGCAGTCTCACCCACACTTAGTAAAGAAAAGAATCAGGGCTGCGTGGGAGAATGTGTTTATGAAGGTCTTAAACAGACTGTTACACCACTGGGACAAGGTGGTATATATCTTGACTAATTTTTTAAATATTAGATATTTTAAATCTTACTTTATTTTCTTGATTATCTATTATTTCAAAAATAATTTAAATGATTGATAACTTTTTTTTATACCTCAGTGTTGATCAGTTCTACGAGGGTGGTCGAGATTTCATGTCGCCATCATATCCTATAGGATTTTCACCAGAGGAGGAAGTTCTTGCTAACATAACAAAAACAACTCTTCCAAAATTTTTACCCATTTTTAATAAGGTAGGAAAAAATCAGGATAATTATTAGTAATGTTAGTTAATGAAATTTAACATAATCATAATTGTACAGTTTTGTTAAAAAATTTTGTTCCATGATAAAAAGAATAACATTCTCAAGTTTTAAAATGTGTTTATGAATTTCTGAGACAACAACTCTTATTTATTTCTCAGACAACAACTCTTATTTATTTCTCAGACAACAACTCTTATTTATTTCTGAGACAACTCTTATTTATTCTAAAGATGTTTTAAATATTTCCCCCAATCAAGCAGTTTTGAAAAGTATTATTTCCTGGTTTTTGTTAATGCAAGGGAAAAATAATTATCACATCTAATTCTGTTAGTGGTCTACATCTATACATGTAGTGTTAATAGATGTTAATAGTTTCTAGTAGAGATAATAATTATTCACTTTTTCTTATAGATAGCTGCAAGCAATGGAACTGGTTACCTAGTTGGCAGCACTTTAACCCTTGCTGACATTAGCCTGCTTGAGCCCTTGTTGGTTTATGTGGAGTATCTTGGTAAAGACATTCTCCAGGATTATCCAGCTCTGCAGGTATTGTCATTGTAACTAGCTTTTTTTTATTGCTAAAAATGAAGTATTAGTATTAGATCATTTTTCAAATTTTACTAACTTTCATTTTACACAAATTTAGTTCATAATTAAAATTACTACAAATCTGATGGTTGAAATTGTTTTTTAAAAGTTAACTTCTCAACCTATTAATTTAAACTCAAATAATTTATTAAAACTTATTTTTTAAAAATAAACACAATTTAAATTTATGTCTGTTAACTTGGTTAATTTTGTAGTTTTTTTCTCTAATGACTGATAATCATAATGTTGAATGAGGAAATACGGAATAAATCATGTATCTAATGAGCAGTTTATTGTTGCACAATGTGGATACACAAAAATCTAATTTACTTTTTTTTATCAGAAATTTTGGGAAACTACTACAAACATACCCAGCATATCTAAATACCTAAATGGACCTCTTCGGAAACCAAAAAATGATGGCCGCTATATCCAGGAGGTTAAAAAAGTTTTGGGACGAAATTAGAAATCAACAACTTTGATCAGTTAAATGCATTATGTTTGAGATGATGTATTGATGATGTATTATAATTAACCAGATTTTTGTTGTCTGAAACCTTAAAAGCTTTAATTTAATTGATTTAAGGAAATTTGTTTTTTAATTAAATCTTGGTATTGACAGGAATCTTAATGAATGTAATACTTGTATTATTTAATTTTTCAGGTATTTTTTATTTATATCCATTTATCTCATTGATTTGATTTTTTCTGTTTTTCCTTCCTTTAATATTAGATTTGAATGACCTCAGTCAGTTCTTTAATATTCCACCCCAAATTAGACTCCTAATTCATGAATTATTGAAACCATTTCATTGGTTTGTTAGGTTGTTGTTTTTTTTTGTTTCTTGTTGTTTTTTTAAAGCTCAATCATAAAATGTCTTATAATTCATAATAAAAATAAAAATAATATTTTTTTAACATTTAACACTTCATCAATACATTATAATATGGGGAAATGAGTTTCAAATCATCTTTATGTACATGGATTCTAATTCTAGTCTTCATTTTTTTTTAAAATTGTGTTCACTTTATTTTGCATATTTTTATTAAAGTTTTTTTTTCTCAGGTTTTATTTTTAATAGTTATTTTTCCTTGTTGACAGTGATACATAAATATTGTATTTGTATTAATAATTGCATGTCAATATTAATGTAGACACAACAGACAAGATAAAGGGTAAATTTCCATATCTGCAGCTTCAAATAACTTAAAAGCATCAATTAAACTTAAACCAGTTTTGTTTGGAAATTTGACTTTGTGACTCGTGCTTTCTCTTCCTATTTAATTTTATTTCATTTTACGAAAGTTTTTTAAAATTCTAAGCCATATATAAATTATCTTAAAACACTTAAATTATGTGACGACGAGTTGTCTGCCTGTATTACATGTACTATGTGAGAAGTTGAGTGAGGAGGTATGTACAGTGTTACAGGAAATGGGCAGAGGGCACTTCAACTCATGTAAAAAAAATATATATCACATGCAGATTCAGTTAATAAACACATCTTTCAGACACTGATACCACATAGTGTGAATGTCAAGTTGTTGTTTTCAATCGTTAACAGCTTTCTCCACCTTTACTACTTTAATTTCTAAGTTATTTCTATGCAATTTATTAACAAAGAATACAAATTTTCTCCATCTAAAATGCAGCATTGTGAAATAGTCAGTGTAAAGAGATATTATCAAAAGATGTTTACACAAATCAGCAAAGAAAATTAAAAATTTTCATTTATTTCTAACTTGGTTATATATGGTAATTGGATTGGTTCTCAAACATTTTTTGGCAACGACCTCATTGGCACCATAATCCCATAACCAACCACACCCAAACTTTGATCATACAAACAAATATGCAGTATTGTAGGCACAACTCAAGAGAGATATCACAGTAGCATGATGTATTATCTTTCTCTCTAAACTTGTAGTCACATGTTCAAAATAAAGAGTTCACGTTCTTCACTGTGCTAAAGAAAAATTAGTTAGCTGCTACTTGCAGATAATGATTGGTATAGGATGCTCAGAGTTTTGCTAAAATTATTTGGGAAGACAATGTTATATGCAGCCGAGTGGTGGCGAAATGTTATCATATACTCAAGTAGTCTAATAAAATCGTTCAAACTATTGTCCTCATGACCTGAATTTATTATATACCCTTTAGGTCATAAGGACAATAGCTTGAAAGATTTTGACTACTTTCTGTTCTTAGGTACAGTTACTTAAATTGTCGTTCTCCCGGAGTGAAGTTCTCCATAGTCCCAAGTAACGTTTTCCTTTTATCGCTAGCCAAAGCTTTGTGGGTGTGGGCCATTAAAACTCGAAGTCTTCCATTCTCTTACCCAGGTCCCCATGATTTGCACTTAATGTCTTCCGGTGCCTATAAATACTGTCATTGTTCTACAACTATTGCCAGTACCCGTCCTCAAATATTTCACATTCCCGGTACATCCCATTCGTTCTACGTTCCACCCACACTAGTGTGGGTACTGGGGAGAGATGGTGCGGCGTTGCGCCCTATGTTTTGGGGCGCACACTGCATGGTGTGGGGGGAGGGAAGTGGAGAGGCACACTGCCCATATATTTAATGGAAAACATCCCTTACTGGCGTATAGCGAAAAAGAATGTTCATTATAATACGCAGCGCAAGACCATCCAAAAATACACAATTGTAGTTGTGTCGTAAAACATGTTTAATATAATGCGCACCGATCAGGAATATGTTTATAAAAAGTGTTGTCAATAAAATACGCACCTTATTGCGCGACAGAAAGGTTGTTCAATATAATACGCACCGCGACACTCTTATCTCAAAAAATAACATGATACATAGAGATAAATAAAATAATCTAACAATTCAATAATTTAATGACGGTACATGCGATAGATCTGAAATTTTGATACATCGTTTTTATCATCGGCACGAAACTGCCTGCAAAATTTCAGCTCGCTAGCTTACGAGAAAGTAAAAATCGATCCAAAGTTTTGGCGACAACCAAGCAAACAAACACCATGAGTTAATATAAAGGATTTAATAACATCATAACAGCTGGTCTACTGCACGTTGATTGTCATATGAATGACTTCAAATAAGAGCACGTATCATATTGATTAATGAAGACATTGCTGTGAGAGAAGCTTCTCTAATGTTAAGTAAATACAAAAATTAATTGCTATCAATAATTAGTACACTAGGATAGAATCATCTATCTGTTTAGGTCATTGGACATGAAATAACTGAACAATTGATACTGACAATGCCATCAAAGATTTTTGTTTTAAGGAAAAGTAGACGACTTTTAAATATTATATCAAGAAAGGAAAGAACTTCTTTTTTTTTATGGTAACAACAAATGTATAATTTTCACGTTATTACCTTATACATAATTTTAAAAAATACCTATTTATAATAAGATCACACTCAGGGTTGCCATATTGGCCTTTTTAAGGCCAAATTCTTAAAATTTGGCCTTTTTAAAGAAGGTTTGGCCTTAAAAATTTTTTTTGGCCTTTTGGCCTTTTTTTGGCCTTTTTCTTAAAAAGAAATAAAAATATTTACAATATACATAAAATAATCTTTATCACGAAAATAAATTAAAAAAAATAAATAACCGAATTAATTATTTCCTATTTTTGAATAGCTTACGTGTATTTTAGACATTAAAAAGTTTTTAAAAAGTTTAACGAAGAGGCAATTAAGACAAAGCCAGATATAGAATGCAGCTCACACTTTTAGACGCTATTGTTAGAGTCAGGGCTGAGCTTTTGTTTACAAATAAATGCAGTAAGGACTTTGTCATGTCACCAAGAATGCTTGATGACTTGACATCTGATAAAGTTTCTAATAATACTACAAATAGCAGTCTAGAGGAAAAGGATGACCTAAAGCTTTTCTTTCAAATTTGTATGTTAGTATCATAGTCTATTTATTTTGTGAGTACAACCATACATACGAACATTGGAATTTACACATTTTTTAATTCTTTTTCTCCTGGTTCTACCTTCATTTTAAATAGTTAACTAATTTTCAGCCATTATGAGCCGCCCATAAATGACGTCACGCGATTTTTCAATGCATTTTCACCCCCCCCCCAACCCCTCGTCACACGTAATCAAGAGCTAGACCTTTTCCAATATGATGTCACAGTTCTTAAAAGCCCCCTCCCCCTCGTCATACATCGCTACAAATCTGTAACCCCCTCCCGCCTCATAGGTGCGTGACGTCATTTTTGTTGACATTTTTCATTTAAAATAAGTTTGGCCTTTTTTTGGCCTTTTTTGGCAGTCAGTTTGGCCTTTTACCCAAATTACAATCTGGCAACCCTGATCACACTTTATGTAAAGGGGAGGGGGGGGGCAACCTTGGTATTTGCCCCGTGCGGCAGAAATCCCCGCTATGCTTGCTTAAACTTATAACCATGGTTTGTGTTTAGTCTAACATTTGCATTTTAGAATTTTAAATGTTGTTAGTGTTTAGGCAGTGTTAGTTCCTATGAATAATTTATTTTTATGCTGAAACATATAACGTTTAGATGCCGTAGTGCATTTTTTTTAATTAACCAGTTTACTTAATTGATGTATTTCTCAAAATATGCTAGAAATAATTGAAATAAGCTGCATGTTCTCTTGCGCAATAAAATTTGTTCTCATGTTAGGAATACTATATAAATATAAGTAACAGTAACATTTTTTATTTAAATTTTTTGGGGGCCCTCTGGTAGACCCCCTTAATCCACGCCAACCATAAAAATATAGAAACCATTGGGCAACACTTTCTTTAAGGTCTACCTTTTCTCTAGAAAACATATACACTAGCACATAGTAAATATGTTAATTTGATAAAATATATTTGATGATATTTTTATTTACTATTTTATCACTTACAGTTACAGTCAGTAACTTGATGTTGTATTTTAATATTTCACTAGCGCGGTGAGTTAAAACTTAATAGAATATTCAGATTCAGATGCTTTGCAGTTAAATTTATATGTAAAATAAACAGAGCAATAAGTTGAATAAGTGAAATACAAATTGTTTTCAATTAATTTTTTTTAAATTTCATAAATGAGTTTTCGAACCTTAGTCTTGAAAGGGGAAATAATGGGAGTTGAAATTAGAAAATGTTTTGTCATCCCCAATACATGTAATTGTAAAAGAATTGATCTATCGTGAAATGCTGTTAGTTTGAAAAAGCATGTCAAAATAATAAAGGTTAGCTTTTACTAATAAATTATTAACCTAATATTTAAATTTCATTTATAAAAATGCATAATTAAGCGCAATTTTTTCTCCATTTGTTAAAATTGAAAGTGACCATTCTCCATTTCAGTTACACGCTTATCTTATATGTTTACAGACGCTCCTTCTATACAGAAGATTATTGCGTCCTACGCTTATCTATGGTTTGTGTTTAGTCAAGCTATTACAATTTATAATCACCTCCCTTGCAAGTTGCAATCTGAAGTTTAAACTTTAAACCTATGTGAACGTGATACTGTGATAGTAGAGCGGTTGGCCGGTTGGATTTTGTCTAAGTCTAGCGAACATTAAATTATGGCAAAACTATATTATTTCAACGGTCGTGGATTAGGTGAGATAGTAAGACTTACTTTGGCTGCCGCAGATATACAAGTAAGTTCATAATCATAAATTAAATGTCATAATCGCACCGACTGAACTGTCGCCGTCGAAGCATAATTTAATATTTTAAAAAATAGTTTATATACCGCAGTACCTTGACCTTAGCTAGCAGTTGGGCTCACAGCGCTTCACATAAAAATAGTAATAGTAACAAATATTCATAATTCATTTATTAAATTCATTCAATTTAAAACTTCATATCCTAATTACAAAAAACTAGGGCTGCGGAAATTAACGATTAATTTCTCGATTAATCGTTACAATTTTTTATCGATTAAAATTATTTTAATCGATAAAAATTCGATTAAAATTAAAGAAAATATATATAACATTTTTAAAAAAATTTATTAATAAATAATTAATTATTAATAATTAATAATTTAAATATTTTTTACGCACAAACTTCTCCCGCGTAATATCATAATTTATTTCATTACTTTATGTGGACCGGCACTGTCAACTAAAAAATGGCTGACAGCATCAGCGCAGTTAAATTTAAACATTTAACTAGAAAGTTGAGCAAAAATTTTGTTTTTAAGCTAACTGCGGATGGCAAAGTCGAAGAAGGTGAAAAAGTTTACTGTGTTCACTGCCATAAACAATTCTCTTTTAAAGGATCAAATACATCGCTGACGTACCAGTACCACCTTCAGCACAAACATCCGATCAAGTATCAACACATTGTCATAAAATTTAGTTCAAAATATTCTTAATTTTCAATGTCCGTGAGAAATGTTCAGTTTAATGACGTCATAAATTTCTATTTTTTGGCTTTAATCGAAATTATCGATTAATTAATCGATAATTTTTCAAAAGTTAACGATTAAATTTAAATTAATCGATAACAGCCCTACAAAAAACATATAATATATAATATATTGACATGACATAGTTCACATAGCTACATTTCGCCACCTTAGAATAACAAGGACCTATGTAATCTATGACTATGACAGTATGACTATGTGAACTTTTGGTTGAACCGAGATATTCATGTTTGAAAATTTGATGTTAGTAAGCAAAGGCGTAGTAACTTATCTTATCTTATCTGTTTCAGACGCTCCTTCTTTACAGAAGATTATTGCGTCCTACGCTTATCTAACGACTTGGCATCGGGGCAGTTGCAACGGGCGCCGAGGGCCAATCCTTCAATTTTAGTATTTTCAACTATTTTCCTACGTTTTGGAATTTTTTATATCCATTTATCAAGCCTTGATTCAAGGGCACCAAAAAATAAATTAGCCAAGGGCGCGGAAAACCCAGTTTCGCTTCTGTTAGTAAGTTAGTTGGGCTATATAATATAGAGTTAGAAACTTGTTATTCTGTACTTCCTAAAAAATTGTCTCAAGATACAGCTTTCAATTTTTTACCATGCCATTACCATGATAGATTAATACATGGACTCATGAACTATACCATAACCCTGTAGCTATAACTTATTACTATAACTGTACCTCATTTTGTCACAAATTCGACTTAGAACCATGTAGCATTTTATTCTAAGGGGGCGATTTATCATTTAGAGAATTATTTGATTGTTAATTTGAAAAGTAAAAGTAAAGTAAAGTTTGAAGCGATGGCTGTTTAGATTTAGTGCAGTCTTCATTGAAGACCTTGGTAGTAGGAATACTGCTAATGTGTAATGGTAGAGTCAGTAAAAAATTAAAATTCCATTGTTTGGGGGCCAATTCCTTTGTTTTGCGGCACAAAGAGAGAAAGACCTTTGTCCAAATGTTTTTAGTGTGTGTTTTAGGAACAGAGTAAATATGTGTGTCTGCAGAAGAACGTAGATGACGAGTGTGCTCAGTGGGCGAGTCAACAGACAGAGAGTGAGTGAGAGAAGTTCACTAAGAAATAGTAATGGCATGACTGTAAAGCTCCTTAAAAATTAAAACTTAATGGAATTATTCTGTTACCTGGTAATATGGTGACATTTTCAGGGCCTTGTTCTATAATCTCGTTATTTCAACATTTATCCTTTGCATCTACTCAGTTCATATTATCATCATAATATTTTGACATCTCTTAAAGACCCATATTATTCACTTTGTACCTAAAGCCATAAACCACAAATAAAGATTCTGTGAAAAATACAAGAGATATTTCGACTGCATCATCAACTATTTTTAAAATTTTAAAGAACTAAATATCTGTTTCTAAAATTCATTGATTTCTCTATCAGTTTTCAGAGGAACTTGTAAGTGAGCGTGAGGAATTTCTAAAGTTAATAAAAGGTAAGAATGTATTTTATGTTTGCATTAATTTGTTCCCTTTCAAATATTATTTTATTTAAAACAACCACCCAGGCAGTAGACTGTATGAAATCGCACACATTATATTTAAAACACAATTAGATTTTCAGTTTCAGAATAGAAAATGAGCATTATTTCTAATAGTATAACTGCATATGGATGCGAGTCTTGGACCACCTATACCAGGCATGAAAGAAGGCTCAATAGCTTCCACCTCAGATGACTGCGCCGCATCCTAGACATCAAATGGCAAGAGAAAGTCCCCAACACAGAGGTCCTGACACAAGTAAGCATGAGCTGCATTCCAGCCATTTTAAGCCAAAGACGCCTCCGTTGGCTTGGACACGTCAAGAGGATGCAAACTGGTCGTATACCCAAGGATGTGCTTTACAGCGAGCTGGCGACAAGGAAAAGGTCGGTTGGTCGGCCATGTCTCAGATACATGGACGTATGCAGGAGAGACATGAAAGTAGCCAACATTGATATACAAAACTGGGAAAACCTGGCAGAGGATAGGTCCACGTGGCAGGCTTTAGTGAAAGAAGGATCACTTAGAGCAGAGGAGCAAACTAGGGCAAAAGCAGTTGGAAAAAGAGCGAGGAGGAAGGCCAGGCAACACTGCCCCACTGCATTCGTGTGTGTGACATGCAGAAGAGACTGCTACTCAAGGATTGGTCTCATCAGCCACACCAAATAATAAAGATAAATCTATCGTCTTTCGTAGACGGACAGATGCCATACAAATAACTGCATATCAACACATGGTCTGTGTAACAACTGACTTTATTTGCTTTTATCTTTACTTTTATAGGCCACCTCACAAAACAAGCACGCTGCCTCCAAACTCAGTCACTCTGGTCGCATGCTCAAATAATGTTATCACAACTAACATGTCTGTTACATTATTCACACACACATGCACTCATTAACTCTTTACATTCCTTGATTTTCTCCCTTTTTTTGAAAATTTTTAATGACCCTACAGAAAGCTCAATAACATTAAAACTTGAGGTCCAAAGTTAATCATGTAATAGATTACTTTGTAGGAAAATGAATGAGGTATTTGAAAATGAATGATTTTTAAACATTTATTTAAGTATTTTAAATTTGAAAAAAAATTACATGACCATATTTTGAAAAAATAATTTTTATTATTTTTTTTTCATCAGATACAAATATAGAAAAAAATACAGTTTTAATCAAATGTTCCTAATTTTACTTTATAAGGAAAGTAAATTCATTTTTGTATCTTTCCTGAAAAAATCAAGTAATTATAACTGCAAATTATTTTTTTACAATTTTTTTTGTCAAGTATATAAAAAGGGGAAATAATTTTTAAAAATGCATTACCATCAAACAAGACTTGTTTCTTTTTAAAAATTCACATTACCACAATACAACTTGTCAATAATTTTTTTCAAACATAAATATGAATGCACACAAATTATAACTGATAATCCACATGAAATTTTCTTGTTTTATTTAAATAAAAGAAGGTAAGTGTCATATCTGACTTCCTATTTTTTTGCCGTTCAGATTTAGCACACAGTTCACAATTTCTATTTAAGATTTTTAATCGGCACAGTCTTATGTGCTTTTATTTGTTTTTAGTGATAACATTTGAAGAACTTTGAATACTATCAACTTTGTTGCAATCCACCTAGAGCTCTGTGAAATGTATCTGGAGGTAACGGTTTGGGCGAATCAGTTCCTGTATTACAGGATTTTCTTTACTCTACTCTGGAAGAGAAAATAACTTTTCATCCTAGTAATGTCAATAAAATGGAAGACAAGTGTTTTCTAATAGTTAATACCTTTATATTTTTCTCAGGCCATTCATTCAGGGTGTTGCATTTATGTTTAAGATGGTCACTTTAATCAAAATTGCACATAGTGTTATTATATGCTTTTATTACTTTTATATCTGGTTGTCTCACAAATAATAGTCTAAAACTCACTCAACTTTTGTTCTTTTGTTAACAAATGAAAATCCATTCAATGAGATGTAATTTGAAACAAGAGAGGCTGTCTTATTGTCTCTCCACTGAAACGTTAAATTTTTACAGCCTCTTATCCATCTCATATCATCTCGCTTTGATTTCTTTTCATAGATATTTATGTCCTTCAAGTTCATTGGGAAAACATTTCCATTTTTAAGAATTTGTCCCACCTGCACATATTCCTATGACCAAAAAGTCTTTTAACAACTTGTATCCAGTATGAAAATTATTTTTAAAAACACATGGCAGCCTTGTGTTTCGACAAAGTTGAGGTCGACTAATATTTTTGAACACTGGATAAATGTATTATTCACATATACATTTGGTATCCAAGAAATTTGTAGAACTCCTCTGCTGAAACATCAAATCAACCACTGTAGACTGTGGATGAAGGGCTTAGTAGGTCCCAGGTTTGAAGCATATTTATTGTTATAGTTGACAAATGTTTCAACCAAATCCAAGGTAAAAAACAATTCATTGAAATTTTGTGGATGTAGAAACTGCCTCACACTCACTTCACTGATTCTCCAGCTGTCTGGGAGAAAGTTTGGAATAGAGACTGGTGGGCCATCATCATGAACAGCATAAGACATAAGAGTTTTCCCTGTGAATATAACAAAAAGAAATGAAATGACTATGCAATGATGTCATATTATTTTTTTAAAGATAGTGATAGGCTTAGACATAATTGAATAATAAATATAAAGAAAAAAACAAACTTTACCTAATTTGTCACTTTTTAAAATATTCAATATTGTGTGAAACCATTAGGACTATAATGACATCGAGCATTTTTTCTTTAGTATCTAATATTTAACAAAAGTCAGAAAACTTTACTTTGTTTACATTACTTAGCAACCGTTGTTAAGAATTACAAGTTAGCAAATTATTAGTATAGTAAAATAAATACAAAATATAAAATTATGTAATTTCTCTAATTTCACTTGAAAATGACGTTTATATATTTCAAAAACTTAGATTGATAACTTTATTAAAATGTTTTAAAAAAACTCGAAAATTTGTGAAAGATAAAACACTCGAAAACTTACCTTTCTATATTTACAATTCCGATAGGCTGCAAAGTATGAATTTCATCAAAATCCTAATGAAAATCGCCTGATTCTAGTTGCCAAACATTTGCCAGAAGATTTAAATAGAAATTTGTCAATAATTTCAATGATAATATCAATTTTTAAAAATATTTATAGCAGGCACGTCGCTTTTCGTTAGACACAAAATGGCTAAGATTAGCGTCTCTCGGCGGATCACGTCCGGTCAATTCAAATATTTAAAAAAATATCAAAATCATAACAAATTTTTAATTTTTGAGTTTTTAATTTATTTTTATGATCAAATTTGTTGAAATAAAATAAAAACAAATAAAAATATTAATAAATACAAAAACAACTGGTCGAAAAATATCGACGTACATAAACGTACGATTTCTATATAAGAGGAATGAATAGAGTTAAAACACATGTAAATCATCTTCTGTATCTAAATAGAACCTGTAATAGATCAGATAATATTTGTTAGATTTAACATGACATAACTATTCAAAACAAGCCATTGATAATGAGAAGGACAAGGACATGTAAGAGGGGGACAAGAAAGATTAATAGGGTGGGGAGAGGAAGGATGGAGGGTATATGCCATTTGCCAAGAGAAAAAGATATGTTTAAAAGATGGCTACTTATTAATGTTATGACTTACCATCTTCTTTTTACTCTAAGGAGACAGGGAAGAGTGAGGTGTATTCCCTCTTGTTTAGCAATTATGCACTTATGGGTATTCATGCTCTTCTCTGTTTCCAAATGGAACCGAGGGGGCTACAGAAGCTAATTTGTACATTTGCATAAGGGACAGGGTAACAGATGGAAGAGGGTTATGAAAATATGAATTTTTTGTGCACGTAAAATAAGAATGGCGCATTTTTAAAATCTTTTATTTTGTAAAATTAAAATATATTTTTATTCACTTTTTTTTTGTCTTTACTTCATTTCTACTTGATAAAAGTTTTAAGTATGAAATAAAGACAATATCTAACTCACACTAATAGTCACAATTCTCAGTTATAGTAGGATTTCACATAGATAAAATATCTTATGATTTCAGTTACTTGCTAATGTTTTTTAGAGATTTTTCAGTACAGTTTACTTGCTAAATTTTTATCTTAATGAAGTATCAAACTTTTTTGCTTTCAGAAGGAAAATTATGTTTTGGTCAACTGCCCTACTTAGAGATTGATGGTAGACAGATAGTGCAGACGAATGCCATTGTTCGCTATCTGGGGAAAATGTCTGGACTTCTGGGAATTAATGAAGATGAAGCATTGCTGTAAGTTTTATTTAAATTTAATTGAATTAAGAAAATAAAAATGATCTATCAAAATTGCACATCGATCAAATGTACTGTAATTAAATTAATGAATTTTTAGATTACATGTATCTTTATGTAGCATGTAAATTTTTGTGCTAGAGTGTCGTGATGCGTATTATATTGAACAACCTTTTTAATATTTTCCTGTTGTGCGGTATATTCCTGATCTGTAAATGTTTATGCTAGTCTGTCGCGCGGAGCGCATTATATTAATATTAAACATGTTTTTATAACCCTTTTCCTGTAATCAAATCGAGCCGAAATTTAGCAGGCAGACTTTAGTAGTTTTTTTACTATAAATCCTTTATATATGAGACATAACTAAAATTTTGGATTGTCGTACGATGCATATTATAATTAAGGTTGTTAAGACCGCTGTTTTTTGAGAACCGGTTAACTGTTAAAAAAAAGACCGGTTAACCGCTATCCCTATGTGCCTTATGTTTTGGGAACCAATGAGAGAATTTTTTGGCTCGCGTCGTCTGATGGTGGCATTAAGGCCTGCTTCCCCTGCTTGTGTTCAGCTTTTTTTCGCGATGCCCTCAATTCAACGAATTTTTTAAAAAAAATTAAAATAAAAAACCTTCCAAATCATTAAGAAAACAGTGATGGTTTATAGTCAATTTTTAATTCTGTGTTTTTGAGGACTCGTGATTAACCGTTCTAAATAAGAGGACCGGTTAAATCGTTAGTTAAAATCATTAGGTACTTTTACTTAGTTTAAAAAAACCCATTCCTCGCCTCGTTTGTCCTGTCACCTCTCTTGTGTGTGATGCCGGTCAACTCGCTAATTAAAAAAATAATAATAAAATTATAAAGTTTACTGAGTAAAGTGATAATAAAATGGAATTTATTTAAATACCATAATATTTTTCAATCGTTAACTGACCAGAATTATTGAATTTTGCACAGCACACGAGTTTCTACCCGCATTTTTCCTGTTCTAATAGGGTTTGAGCTACACTTTCCGTACTTCCAACGCATAAAAATTACATTTTTTAAAAGAAAATATCAGTTTTGATATTAATGTGGTTATCTTACGTCAAATGCCTTTGACTTGCAGGAAAACTGTCACTAAAAGACCGAACTCGAATTTGAGGACAGATTAATCACCCGGTATCTTTGATACGTTTATCAAATGACTCTCTTAATATAGGTACTTCACTAAGCAGCGCGCGCCGATCAATTTTTTGGATGCCGGAAACAGACTATAAAGCGGTGACCAGAGAATGCTGATAGGTAACGGGGTCATATGCTTTTATAGCTTTATTTGTCTTTATAAGAAACAGACTATAATTACATTGTTGTCTATTTTGTGAGCACATGGATCAATGCGATCTAGAATAGTGATGACGTGTATATTTTTTATATACCGGAATATGGAGAAAGCTATTTGAAGTCATCGTCGCTCGCGTTAGTCTTGTATGCTGCCCTGCATCTTAACCCTAAAACAACAAAAATAAACTGCAGGTAATAAGCTTATGCGGGCTTATTGAAGTTGCGGTTAACCCGTCCTGATTAAACGGGACCGGTACTGATCTGAGGACCGGTTAACCGTTAAGAACCTTAATTATAATGAACATACTTTTAGCTATGTCTCGTACATAAAGGATTTATAGAAAAAAAACTGTGTTTTTTGCGTGTTTTTTTTATGACACATAAACTTTTAGCTAAACTGGGGTAAGAAAAGAATATTCCAACAGAATGGTTTTATCAGCTCTAATAAACCCAGTACTCAAAAAATGTTCCTAACTTTTATGCACAAGTTTTTTTTATGCATATTGGGGTGTTAAACTTAAATATAACTTATGAAATACTGACTGACTAAACATATGGCCAGATAATACATCCACACCCTGAACATAGACTGTCAATGTGGATTTAGAATAACAGTTCAATGGCTGATAAGATTTTCATCCTCAGATGCCTAGGAGAGAAATTGTGTTAACATAATGTGCATGTGAAGCAACTCTTATGAAGACTCTAAAATGGCTTATCAAAATGAAATATCAATGTGTATCTCTTCAGGGGTTGAATGTAACAAACAAATTTACAAGACTGATTAATGTAAATGTAAGACAACTCTAAATCAAGATGTGGGGTGAATGTAAATGTATGTTTAGACAACTCAAAATCAAGGTGCAGGGGGAATGTTCAAATAAATGTCAAATTAGAAGAGGTGGCCTATGACAACGTGTCCCTAGTCTTGTATTCTAGTTATCTATGACAACGTGTCCCTAGTCTTGTATTCTAGTTATCTATGACAACGTGTCCCTAGTCTTGTATGCTAGTTATCTATGACAACGTGTCCCTAGTCTTGTATTCTAGTTATCTATGACAACGTGTCCCTAGTCTTGTATTCTAGTTATCTATGACAACGTGTCCCTAGTCTTGTATTCTAGTTATTTATGACAACGTGTCCCTAGTCTTGTATGCTAGTTATCTATGACAACGTGTCCCTAGTCTTGTATGCTAGTTATCTATGACAACGTGTCCCTAGTCTTGTATGCTAGTTATCTATGACAACGTGTCCCTAGTCTTGTATGCTAGTTATCTATGACAACGTGTCCCTAGTCTTGTATTCTAGTTATCTATGACAACGTGTCCCTAGTCTTGTATGCTAGTTATCTATGACAACGTGTCCCTAGTCTTGTATGCTAGTTATCTATGACAACGTGTCCCTAGTCTTGTATTCTAGTTATCTATGACAACGTGTCCCTAGTCTTGTATGCTAGTTATCTATGACAACGTGTCCCTAGTCTTGTATGCTAGTTATCTATGACAACGTGTCCCTAGTCTTGTATGCTAGTTATCTATGACAACGTGTCCCTAGTCTTGTATGCTAGTTATCTAGCTAGAAATCTGAGACAGATTTAAGAAACTTACAAATCAAAAGCTTGTCTTCAATTAGGAGTCAAATCACTTAAAGTTTAGAGTAGGGCTGGAAAGTAACAACAACAAAAATCTACATACATGAAAATGACATGAGAAGAACAGATGAAACCATAATCAGAAAGCAAATAACTCAAATCTTTAATAAATAATTTTTTTTTAAAATGACATAAAAATATTCAGAAACAGAAGTCTCAAAATACTAAAGTAAAAACATAAAACTGTAATCCGACCAGTATTGGCATGGGCAAATAAAACCTGGCACATAACAAAAACAGCAGAAAACGCTACTAAAGACATGTGGCAAATTTCTCCTTAAAAATAAAAAAAATGACCAAAAATGATAAAAATGGACAGCAAATATAAACCAATCAGAGAATGCGTGGACTATACCAGGATCCCATGATTGTAGCATGCATGAAAAGGGGCATGCTGTTCTGCTGGACAGGACACTTTAAAAGAATCCCAAATGAAAGTGAACTAAGTGGGTGCACAACCCAAATCCCAGATGAGAACTGCTCAAGGGAAGACTTCGAGGAATAGACAACATGGAACAATATTTGAAGAACGGTAAAGAAAAGAATCAGGGCCGTTTTGAAGAATGTGCTTTAAGGAAGCTCTTTAACAGACTTGTTACACCACAGTAACCAGGTGATATCTTGAATATTTTTTTTCTCATTTTATTTTCTTGATTATCTATTATTAAAAAATAATCAATTACTTTTTTTTTATATACCTCAGTGTTGATCAGTTCTATGAGGGTGGTCGAGATTTCATGTCACCATCATATTCTATAGGATTTTCACCAGAGGAGGAAGTTCTTGCTAACATTACAAAAACAACTCTGCCAAAATTTTTACCCATTTTTAATAAGGTAGGAAAAAATCAGGATAATTAATAGTTATGCTAGTTAATTCAATTCAACATAATCATAATTGTACGGTTTTGGTACCATGATAAAAAGAAAAACATTCTTAAGTTTTAAAATGTGTTTTTATGAATTTCTGAGACAACAACTCTTATTTATTCTAAAGATGTTTTAAAAACTGTCCCCTAATCAAGCAGTTTTGAAAAGTAATATTCCCTGTTTTAGTATTATTTCCTGTTTTAGTATTATTTCCTGTTTATTTTCATTAAAATTGATCAGTGTTTTTGTTAATGCAAGGGAAAAATAGATGTCACATCTGATTCTGTTAGTGTTCTACATCTATACATATACACAGTAGTGTTAATCTAAAAAAATGTAAAGTTTATTGTAGAAATAATAATTCACTTTTTGTTTTATAGATAGCTGCAAGCAATGGAACCGGTTACCTAGTTGGCAACAGTTTAACCCTTGCTGACATTAGCCTGCTTGAGCCCTTGTTGGTTTATGTGGAGTATCTTGGAAAAGACATTCTCCAGGATTATCCAGCTCTGCAGGTATTGTCATTGTCATTAGCATTTTTACTGTTAAAAATGAAGTTTTAGATCATTCTTTAAAATATTATACTAACTTTCATTTTTACACAAATTGAGTCCATGATTAAAATTACTACAAATCTAATGTTTGAAAAGTTTTTAAAAGTTAAATTCTCAGCCTATTAATTTTAACAATTAAAACAAACGTAAAAACCAAAGTTTTAACCATAAATCCTTTATATTTTAGACATAACTAAAAGGATTGATTATGTTCATTATAATACGTACCGCGTGATAGACTAGCATAAACATTTACAGATAGAGAAAATATTATAAAAGTATGTTCAATATAATATGCATGTCACCACGCGACAGGAAAATATTAAAAAGGTTGTTCAATATAATACCCACCGCGACACTCAAGCACAAAAATATACATGCTACATTGCTACATAGAGATAATCTAAAAATTCATTAATCTAATTACATTACATTTGATTGATGTGAATTTTTTATAGATCATTTTTATCGCCGGCACTAGTCTGCCAGAAAAAGTTCAGCTCGTTAGCATAAGGGGAAGTGGGTTGAAAAATCAATCCAACATTTTTGCGGCAAACAATCAAGCAAGCAGACGCCACGAGTTAATATAAAGGATTTTAAAATAATTTATTTAAAACTTATAAAAACACACAATTTGAATTATGTCTGTTTACTTGGTTAGTTTTGCTTTTTTTCTGTTCTAATGACTGATTAATTATAATGTTGAATGAGGAAATAAGAAATAAAACCGTTATCTAAAAAGCTGTTTATTGTTGCTAAATGTGTATAAACAAAAATCTATATTATTTACTGTTTTTTTCCCCAGAAATTTTGGGAAACTACTACAAACATACCCAACATATCTAAATACCTAAATGGACCTCTTCGGAAACCAAAAAATGATGACCGCTATATGCAGGAGGTTAAAAAAGTTTTGGGACCAAATTAGAAATCAACTACTGTACTTTGATTAGTTCAATGCATTATGTTTTAGATGATGTATTGACGTATTATAATTAACCAGATTTTTGTTGTTTTGAAACCTTAAAACAAGGGTCGGGAAACTTTTAGTCTGAGAGCCATAAGCACCACATATTTTGAAAATTAATTCTGTGAGAGCAATACATTGTTTAAAACTAAAAATTCAAGTAAATGTGTGCATTTTGGTGTCATTCCAACACTTAAAGTACAATAATTATGTCTCTTAATTTTTTTTAATAACATTAATATGCTATTTTGCTTTCGGTTTCAGTAACAATCTTCTTTTTACATGGCTGGGTTGTTGGCCCTGCGCAAAACCATCTGGGAGGATTCCCTTTCAGCCTTCTGGATAACTGCCTTATTTTCGTGTAAGGTTCCCTAGCCTTTGTGGATCCCTCCACCTCCTGCAAGGCAGCAGTTGATTTTATTTCGGAGTTTTCTCTCCTAAATGATTGCTATTCCTAGCTAACGGCCTCATCTGTACGGGTTTAGAGTTTAACGCTCTATGTTCGCTTTTTGCAGTCATTTCCTTGGATTTATGAGGCATTTTTTAAGAGTATCCTTACCAAAGGATACTTCACCTCATCCTCAATGACAGCAAACCAGTTGGTCCGCTGCTTCTTATTCAATATTCACGGCTAACCTTTATATCTAAAGGTCGTTCCTCTATCCACCAACTGAGGACACACTAGGTAGGAGATGGTAGCTCCCCCATTTTCTTACCATTAGTGCGAATTATGGTGCTGCATTGCTTTGCTGATGACTTTTTAGTCTGGTTGATACGTGGTCAGGTTAAGCTTCATGCAGGCGTGGAGACGTTGTATATTCAATTAGTTTGTAGAATAAAGGAGTCTAAAGAAAGATTCTTTACAATCCAACACTTGCCAGATTCAGCCACCAACATAGCCACACCTGGCTCGCGAGCCATGGTGTCCTGAACCTTGTCTTAAAAGCTTTAATTTAGTTGATTTATGTAAATTTGTTTTGTAATTAAATCTAATCCTGATATTGACAGAACTCTTAATGAATGCAATATTATTTAATTTTTTATGTATGGCATTTTATTTTGATTTTTATCCATTTAACTCATTGATTTAAATGACCTCAGTGAGTCCTGTTATATTCTTGCCCAAATGAGACTTATAATGTATGTATGATTGAAACCATTTCATTTGTTTGTTATTGGGTTTTTTTTAAAGCTCTTATCTTATCTTATCTGTTTACAGACGCTCCTTCTATACAGAAGATTATTGCGTCCTACGCTTATCTATGGTTTGTGTTTAGTCCTGCATTTTTATTAGAGATTTAAATGTTGATTAAGTGTTGGTTTTCCTGGATTCTTCAGGCAACCCATTCCACGCCCGAATTCCGGACGGGAAGCTCAATCATAAAATTTGTGTGTGTCCTATAATTTATAATAAAAATAATAATTTTTTTAGACATTTCATGAATACATTGCAAAATAGGGAAATGAGTAATGAATCATCTTTAAATTTATATACATGGATTCTAATTGTAGTCTTCATTTTATTTTTTTGTGTTCTTTTTATTTTGCATATTTTATTAAAGTTCAGGTTTTGTTTTTAAGATTTATATTTCCTTGTAATAGTCATAAATAGATCTTTAATTTTCTTTGATTAAAATTTAAAGAAATATTTAATTTCTACAGAAAAATGGTCCTGGTGTAAATAATTGCAGGTCAGTATAAGTGTAGACACATGACACAATGGACTGGACAAGGGGAAGTAATTTCCATATCTGCACCTTCAAATAACTTGAATTCAATTAAAATGAAACTAGTTTTGTTTGAAAACTTGACCTTGTGGCTCAAGCTTTCTCTTCCTATTTAATATTAAATTTTACACACATGTTTGAATTCTAAGCCAAAGGTCTCTCTATGTTTCTTAACTCACTCTGTATATATATTATTATATACTAGACGCCCCGCGGCGTAGCATACGCCGCAGACTTGCTCATAGATAGTGCAAGAAAAAAAGGGAGGGGGAGAACGGACACAAACAGTAGCACGAACAAATGGGAACAACGCGGGTGAACGATGGGGGACCACCGAAGCATTTCTGGTAAGTATTTAGGACATCACCACAATATATAAACAAATATTACAGCCATGAAGCCAAGTTGGCGAGCAACAACTTCGTCCATGAACGAAATATGCGACCAATAGAAACAGACAGGTACTTGGTGAAGGAATTGATATAACATTGAACAAACCTTTTTTCCGTGACATGCGAACGGTGTTTATGTTTGCTAAGAAAGGGGGGAAAAGAATAGGCATTGACATTTTTAAAAATTAAAAAAAACATATGTTGCCACTTGGGCTTGAACCTAAGACCTTCCGCATGTTAGGCGGATGTAATAACCAATATACTACGAAATACATACACACTGTGCAGGAACTTCGAAAGTGAATGTAAAAAACATTGCTGTCTCAAGACATGCCCCACCCCTCCACTACCTTCGCTTGCCAACCGTTAACTGTGTTTAGTTGACCCGAGCGAGGGTCATTCGTCATGCTCGGTTGCACATATTTTTGCTGCTTACTTGCCTGGCATGGTCCCATGAAGAGAATTATATATATATAGATGTGTGATGTTTCTAAATCATGGGGTGATCAGCATTGTCTGCATTTATTATATGGGAGAAATAGAGTGAGAAGACTTTCACAGTGTTATAGAAAATGGGTTGAGGGGAATTTTATTCATGTAAAAAATATAAATTGCATGCAGATTCAGTTAATAGACAGATCTTTCAGACGCTGATACCACATAGTGTGAGTGTCAAGTTGTTGTTTTTAAATGGCTAACAGCTTTCTCCACCTTTACTATTTAAATTTATAAGTTATTTCTATGCAATTTATTAACAAAGAATACAAATTTTCTCCATCTAAAATGCACCATTGTGAAATAATCAAAATAAAGTGTAAAAAGACATCAAAAGATTTTTTTTCTTCACAAATCAGCAAAGGAAATTAAATTTTTGATTTATTTCTAACTTGGTTATATATGGTAATTAGATTGGTTCTCAGACATTTTTTGGCAACCACCTCATTGGCACCATAATCCCATCACCAACCACACCCGAAATTTGATCATATAACAATAATATTCAGGATAGTAGGCACAACCCAAGAAAGATAACACAATAACATGAAATATATTTCTATAACACAATACCATGATGTAATATCCTAATATTTAAATGTAATGATTGAGTAAATGGTTTAAAAGCTGAGGTAAAATAACTTCATATGGATCTACAACAGACGGATGTTGTTAAATGTTTACATAACCTGATCCCAGTTTTAGGACTGCAAAATGCGGACCACAAACAGAAGCACCAGCAGCTATTAGTACATTCACCCTGTTCTGTTGACAACTGTTACACATCATTCTAACTCTAACGGATTTTTAGGTTATTGTGATTTTTTTTCACAATCTTAAAAAGGTGGTTTAAAAGTTGAATGACAAACTGGTCATTTATGATTGCCAAATGTGTCATTTATGATTGTCAAATGTGTCATTTATGATTACCAAATGTCATTTATGATTACCAAATGTGTCCTTTATGATTGACAAATGTGTCATTTATGATTACCAAATGTGTCATTTATGATACCAAACTAGTCATTTATGATTACCAAATGTGTCTTTTATGATTGCCAAATGTGTCATTTATGATTGCCAAATGTGTCATTTATGATTGCCAAATGTGTCATTTATGATTGCCAAATGTGTCATTCATGATTACCAAATGTGTCATTTATGATTACCAAATGTGTCATTTATGATTGCCAAATTTGTATTTTATGATTACCAAATGTGTCATTTATGATGGTCAAATGTGTCATTTATGATTACCAAATGTCATTTATGATTACCAAATGTGTCCTTTATGATTGACAAATGTGTCATTTATTATTGACAAATGTGTGATTTATGATTACTAAATGTTTCATTTATGATTACCAAACTAGTCATCTATGATTACCAAACTAGTCATTTATGATTGTCAACTGTGTCATTTATGATTACCAAATGTGTCATTTATGATTACCAAATGTGTCTTTTATGATTGAAAAATGTGTCATTTATGATTGCCAAATGTGTCTTTTATGATTACCAAATGTGTCATTTATGATTACCAAATGTGTCATTTATGATTACCAAATGTGTAATTTATGATTACAAAACTAGTCATCTATGATTACCAAACTAGTCATTTATGATTACTAAATGTGTCATTTATGATTGACAAATGTGTCATTTATGATTGCCAAATGTGTCATTCATGATTGCCAAATGTGTCATTTATGATTACCAAATGTGTCATTTATGATTAACAAATGTGTCATTTATGATTACCAAATATGTCATTTATGATTGCCAAATGTGTCATTTATGATTACCAAACTAGTAATCTATGATTACCAAACTAGTCATTTATGATTACCAAATGTATCGTTTATGATTGCCAAATGTGTCATTTATGATTGCCAAATGTATCATTTATGATTGCCAAATGTGTCATTTATGATTGACAAATGTGTCATTTATGATTGACAAATGTGTCATTCATGATTGCCAAATGTGTGATTTATGATTACCAAATTTGTCATTTAAGATTAACAAATGTGTCATTTATGATTACCAAATGTGCCATTTATGATTGCCAAACTGGTCATTTATGATTGCCAAATAACATTTTTTACTGATACTGCAAGTGATGGAACACTGTTATTTATATTGGTTAGTTTCAATCGAAGGATTTCGCTAATTTAAGATTAAGAGGGGAAAAAACAAATTAAAGTTTCATAACAAGGCCGATGTGTTAAATCCTAACATCACACATCTAAATTTGGAATAAATAAACAAAATACAAGGTAAGATAAATATAACTCTTATTTGTTGAGTAAACATCATCTGGTAACAGTAACTGCGAACAGTAGTTATTATAGTATAGGTCAAGGGTTACCCCGTGCACCACGTCCCATTGTAGCTAGAAGTAACATGAAGTCTATGTAATACTAGACGCCCCGCGGCGTAGCATACGCCGCAGACTTGCTCGTGGAGAGTGTAAAGAAAGTGGAGAAAGAACGGACACAAACTACAGAACGAAGAAATCAAAACATACGCGAGTGAACGTCGGTTGGCTGCCAACTCATTGTTGGTTTCGAGACATCTGTAGGCGAAATTCGGTACACCTCTAACTTCTGTGAAGTCAGCTATAAAACGATAATTGGTTTAAAATCGGAAAGTACATGATCGATAATCGGTTTTCAACACACACAAAAAAACACAATTAACAACCTCGCTAGGGTCGGCCAATCACAGTTTATGTTTAAGGGATGGTAGTAATAAATGGGAGCCAGATAACAACAACCTCAGTGTGCATGTCTTCACGTTTACTCGCTATTTTTTTATTTACTTAGTGCTGCTTTTTGTGTCTGTACTCTCACCCACCCCCACCGTTCTTTGCACTGTCTATGATGAGCATGTCTGCGGCGTATGCTACTTCACGGGTCTCTCCAGAGTTCCTTCATTTCATTCACTCACAGTCGTTTGCCCAAACCCACCCCATTTTGACAACTGTGTCTTTCAGGAAGTCTTCACCCGTCACTAAATCATTAGCGGCGTATGCTACGCCGCGGGTCAGCTAGTGTTGGCAATACAGGGGTAAAAGAACGGACACAAACAGACATTTTAAAAAAAAATTAAAAAACAATATTTTCGCTGGGGCTTGAACCCATGACCTTCCCCGCATAAGGCGGCCGTGATAACCAGTACACTACGAATCTCATGTTATTCTGTGAAGGAACAATGCAAGTGAAACGCAAGGACCATTGTTGGTCTCGATACATTGGTCGACCCTAGCGAGGGTCATTCGTCATGCTAGGTTGCACACCATGGCGACTCTCATGGTCCCACGAAGAGAATTATATATAGAGATAGAAGATTTCTAAACGTTCTGTGAGGTAGACGCAAGAACCAATATAGAAAAATTCCCCCCACCTCTGGTTAATCAGTAAATGATTAATTAGGTAATTCGACCATTTCTATCCTCTGGTCATCGAGAAAGATTTTGGATTTTATATTTCAGTTTACAATTAAGGTCAAAGATGGCTAGGGCAAATGACCTCTTGTCTTACACATTACTGACGCTCATACTATATAATAGATTAGGGGCCGTCCATAAAGTACGTCACGCTCCAGAGGGGGGGGGTTAAAGAAAGTGTGACATGTGGCGGGGGTCCGGCCATGTGTGACGTCACTGTGTTTTATGTTAAATTTAAATTATTTTGTTAATAAAAAACATTTTTGTTCGAAAGTGTGACGTACTTTAGGGGGGGGAGGGGGTTCCGAGATTTGTGAGAGGGGGTAAAAATGGTCAAAAATAGCGTGACGTACTTTATGGACGGCCCCTTATTAGGTCCTCCCCTTATTTAATTTTTTTAAAATATTGATTGTCGGTTGGTTTTGTTAAGGAAACCCATTCCACACACGAACGCCAGACGGGATTTGGGAGTATTTGTAGCATATAACTCATGACTGTGTGTTTGTTCTTGCGAATGGAACACACAAAAAAGGTGTTTTTATCCCCGTGTCTATCTGAGTTGTGTCCCAATTTTCATGACCCTGCCGCTGCCTGAAGGCAACATATTTTTGGAACCTCTGGGCACGTCCAAAAAATCATTGATGTGAACCGTGGCATTTCAAGTGATGGAATTAGTTGTATTATTGCCTTAGCTATATACCGGTATGTTTTATTGACTTTTGGTTTAAAAAGTGGGGCAGACAGTGACCTATATGACTATGACGAGCCTTCGAATCCCACAATCCCCACGTACTATAGCCTCTTAGTACGGTGAGTTATTTGGTACCTAAAGAAGAGAGCCACTTTGTGTCATAAATTTTAAAAACTCTGATAACAAACTTAGTCATTTTCACCGTCTTCGGGTTTTCGGTAAACCAACCTCGCTTCCCTGATCTCTAAATTAAAATAATTTGTATAAAATAAAATATAGTCTTATAATATTATAGCTTAGCTAACATTTGTGCCGACCAAGGCGGGTGACAAATTTAACGCCCCTTTCGCTTTCTATAAGACAATCCTTCTCCTCCATAAAGAGAGAAAAAGTGCCCCCCCCCCTTTTTAAGGCCCTAGGTTAACCCAGGGGCGGATTAAGACTGAACGGGGCCCCTGGCTGCAATTCAAACTGGGGCCCTATCCAGCCAGCGGCCCTTTAAATAAAATGATTGCTAAGAGCTAATATAGTTCCTTGCTCATACTCTTTCTGTACTACGGGATCGGTCTTCCCAGCCAAAAAGATTATTCATGAAAAAAAAATAAACGAACACTAATAAAAAATGTTTGCCGGTATCCTAAATTTGAGTGTTAAAATACAAATTTAAAGATCTGGGAATCGATCCCGGCATCGCTAGCAGCACGAGCCTAAACACATTCTACGACCAGGAGAGCTTCACGGAAATTGTTTTAGGGATTCATGCAAACATTTGTCGACCTTTATTATTAAGAAATACTAAAATTGTGGGCCCCTAAAACTAAATCATCGGGGGCCTCTGGCTTTAGCTCGTTCAACCACCCATCCCCCACCCCTTAATCCGCCATGGCCATAGGGTTAACCCTTTCTTTTCTCTTCCAATGGTAGTATTGTATTATGCAGCAGTATGCAATATAAACCCTTTTTGTTTAGTCTAGTCCTTGGTTCTTGTGTCTCTATTTCATTTTTATTTATATATTTATTAATTACATCTTCTTTATATAAAAAATATCTTTGCCCCTGTCAAATGTTATACGCATATAATTAATAAAACTATATAATTTGCAATTGTCACGCAAGTCAGTCTGTCCTGACGTTACTAATTTTAGAAAGCAGGGAAAACCAAATTACTGCACCAATGCATCAAAAGGTGTGCAAATTAAAAATGCGCTGTAAAAAATATAATATTGCGTCATTGTTTTCGCTCATATTTTAATTTTGGTAAAGGGATCAATGTAAAAAGAGGATTTGATGATGGTTAATTATAAAATAAAAAAACAAACGGAGCACCGTAGGCGCCCTGCAACGCAACCCCTATTTTTTATAAAATACTTTGTGTACATTTCAGAAAGTTTAATATTTCGTATTTATCAAACAAGGACAAGTTAGTTGGGCTTCTGAAAAAGGTCGGTGCATTAGGCGCCCTAAAAAGTGCATTTTTTATAAAATAAATAGATTTCAAATGATTTTATATATTATAAAAGTATTTGTGTCACGAATTATGTAAATATAAGTCATAGTTACACTGTATCGTGAAATGCTGTTTTAAAACTCGAAAATAAATTAAAAGGATTTAAAATGTGTCTATTTTATCCGAACGATCGGGGTAACCGAAGCTGCAGTAGCAGTAGAATATCACGTAAATTACAACAAACATACCTCCATACGCGGGGCGGGGGAAAACTATTTTAATCTTTATATTGAGCTAAACCTCATTACAGTTCCACGTAGGCCTGCTGCAGCTGCGTCGAGAGATACTCCCCACAAAGTCATGGCACAACTTTACTATTTCAATGGACGGGGTTTAGCTGAGCTTGTGAGGTTGACTTTATCTGCAGGAGGCATTGAAGTAAGCATTGCAAATACATCAAATAGGTGTTTAAAAATAAACATGATGAATATACATTATTTACTATTATTATTTAATAATTGATTAAGGCAATTTAAGGCTAAGGATACTTACCAATGACAGTCCAATGAATATGTCAATGTCACTAAAATTATAACTTAACTCTTAATTTTATTTAATTCCTATACTGATTACAAACTTTCAAAAGAATAATTTAATAATATTACTACATGTACATGTAATTAATAATGTTTATACATGTAGTATGGTATAGTATAGTCTGTAGGATTTCTACTTAGTTTGTCTAGAATCTTTCAGGGTAGCAGCAAACATCATCCACCAACCCCACCCCACCACCCACATTAATTTAGTTTTGCCAAATTTGTTTAGCTTTAGAGTTTCACTCACTAACTATTAATGATTATTTATCTCCAGTTTACAGAAGAGTTTCTCACTGAACGTGAACAGTTTCTCAAACTGATTGATGGTATGCTTTGAGAAAATGAAATATTACAATGACTAAATAATTAGCAATGGAATTTATCTATAGTATTTTGTCAATAGTCAATCGAAAACAAATTTCAAAACTGATTTTTATTCATTTCAGTTTTTAAACTTTATTTAACAAGCTCCATTTTCACTTGCCACTTGTTGAAAAGAATAATGTAGCCAAAAAAATAAATTTTAACATATACATGAATTTTAATTATCAACCAGAAGGGCTATTAATGTTTAAATTCCAGATGGCAAATTGCTGTTTAATCAAGTACCCCTGTTAGAGATTGATGGTAAAGAAATAGTCCAGAGTGGAGCCATTATTCGCTATCTTGGCAAAAAAATTGGTTTGTTTGGAACTAATGAAGATGAAGCTTTGCTGTAAGTCCTGTTTAACATTTATTACTGTATTTACTCGCATGTAAGCCGAGTTTAGAACTATAAAATACAATACTGAAATCAGGGGGTCGGCTTATTTGCGCATAAAACAAAATGGACACAAGGACAGACACTAAAATGTATAATTTTTTTCTGAATATCTACTTCGTTAATCATCAGTTGGGAACAAATTTTGAGCAGAGGTTCAGATATTATATCAAATAATGTGGAAAGAACAGAACACGTTTTTGTGTCATTCCAAAAGGTAAACAGACTGATACGTAAAACAAAAATAAGCATTTTACATCTTTAAAGTAACAAATTTCTATGAACCAAAAATATGGAGTAAAATTAGACAATTGTATGGTCGGCTTATATGCGGGTTTTTGCAAAAACTGTCCATTTTAAAGCAGTTTTAGGGGGTCGGCTTATATGTGATGTAGGCTTATATGCGAGTAAATACGGTAGCCTTTTAATGAACTTCTGATATGATTTAAAAAATAACTTCTTCTAATAACCTGTCATTTATTCAAAAGAATAGATGAAAAATATGTATTGTAATATAATCAATGAATACTTTTATATGATACCGTGAATCTTTTTTATGAAAAAATAATTTCAGCATTGATCAGTACTATGAAGGGGGTCGAGATTTTATAAAACCATCAATGACTATTGGCATGTCACCAGAAGATGAGGTTCTTGCAACTGTCAAAAAAACAGTTTTGCCAAAATATTTGCCAATTTTTGAAAAGGTAATTATAAAACCTGATACTAAATTACTAATCTAGACTAGAGATTATAAAAATATATTAGATTAGTTATTGTTATTGCAGAGATGCAGGCAGAATTAAAAGGCTTAGAACTTACTATAACTTTTGTATTCTAAAAGTAGTTATGCATAGAAAAAATTGGGTTGCCCTTTTGAAAAACATTAAACATGCACAAATAATTACATTCTTTATTTTATATATGTGTGGTTTCTTGTGTGTTTTAAACAAAATAAACGGTTGCTCATAGATCTATATGCTTTACATATGTGCTAACACTTCAATTTATTTATATTTTAAAAAATGTCAGCTTGCTGCAAAAAATGGAACTGGTTACCTAGTTGGAAATACTTTAACCATTGCTGACCTTAGTTTACTTGAGGCCCTGTTGGTTTATGTGGAATATCTTGGTAAAGACATTCTTCAAGATTTTCCAGCTCTGCAGGTATTTTATATCTTTATTTTTTTTAAAAACACCTTTAAAATTTGAGTGGAATACCTTACATTATTTCTAATTCATTAAATTTTTGTTTAATGTTTAAGTTTAAAAATTTAAAAGCAAGTGATTTAAAATATAAGAAAAATAATTTAATGAAAATAACTTTGATACGCAACTGGAACTTGGTGCATTTAAAATATTTATTGATTATTTATGAATAGTTTAAATAGTTATATAATTGTTACTAATGTTATTGAACTTTTATTGTTTTATTAAGGTGTTATGGAGGTCTCTGCAAATGGTTTTAAATTTAAAAGATCTACTCATGTTTATTTTGCTGTAAAATTAACTATAAGTTTTTAATTGGTGTAAACTTAACCATTTTATTGAGGAGAATCGAAAAAATATACATTTCTAAATTAATAAAATTACTTTCTTCCGCAGAATTTCTTTGAAACTATTTCCAATATTCCCAGGATTAAAGAGTATTTGAATGGACCTGTTAGAAAACCCAAAAATAGCCCAGAGCTTTTTGAAGTGGCTAAAAAAGTTCTGGCATGGAATTAGGGAATTATTTTCACTTTGAAGCAGTATTATGGCATCAAATAGAAGCATAAAATATTAAATGGCACTGTGAAAAAGCATAATATGGAAGAATGAAATGAGGGCAGAGTTTATATCAAACTGATGAAAAGTAGATGGCATTGAATGTAATCAGATTCTAGGAAGTTAATACGTAAATACTGATGAAATATCATCATATAGCATCTGAGTGATTAAAGTTGAATATTATTTCTCTTATCAGTAGGTCTGTGTCAACAAATTGGAAGTATTCAATCTTAATTTATCAAAAATGTATTAGTTATTTTCAAATTTATTTATATACAGAGCAGTTTTAATGCTTAAGGATTTTTTGTTAATTTCTCTCATTTATGAGAAGGATTTTTGATTTACTGTATAAGTATAGTGCATGTTAAATTGTTAACCATGTGCAAGAGCCAAAATCATAATTAGTTTCTTTTTTAAAAAATAAATGAATGACATTTACTTACATCTAAGCATTTAACTCATTTAATGCTCTTTTTCACTCCTGTTACTTGTACGTGAATGAAAATAGTACTTTTTAAAATAAATTATAAATTTTTACTTTCATTTTAAAAAATAACTTTTATTCCCAAAATGTAATAAATAAAATGTATAAAAAAACTTTCAAAACTTCAGGTTTTTTTTTAATTGTCATGCAGTTTGATTTGAATTCAAGAAACGCAAATGATTTGTGTGAATAAAACAACTAAAATTTCAGCTTTATTATAGTTATATAAAGGAACAAAAATTTGAGCAAATGCCTTAATCTGTCCAAATACACAAAAGTGTTAACATTAAATTTACATAAGATGTTATCTACCCTAATTTGGAAAACCAAATCAAATGATGAAAAAAAGTGTGGGCACAAGTTCCTAACATGTTGGTTCTGCTGTGTTTGGGCACAAGTTCCTAACATGTGGGTTCTGCTGTGTTTGGGCACAAGTTCCTAACATGTTGGTTCTGCTGTGTTTGGGCACAAGTTCCTAACATGTTGGTTCTGCTGTGTTTGGGCACAAGAAGTCAACAGTCCACCTTCTGTACATTGTGCAACAGGAATTTGTTTTTAAACATCCTAAAATGAGTGTGTAGTCTGTCTGTGTGTAGTCTGTCTGTGTGTAGTCTGTCTATGTGTAGTCTCTCTATGTGTAGTCTGTCTGTGTGTAGTCTGTCTATGTGTAGTCTGCCTATGTGTAGTCTGTCTATCTATTTATAGTGAAAAAATTATCAAGTGACTTTAAATATAAAAAATGTTATTGATTTTTTAAAAAAAATGTTTGGGGAAATGAACAGAACAAAATATGGATGAGACTACAATCAGGCTTTTTGATGAATAAATATATGTTGTTAAAACAGGGTATGTATAGGCCTGACAAGACGTCACGGAACAACGATCGTTTATACAAACCCTGTTTTTACAACGATATATTTTTTCACCTGTTGGATGTTTGTTCAAAAATAAAGGGAAGAGTGTTTTCTGTGATTGTGTAGATGGCTGCACCTGAACTATTTCTGATGGCTGCACCTGAACTATTGCTGATGGCTGCACCTGAACTATTTCTGATGGCTGCACCTGAACTATTGCTGATGGCTGCACCTGAACTATTTCTGATGGCTGCACATGAACTATTTCTGATGGCTGCACCTCAACTATTTCTGATGGCTGCACCTCGACTATTTCTGATGGATGCACCTCAACTATTTCTGATGGCTGCACCTCAACTATTTCTGATGGCTGCACCTCAACTATTTCTGATGAATGCAACTCAACTATTTCTGATGGATGCACCTCAACTATTTCTGATGGCTGCACCTCAACTATTTCTGATGGCTGCACCTCAACTATTTCTGATGGCTGCACCTCAACTATTTCTGATGGCTGCACCTTAACTATTTTTGATGGATGCACCTCAACTATTTCTGATGGCTGCACCTCAACTATTTCTGATGGCTGCACTTCAACTATTTTGATGCAGTAGGAAGCAGGTCATCAAGACAACTTAAGCCATGCATGATTGTTGACATGATTGTTGACTTTATGTTGACTTCAGATTTTGTCAGGGTCGGTGCTGGATTATTTTTAGGTTGGGTGAAAATAGGCAACTGTCGCCTTATGAAAAATTATGTGAAGAGTTCAGGAATAATTTATTTGTCACCTTCGGTGGTTTGGTCACCTTGATACTTGTGTGATGATCACACATTGTACCCGCCTTAATACTTGTGTGATGATCACACATTGTACCCACCTTGATACTTGAGTGATTATCACACGTTGTACCCGCCTTGATACTTGTGTGATGATCACACATGGTACCCACCTTGATACTTGTGTGATGATCACACATGGTACCCACCTTGATACTTGAGTGATGATCACACATTGTACCCGCCTTGATACTTGAGTGATGATCACACATTGTACCCGCCTTGATACTTGAGTGATGATCACACATTGTACCCGCCTTGATACTTGAGTGATGATCACACATTGTACCCACCTTGATACTTGAGTGATGATCACACATTGTACCCACCTTGATACTTGAGTGATGATCACACATTGTACCCACCTTGATACTTGAGTGATGATCACACATTGTACCCACCTTGATACTTGAGTGATGATCACACATTGTACCCACCTTGATACTTGAGTGATGATCACACATTGTACCCACCTTGATACTTGAGTGATGATCACACATTGTACCCACCTTGATACTTGTGTGATGATCACACATTGTACCCACCTTGATACTTGAGTGATTATCACACGTTGTACCCGCCTTGATACTTGTATGATGATCACACATGGTACCCACCTTGATACTTGAGTGATTATCACACGTTGTACCCGCCTTGATACTTGTATGATGATCACACATGGTACCCACCTTGATACTTGTGTGATGATCACACATGGTACCCACCTTGATACTTGAGTGATGATCACACATTGTACACGCCTTGATACTTGAGTGATGATCACACATTGTACCCGCCTTGATACTTGAGTGATGATCCCACATTGTACCCACCTTGATACTTGAGTGATGATCACACATTGTACCCGCCTTTATACTTGAGTGATGATCACACATTGTACCCGCCTTGATACTTGAGTGATGATCACACATTGTACCCACCTTGATACTTGAGTGATGATCACACATTGTACCCACCTTGATACTTGAGTGATGATCACACATTGTACCCACCTTGATACTTGAGTGATGATCACACATTGTACCCACCTTGATACTTGAGTGATGATCACACATTGTACCCACCTTGATACTTGAGTGATGATCACACATTGTACCCACCTTGATACTTGAGTGATGATCACACATTGTACCCACCTTGATACTTGAGTGATGATCACACATTGTACCCACCTTGATACTTGTGTGATGATCACACATTGTACCCGCCTTGATACTTGTGTGATGATCACACATTGTACCCACCTTGATACTTGAGTGATGATCACACATGGTACCCGCCTTGATACTTGAGTGACGATCACACATGATACCCGCCTTGATACTTGAGTGATGATCACACATTGTACCCGCCTTGATACTTGAGTGATGATCACACATTGTACCCGCCTTGATACTTGAGTGATGATCACACATTGTACCCACCTTGATACTTGAGTGATGATCACACATTGTACCCGCCTTGATACTTGTGTGATGATCACACATTGTACCCACCTTGATACTTGAGTGATTATCACACGTTGTACCCGCCTTGATACTTGTGTGATGATCACACATGGTATCCACCTTGATACTTGTGTGATGATCACACATGGTACCCACCTTGATACTTGAGTGATGATCACACATTGTACCCGCCTTGATACTTGAGTGATGATCACACATTGTACCCGCCTTGATACTTGAGTGATGATCACACATTTTACCCGCCTTGATACTTGAGTGATGATCACACATTGTACCCACCTTGATACTTGAGTGATGATCACACATTGTACCCACCTTGATACTTGAGTGATGATCACACATTGTACCCACCTTGATACTTGAGTGATGATCACACATTGTACCCACCTTGATACTTGAGTGATGATCACACATTGTACCCACCTTGATACTTGAGTGATGATCACACATTGTACCCACCTTGATACTTGAGTGATGATCACACATTGTACCCACCTTGATACTTGTGTGATGATCACACATTGTACCCACCTTGATACTTGAGTGATTATCACACGTTGTACCCGCCTTGATACTTGTATGATGATCACACATGGTACCCACCTTGATACTTGTGTGATGATCACACATGGTACCCACCTTGATACTTGAGTGATGATCACACATTGTACACGCCTTGATACTTGAGTGATCATCACACATTGTACCCGCCTTGATACTTGAGTGATGATCACACATTGTACCCACCTTGATACTTGAGTGATGATCACACATTGTACCCACCTTGATACTTGAGTGATGATCACACATTGTACCCACCTTGATACTTGAGTGATGATCACACATTGTACCCACCTTGATACTTGAGTGATGATCACACATTGTACCCACCTTGATACTTGAGTGATGATCACACATTGTACCCACCTTGATACTTGAGTGATGATCACACATTGTACCCACCTTGATACTTGAGTGATGATCACACATTGTACCCACCTTGATACTTGAGTGATGATCACACATTGTACCCACCTTGATACTTGAGTGATGATCACAAATTGTACCCACCTTGATACTTGAGTGATGATCACACATTGTACCAACCTTGATACTTGAGTGATGATCACACATTGTACCCACCTTGATACTTGAGTGATGATCACAAATTGTACCCACCTTGATACTTGAGTGATGATCACACATTGTACCCACCTTGATACTTGAGTGATGATCACACATTGTACCCGCCTTGATACTTGAGTGATGATCACACATTGTACCCGCCTTGATACTTGAGTGATGATCACACATTGTACCCACCTTGATACTTGTGTGATGATCACACATTGTACCCAACTTGATACTTGTGTGATGATCACACATGGTACCCGCCTTGATACTTGTGTGATGATCTTCATGGTACCCACCTTGATACTTGAGTGATGATCACACACTGTACCCGCCTTGATACTTGTGTGATGATCACACATGGTACCCGCCTTGATACTTGTGTGATGATCACACACTGTACCCGCCTTGATACTTGAGTGATGATCACACATTGTACCCGCCTTGATAGTTGAGTGATGATCACACGTTGTACCCGCCTTGATACTTGAGTGATGATCACACATTGTACCCGCCTTGATACTTAAGTGATGATCACACATTGTACCCGCCTTGATACTTGAGTGATGATCACACATTGTACCCACCTTGATACTTGAGTGATGATCACACATTGTACCCGCCTTGATACTTGTGTGATGATCACACACTGTACCCGCCTTGATACTTGTGTGACGATCACACATTGTACCCGCCTTGATACTTGAGTGATGATCACACATTGTACCCGCCTTGATACTTGAGTGATGATCACACATTGTACCCGCCTTGATACTTGAGTGATGATCACACATTGTACCCGCCTTGATACTTGTGTGACGATCACACATGGTACCCGCCTTGATACTTGAGTGATGATCACACATGGTACCCACCTTGATACTTGTGTGATGATCACACACTGTACCCGCCGTGATACTTGTGTGATGATCACACACTGTACCCGCCTTGATACTTGTGTGACGATCACACATTGTACCCGCCTTGATACTTGAGTGATGATCACACATTGTACCCGCCTTGATACTTGAGTGATGATCACACATTGTACCCGCCTTGATACTTGTGTGACGATCACACATGGTACCCGCCTTGATACTTGAGTGATGATCACACATGGTACCCACCTTGATACTTGTGTGGTGATCACACACTGTACCCGCCTTGATTCTTGTGTGACGATCACACACTGTACCCGCCTTGATACTTGAGTGATGATCACACATTGTACCCGCCTTGATACTTGAGTGATGATCACACATTGTACCCGCCTTGATACTTGTGTGATGATCACACACTGTACCCGCCCTGATACTTGAGTGACGATCACACATGGTACCCGCCTTTATACTTGAGTGATGATCACACATTGTACCCGCCTTGATACTTGTGTGACGATCACACATGGCCATACCTAGGAATTTAGGAACCCAGTAACAAAAGTAAAATGATCATTTTTAAGTAATACTGATGACAATTAGTATTTCCTTCAAGTTCAAGTTATCGTCGCAGAAAAAAGTCATTTATATATTTATTTATTTTTTTAAATAAAGGGACAAATATTTTAAACATTATACAATACAACGTAATTTGATTGATGAAAAAACTGCTTAAAGGTATTGAACTTTTTTCCTGTGACTTTTTTTTTAATCTGACGTTTCCCCCTGTAACTATAATCCCCCAGCTACTTTTTCCTTGAGAAAATGTATTGTTATTTTCTAAGGATCTTTGTCTTATCTATACAGACGCTCCTTCTATTCAGAAGATTATTGCGTCCACAGACCATGCCAGCCTGTTGGTAAGTGTCGCAGCGTTCACAAACCACGGCTATGAGGGTTCCATGCATTAACCAGGCGCCTTTATTTCCATAACTATTGCTAGGCACCCATTCGGAGCTGGGTGGGCTCAGGGACACCTTTGGCCCTGGGAACAAATTCCTGCCTTCACATGAATTCGAAGAATGCTTGTAAAAATGTCCCGACTTTGAAAGTTTGCGAGGTATATTAAGGTGAAAATGTGACTGTCCGAAAAAAATGATACATGGATGGTGCATTTCTTTATAATCTCTCTATATATAATTCGCCAGGACAAGCACAATACGTGTGCAAATAAGCATGACGAATGACCCTTGCTAGTGTCGACCAATCACAGTTTATGGTTGGCAAGCGATGGTAGTATAGGGTGGGGGCGTGGCAGCTAACAAAAACCGCAGTGCGCATGTCTCGAGACCAACAATGCGTCGGCGATCCGCCCCCCTTGACGTTCACTCACGCTGTTTTCATTTCTTCGTGCTGCTGTTTGAGTCCGTTCTCCCCCTCCCCCCCCCTCACCCCCGTTCTTTGCACTTTCTATTAACAAGTCAGCAGCGTATGCTACGCCGCGGGTCATATCTAGTTATAATAAATTATAATACAATACGTTCTTAGCTAATCTTAATTTGATGATTGCTTAGTGTTTTTCTTTACTCCAACAAATTAGTTTTATCATAGCATAAAGGAAATAACTGCGCATGTTAACTAGGCCAACACTTCGATCTTTTGTTTTAAAGTTCGCTTTCTATATTCCCCCCCCCTCTCCCCCTTTTAATATCTGCGTCAAGCGTGGAGTTTCTATTAAAATCTAGTGAGCCGCTAAATAGTCTGGCTTTAAACTAGAAATGAAATTGTGGTCATGTGTGCACAGTTTTCCACTTAGCATGTTATCCAATGCGTAATACATTCCCAGTTGCTTGGCTTGACCTTGGGTCAGGTTAGAATAACAATAACATGCCATCCGCTAGTTGTTCCCACAAGTCATGGTTCCCCATCCCACCCCAGGCGTCATAAGAACGATTTTAAAAAATCTAAACATTTGCTCCTTGTATAGTATGGATTCAAATTTCAATCATTAGTTTTGGCAGAATTATACTTATTTTATGATTTGCCTAAAAATGGATTTTATCCTCAACTGTCAGTAGTTTAGTAGGCGTTATAATTTACAATGGAACCTATATAATTTGCATATCCACCATGTTATCTACAAAACAAAAGTTATCTTGCTTTGTTAGTAATGTTAATATAATTAATATAAATCGTTTTTTTTTAATTTTTGTGTTTTTTAAAAGGAAAACTCGCACTGTTTAGATTTCCCCTCTTCCCTTGCCTTGGATGATTTCCAATATTGTTTAAAATGTTTATGAACTAAAATAAACAGTATTTATTTGTTAAGCTGTTTGTCGAAAATTGTAACACACAACCACATTACATAACATTGTTCTCATGGTCTTCAGTGTGTAGAACTCATACAAAAAGTGGGCCAGGCTGTTTTTATTGTATGCAAATACACCGAGCGTTTTAGATAAGAAATAGTGTGCGTTTTGGTCATGGGCATAGGATATCTGGATGGGCAGATGGGCATAGGATATCTGGATGGGCAGATGGGCATAGGATATCTGGATGGGCAGATGGGCATAGGATATCTGGATGGGCAGATGGGCATGGGATATCTGGGTGGGCAGATGGGCATGGGATATCTGGATGGGCAGGTGGGCATGGGATATCTGGGTGGGCAGATGGGCATGGGATATCTGGATGGGCAGATGGGCAGGGGATATCTGGATGGGCAGATGGGCATGGGATATCTGGATGGGCAGATGGGCATCGGATATCTGTATGGGCATGGGATATCTGGATAGGCAGATGGGCATGGGATATCTGGATGGGCAGATGGGCATAGGATATCTGGATGGGCAGATGGGCATGGGTAGCTGGATGGGCAGATGGGCATAGGATATCTGGATGGGCAGATGGGCATGGGATATCTGGATGGGCAGATGGGCATGGGTAGCTGGATGGGCAGATGGGCATGGGTAGCTGGATGGGCAGATGGGCATGGAATATCTGGATGGGCAGATGGGCATGGGATATCTGGATGAGCAGATGGGCATGGGTAGCTGGATGGGCAGATGGGCATGGGTAGCTGGATGGGAAGATTGGCATAAGATATCTGGATGGGCGGATGGGCATGGGATATCTGGATGAGCAGATGGGCATGGGTAGCTGGATTGGCAGATGGGCATAGGATATCTGGATGGGCAGATGGGCACGGGTAGCTGGATGGACAGATGGGCATGGGTAGCTGGATGGGCCGATGGGCATAGGATATCTGGATGGGCAGATGGGCATGGGTAGCTGGATGGGCAGATGGGCATGGGTAGCTGGATGGGCAGATGGGCATGGGTAGCAGGATGGGCAGATGGGCATGGGATATCTGGATGGGCAGATGGGCATGGGTAGCTGGATGGGCAGATGGGCATAGGATATCTGGATGGGCAGATGGGCATAGGTAGCTGGCATTGACAGTCCTTAAATATTCCCATTAAAAAAAATAATGTCCAAACTTTGGGTCGCATCCCTGAATAGGGGCCGTCCTTAAAGTACGTCACTGTCCCGAGGGGGGAGGGGTGTAAGAAAGTGTGACAGTTTGTGACATGGGGGAGGGGGGCCCGGTCATGTGTGACGTCACGCTGTTTTATTTTAAATTTTGATTATTTTGTTAATAAAAAACAACATTTTTGTTCGAAAGTGTGACATACTTTAGGGGGGGGGGTCCAAGATGTGTGACAGTTTGTGACAAGGGGAAGGGGGAGTTAAAATTGTCAAAAATAGCGTGACGTACTTTATGGACGACCCCATACCCACATGGCCTGGTTAAGTTTTGTCTATTTTTAAGGGACGGTTAGGACGTGGAATGGGTTGACTGAAGAAACCAGGAAAACCAACACTCTATCAACATTTAAATCTCTAATAAAAATGCAGGACTAAACACAAACCATAGATAAGTGTAGGACGCAATAATCTTCTGTGTAGAAGGAGCGTCTGTAACAGATAAGATAAGATATTACTAAAATGGTCTTTGATAATAATTTTTAATTAGAAGGGGGTTAGGCTAATACAAAAATAAAATAATAAAACATGTCTAATAAGTTGTGAAAGCGGTAAAAAATATTATGTAGACAGTAGAAAATGAACTCCCCTTTCCGATATCACATTGTGTTACATAATTAACAGTTCTTTGAAATAAATTATAATAAAGCACGTATTTCGACTTCTAATTGCGCCTATGTCACCTGGACTAACAATCTATTAGAAGCAAGGAAACATCTAGTGACATGCAGCAGATAAGCATGCAGAAACCTGTGTATAGCGTATGTGGTGGTAGCGAAATAAAAATTTTGGCGCACACTAAGTCTAAGTCACTATCATATAAGACTTTTTTTTAACAAATAATATTAATGAATGGATAAAAGTTAAAAGGCTGTTCACTAACAAAAAGGGTATAAATCATAAAATCGCTTTGTGAACTTTGTCTACTAGACTAATTAGACTAATCTATTATCTTGCATGTTAAAACACTAAGAAGCTTGAAAATTCGAGACAAAAACGTATTTCTTATTCTTATATTTTTAATGTAATTATAATTAATTAATGTTTTATCTTATTATTGCAATAAAATAAATTTAGGATTTAGAACTATGTTTTTTTCTTCATATAATTCAACATTTATCTCGTAATTTTAATATGCATATTTCGATAACAGGTAACTAGATAAGTTCACATAGTGAAAGATCTTAAGATAATGCTATTCTGTATAGAAAATAAGGAGCGTCTTTTATGATCAGCTAATGATATTTTGAAGATTATTGGGCCTGGGTAATTCGAATTGAAAAGACATGGCAAAACTATATTACTTCAACGGTCGTGGTTTAGGTGAGATAGTAAGATTGACGCTGGCTGCAGGAGGAATTCAAGTAAGTAAGCATTTGTCAAATTGGTTCACCGACAAAACGGCCCCGGACAAAACGACCCCAACAAATGGGCTCCGACAAAACGGCCCTGGACTAATCTTTATACGATCATGAATTACACATGTATAGTATATAAAAATCAAAGTATGTATGTCCTTTATAGCTGACTAAACCATTCATCCGATCGTCATGAAACTTTTGGAGACTTTTGAGTACGCTCCTGGGATGGTAATAGGCATCTTTAAAAAAAAATTTAACACTCATGGGGCGCCGGGGGCCCATATTAGGATTTTTTTCTTATATGAGCTATATAAAAATTAGTTTAAGCGTTAGCTATTAGGTAAATTGATGGATCTTAACCAAACTTTGTATATAACATCCTGGTAGCCAATATTGAAATACTATAGGGCACTAATTTCCTAATGTCCATTTCTTCGGGGCTGGGGGCCCAAAATGTCTTTTTTCATAAACGTTTAAGATTTTATTCCCCATTCAATTATTAACTATCATGAGAAATATAGATAAATATATCCATTATGAAATTGATTGAAATAAACAAGTGTTTTGAACTTGACATCTTGCACTAAATGGGCCCTGGGGCCCTTAATGTCATTTTTGCTTATATGAGCTATATAAAAATTAGTTTATGTGTCATCTACTGAATAAATGAATGGATCTTAACCAAACTTTGTATATTTTTAAAAACTTGGTAACCCATATTAAAAAAAGGGCACTGCACTTCTAATGTCCAATTGTTCAGGGCCGGGGGCCCCAAATGTCTTTTTTTCTTATATGTTTGAGTTATTATGTGCCATTCTATTTTTAACGATCTTGAGAAATATATCCATGATGAAACTGAATTAAAATGAACAGCATTTTGAAATTTACATCTTACATCGAATGGGCCATGGGGCCCCAAATTTCTTTTTTTTTGTGTGTATACTCTAAGATATTATTTTCCACTCAGTTTTTAACGACCTTGAGAAACATATTCATGATGAGACTGAATTTAAATGAACAGGTTTTCAAAATAAACATCTCGAACCGAATGGGCCCGGGGGCCCCTCAATGTATTTTTTTCCTTATATTAGCTATATACAAAATTAGCTTAAGTGTTAGATAATGACAAAATAACTGTTTTTTTCACCAAACTGGGTACATAAAAACTTAAGAGCCTATATTAAATTACTATTGGGCACTGAACTCCTAATGTTCATTTCCTCGGGGCTTAATGTGTTTTCTTTTTACTAAACTTTTAATATTGTATTCCCCATTCAATTTTACACGATATTGAGAAATATAGATACATATATTTATATATTTGTTATGAAATTGATTGAAATGAACAGATTTTCGAACTTCACGTGTTTAAACTGATGGGCCCGGTGACCCTTAAAGTAATTCCTTTTTTATCTATATGTATTCCTTTTTACTGAGATCGTTGCAACCCACGATGGGTCTGCTAGTGACTAATAGATGGACTAATACTAATAGTAAAAAAGACATCAAATATTATATTCGCATTTTTACTCACCGATTCAGTGTCAGGTTTATCTCACAAGAAACAATAATAATGACATCACAAGAATGTCTTTAATTTTGATAGCCTTTCCTTTACTGCTTTACTCGATATGGTACCATTACCAAGTCACGGTTGTTTGTTGACAAGAAATAATATAATAATATCACAAGAAATAATTTTACAATTTTACCCCTTTTTTGAAGGGTGAAAACGTTGAAAAAAGCTTAATAGTTAAATGCAAAAAATGTAAATATTTTGTTAAAAAATGTAAATAATTTGTCTGGGGCCGTTTTGACCGGGCCGTTTCGACAGGCTACCGTCAATTTATTTAACTATTAATTTAATAGTAATAGTATTAAGTAATAATTGCAATGAATATATCAATAATTGTCCATATTAATTACTGTTTATAAAAAGTACAGTAGTTAGTAGTAGAAGTGATGGCGATGGGTGAATGGGTGAGAAAAAAAATACGTTAAACTAAATCCAATAAAAATATAATGATATTAAAAAATAAAAATAAAAGGTTTTCCAATCTTGGGTTATGAATCATATCATGTCATGAATCATCGAATGGCATTCAGAACGCCGCATTTCATAAATAATATTTAAGATATCTAAGTCTAAGATTAAGACCAATTTAATTTAATAAATTTACAACAAAGTAAAGCCTTTTTTTTAAAAATAGTTATCCAATTACATTACGTGTACATTGTATTATTCATTGATAGAAATTGTTAAAAGTTCTTATTTCTTCATATTCAGTCTTCAGAGGTAAATAAAAATATAAATAGAAATCTTAGTTATCTATATATATAAAAATCAAAGTACAGTATGTATGTATGTAAATATATGTAAGTATGTCCTTTATAGCTGACTAAACCATTCATCCGATCGCCATTGAAGTGGATTGTGGTTTTATAATTCTAGATATACAATACAAGTGACGAAGAAGCCATGTTTCATGTTGCTTGTTTATTATTCTACTTTACATGTAAGGGACATCACTCAACATAATAAAACTAATACAAGTCAAGAGAGTGAGTTCCCCTAAGAATAAAGCTCAATATATTACATCCCTTTACCCTTAGTAAATACTAACATAATTTCCAGAGAATAAATGATAGTACATGTATCTTAAAACTACCTTTTTATTCTCTACTTTAAAACATTAGAATTGCCAAGCAATAATAAAATAAAGATTGAATTATCATTGCTATTATACAAAGACATGTATGAAACTGAATTATGAATAATGATCCCTTTTCAATTAATAACACCTCAAAAGTCAATACTAAACATTATATATATATATATATTATATAGGATAGTATAGTATAGGCCTATGCATTCCTTCTGAAATGTTAAACAATTTAATGAATCACTAAATATATTGTAACATGAACATTATATGATTTGAATCCTTACAAACAAATGCAAAATATGCTACAACATAATTACAATACAAAACAATGATGTCAAAGTCCTCTTAACGTTTAAACTCAAAGGTTTAACTTATCTGGGACTTTGATTGTCCTGTTTGACCTTCTCAGTGGCTGTTGATTTGGTGACTCAAGATTCTGACCATCTGGTCTCTCTAGCTCAGGGAGTCCAGGATCTAAATCCTTAATTCCAGAATTTACATTTTCTGACTCTAGAATACTTGGTTCACTCATATCAACAGACATTGGTTGTGGAACAAACTGAGTTGGTGTGAACCGGTCAGATCTGGTGGGATTGACAGATTCGCACTCATTATCTGCACAAGTTATTTTTAACTGGTCTGCATGTCTACGGACAATAAGTCCATTATTTGTTTTTACTTTATAAGACACAGGTCCTGTACATTGAACAATTTGACCTGGTATCCATTTTTCCCCTCTCCCATAATTTCTCAGATACACATTATCATTAACCCCAAACTCTCTCTCAATGGAGGTTTTGTCATGATTTAATTTTTGTGTATGTTGATGTTGGGAAACAGACTTTTGAACAGTTGGATGTAGTAAGTCAAGGTGAGTTTTAATTTTTCTACCACACAGCAATTCACATGGTGCAACACCTGTTGTTATATGAGGAGTTGTGCGGTATTTGGCTAAGAACCTGTTAACTCTTTCTCTGAGAGAAAATTTGTTACCCGTACCCATTTTTACCATAGCGGTTTTGAATATGCCTACCGCTCTTTCAGCCAAACCATTCCCTGCAGGATGATAGGGTGATGTGGTTATATGCTCAATACCATTTGCTAAACAAAATAGTTTAAACTCGTGAGCAGTGAAACTAGGCCCATTATCTGAAACAATTTGATCAGGTAACCCATGAGTTGAAAATATTTCCTTAAGTTCTATAATGGTATCACTTGCAGTGATTGTGTTCATGATTTTAACTTCTAACCACTTAGAATGTGAATCAATAACAATTAAGAACATTTTGTTCATGAAGGGTCCTGCAAAATCTATATGGATACGTTTCCATGGTTCGATTGGCCAATCCCAGTTTTGCAAGGGTGCTGTAGCTGGTTGATTTGAATGTTGTGCACAGCTTGAACAAAGCTTTACATATTTTTCAATATCAGCATCCATATGTGGCCACCAGAACCATGATCGTGCAAGACTCTTCATTTTGGAAGAACCAAGATGGGTATCATGTAAAGTTCTTAAAACTTCTTTTTGTAACATTTTGGGGATAATAACCCTTGACCCCCACAACACACATCCATCTTCTAGACTTAACTCTAATTTTCTTATTTTATATGGTTTTAAATCATCATTCACTGATTCTTCAGGCCAACCATTCTTACAGTACTCATATACTTTTATCAAGCACTCATCTTTTTGTGTTTCTCTCTTAACATCATTCACATTTATATTGGAGTTATCCATGATAGTGAAAAGAACAAATACATCTTCTGGTACATAGCTAAGGCATTGGTTTTTTAAAGGTAAACGACTAAGACCATCTGCACTATTCTGAACTCCAGGTTTGTATTTCAATTCATAATTGTATGCGGCTAGTGTGATAGCCCACCTTTGCATCCTTGGTGAGGCATGCTCAGGCAGGGGTTTGTTTTCTCCAAACAAACCCAGTAATGGCTTATGATCTGTAAAGATGGTGAACTCTCTACCAAACAGAAACTTGTGAAATTTCTTAACACCAAAAATGATGCCTAAGCCTTCCCTATCTAACTGAGAATAATTTTTCTCAGCCTGGTTCAAAGATCTACTTGCAAAAGCAATGGGTCTGTCACCATTTTCATCTATGTGAGATAAAACTGCTCCTACACCATCTGGTGAAGCATCACATGTTAAGATAAGTCTTTTACCTGGGTCATAGTGAGCCAGCAGGGTGTCAGAAGACAAAGCTTCTTTTGCTGCATTAAAAGCAGCATCTTGTTGTTTACCCCAGTGCCAAGTTGCATTTTTCTGTAGCAGCTTGTACAGTGGTGATAGTTTATCAGACAGATTCCCTATGAACTTTGCATAGTAATTTGTCAAGCCCAAAAAAGCTCTTAGCTGTTGGGTATTCTCAGGTTTGGGTGTATCTTTAATGCTTATCTTCACTGTCCTATCATTTAGTAATCCTGAACTACCAAATACACCTTCATTTTCAGATACAACTTTATCTATTGAAGTAAAACTAGATTCACTTGCTTTGTCCATTGAAAATATACTCCCCCAGTCTAACTTAAGATCAACTAACCAGTTCCTACCTAGTAATGGTGGTCCATTTCCTTCAACCACAAGAAGAGGAAGTTTAACACTTTGACCATTACAGCTTATATGAACTATACACTCTCCTATCACTGGAACATTGTCACCTGTGTATGTTGTGAGGCACTTGTGACATGGTTGTAGAGGCACTGATCCTCCTGTGACAGCGTCAAAGTCCTTCTTTGTGATGACGGTTAGAGATGCTCCAGTGTCAAGCTGGAAGATGATGCTCTTACCGTTGACACAAACTGGTACGTTGATGGGAGCATGACTTGTTGAATACACAGAGAACAGGTTGAACTCCGGCTGCGGATCAGTTTGATCATTTTCACTGGTAGAGTGGTTCATTGGTTGGGTTAGGCTGTCTCGGTGACAGTTAACATAGTGCTGCCTTTGGTTGCGGTACTGTCCTGACTGGCTAGATCTAGCAACAGACGAAGACTTTGAAAAGCAGGCCTTGGCAATGTGACCTTGCTTACTGCACTTATAGCAAGTTGCTAACTTGAATTTGCACTGATGAGATGCATGGGGACCGTTGCATCGATGACATTTTCTATAATCACTACTAGATTTAGATCTAGGATTTGACTTAGCAGGCTGTTTAGCATAAGTTGAACTGCTCTGATGGGGTTGGTGTTTGTTGACTGACCTGCTGTCTACTGCATGGATCTCTGAAGGCGCCAGCGATCTGGCCGCATCGGATGACTGCTGGAATGAAGTAGCAAGTTGTATTGCTTTTTCCAATGTTAGATCTGTCTCGAGAAGTAACTTTCTCTGCACATCAGGACTGTTCACACCGGTGACAAACTTTTCACATAGTCTGTCAGACAGGGTTTCGCCAAATTCACAGAATTCACTTAGATGACGTAGTGCTGCAACATATTCCGATATAGACTCGTTTGGTTGACGAGTCCTACCGTCAAATCTGGCTCGACACAGGAACTTTGGTGGTGCAGGCGCATGGTGATTTGTGAGAAGTTTGCTCAGCTCGTTAAAGCTCTTGGTAGCTGGACTAGATGGTGCACATAAGTCCTTTAATAGCCTAAATTGTTGAGGCCCTATGACTGTTAACAAAACAGCTCTCTTTTTGGCTTCTATCGTCACGTCGTTAGCTTCAAGGTAGAAACTTAACCTATCTAAATAATCATGTATGGTTTCTTCATTAGAATTAAATTCGTTTATCTGACCATACAGAGCCATTATCCTAAAAATACTTAGCAAATATGCTCTAGCAAGCTTCTTTTTACGTAAGCGTGTGCTCTTTTTTAGTGGATGATTAATCCTCGTCGCCAATGAAGTGGATTGTGGTTTTATAATTCTAGATATACAATACAAGTGACGAAGAAGCCATGTTTCATGTTGCTTGTTTATTATTCTACTTTACATGTAAGGGACATCACTCAACATAATAAAACTAATACAAGTCAAGAGAGTGAGTTCCCCTAAGAATAAAGCTCAATATATTACAGCCATGAAACTTTTGGAGACTTTTGAGTAAGCTCCTGGGATGGTAACTGGCAACTTTTTTTGCAATATTTAACATTCATAGGGCTAGGGCGCCGGGGGCCCATAATATGATTTTTTTCTTATATGAGCTATATACAAATTTCTTTAAGCCAGCCTTAGCTATTAGGTAAATTGATGGATCTTAACCAAACTTTGGATATAAAAACTTTTAAGCCAATTTTGAAATATTATTGGGCACTAATTTTCTAATGTCTATTTCTTCGGGGCTGGGGGCCCAAAATGTCTTTTTTTCATAAACGTTTAAGATTTTATTCCCCATTCAAGTATTAAAGATCTAGATAAATATAGAGAAATAAATCCGCTATGAAATTGATTGAAATAAACAGGTGTTTTGAACTTGACATCTTGCACTAATTGGGCCCTGGGGCACTTAATGTCGTTTTTTTGCTTATATGAGCTATATACAAATTAGTTTATGTGATAGCTACTGAGTAAATGAATGGATCTTAACCAAACTTTGTATATAAAAACTTGGTAGCCCATATTAAAATAAAAAGGGCACTGCAATTCTAATGTCCAATTTTTCAAATATGTTTGAGATATTATTTGCCATTCTGTTTTTAACGATCTTAAGAAATATATCCATGATGAAACTGAATTTAAATAAACAGGTTTTCAAAATGTACATCTTGAACCGAATGGGCCCGGGGGCCCCTTAATGTATTTTTACCTTATATCTATATATATAAAAATGAAAGTATGTATATATGCATGTCCTTTATAGGTGACTAAACCATTCATCCGATCAGCATGAAACTTTTGAGTACGTTCCTTGGATGGTCACTGGCAACTTTTTTTTGTGCAAAATTTAACACTCATGGGGCGCCGGGGGCCCATAATATGATTTTTTTCTTATATGAGCTATATAAAAATTACTTTAAGCATTAGCTATTAGGTAAATTGATGGATCTTAACCACACTTTAATTTAATCGTGGCTGGGGGCCCAAAATGTCTTTTTTCACAAACGCTTAAGATTTTTTTCTCCATTCAATTATTAAAGATCTTGAGAAATATAGATACATATATCCACTATGAAATTGATTGAAATAATCAGGTGTTTTGAACTTGACATCTTGCACTAAATGGTCCTGGGGCCCTTAATGTCGTTTTTTACTTATATGAGCTATTTAAAAATTAGTTTTTTATGTGTTAGCATAAATGAATAGATCTTAACCAAACTTTTAAAATAAAAACTTTGTAGCACATATTAAAATGACAAAAGGCACTGCAATTCTAATGTCCAATAGTTCAGGGCTGGGTGCCCCAAATGTCGATTTTTCGTATATGTTTGAGATATTATTTGCCATTCTATTTTTAACGATCTTAAGAAATATATCCATGATGAAACTGAATTAAAATGAACAGCATTTTGAAATTTACATCTTACATCGAATGGGCCGTGTGCCCCAAATTTCTTCTTTTTTTTTGTATACTCTAAGATATTATTTCCCACTCAGTTTTTAACGATTTTGCGAAATATATCCATGATCAAACTGAATTTAAATGAACAGGTTTTCAAAATGTACATCTTGAACCGAATGGGCCCGGGGGCCCCTTAATGTATGTTTTTTCTTATATTAGATTAATAAAAATTAGTTTAATTGTTAGATAATGAGAAAATTACTGGATTTTGACCAAACTTGGTACAGTATATAAAAACTTAAGAGCCAATATTAAATTACTATAGGGCACTGAACTCCTAATGTCCATTTCCTCTGGGCTGGGAGCCCTAAATGTGTTTTTACTAAACTTTTAGTATATTGTTTTCCCCATTCAATTTTACACAATATTGAGCAATATAGATAAATATATTTATATACTTGTAATGAAAATGAACAGATTTTCGAACGTCATATGTTAAATTTATGGGCCCGGTGACCCTTAAAGTAATTTCTTTTTTATCTATATGTATTCCTTTTTACTGAGATCGTTGCAACGCACGACGGGTCTGCTAGTCATAAATATAAATTAAAAATAATAGTGATTTAGTGGCAAGTGACAATGACTTTTCCTTTCATTATTCATTCATTTAAAAACGTACACAAAACTGTCAAAACCTTCCAAAACATTTAGATGGTTGATGAGTACACTGAATGTGCAGTTTGAAGAGAGATTGTTGATCTTAAAAATTACCCTAATCAAAAAGGGAAATTTTGCATGCACTTAAAATATTTAAATAAATGGTGCTAATGTTATAAATTATGCTTTTACTTCATTTTTTTTCTATATAGTTTCTCATGTTGTTTTTCAACTTTTGATTGGGGAGAAAAATGTGTGGGAGAGGGGGAATTTTTTACCTATAAAAAAATTGCAACTGATTAGCATAATTTATCTATGGAGTTTATGGGCAAGGAATTTTGGGAATTCAGAGAGTGGTTTATGTGACCAAGTGAGAATTTTGGTCAAATATTGTCTGTTTCTTTTATATTATGAATTATCTGTTACTTTTATGCATTAAAATAGTGTGCAGAGAAAGGAAACAAATAATTTTAATTTAAAATTAAACTTTTCAGTTCACAGAAGAGTTTGTTACTGAAAGGGAGCAGTTTTTAAAGCTGATTGATGGTAAGACCATTAGTATCGGTGTCATTAGACGCAGGCAATTAATCATCATATCCATTTAACTGTTGACAGACTCCACATATTTGCATTCTTGACAAATTTGTGAAGTTCATTAAGCTGCTTGTAGCTTAAGTCAATATTTATTTGATACGTTTGTAATTTTTAATTAACTTAAGGGAACCGTGGAGAGCTTTCTGTGGAAATGTGGAAATCTTGCTGTAGCAATAAGAGTGAAAACAACTGAAAATATTAAGTTCTTAAATTAGGCTTTTCATCATATTTTTTTCAATCCCCTATTATATGAAAAAGATTATATTTTGTCATGGGATGTTGAAGGATGTTTTGTTGTGAGTGAACACGGGTTGCTGATCACGAGATTTGTGACAGTTAGCGTCCTTGGATGAGATGAGCTGTGAGTGGGGTGGGGGGAAGAAAATACATGGGGTAGATGGAGTGTGTAGTCGGCAGAGAGATAGCGTGAGTTTCAAGGAACAGATCGCTATGAGGATTGTAGATGTACCGTGGAGAGAGAGACTAAGGCTGGATTGTGCAGGACGTTGTTTTGAAATTGCAATTATACAGACATCTATTATGACTACGTATCATGTTTATATCACGAAGTCAATTCACGTAGCCAGTTCGGATATTCTGTTCACAACATCGACTAGGAATCTTGGCTACATTATTTCTGACAACATGTCTATTAACAACTTCATCAATCACATCTGTCGCTCTGCCTACACTGCCATTCGTCAGATCAGCTCAATCCGTCATTACTTAACAGTTAGTGCCACAAAAACACTTGTCTGTGCTCTTGTACTGGCTCGTATGGATTACTGCAATTCTCTTCTGTCAGGTGTGCCAAAACAATGCATTGAAAAACTACAGAAAGTTCAAAATTCAGCTGCCAGACTGGTGCTCAAGGCAAAAAAACATGACCATGTTACTCCACTTCTTCGCTCACTTCATTGGCTGCCTATACTACAAGCCCGTATTGATTACAAACTGGCCGTTCTCTGTCACAATTTCTTTTCGGACTCATGCCCATCGTATCTTACTGAACTTTTGTCGGTCTACTTACCCACTCGCAAGCTAAGATCTTCTGCAGACACACGCGTTCTCTCTGTTCCTACGACACGCACCAAAACGTTTGGTGAAAGGTCGTTCTCTTTTTGTGCAGCCAAACAATGGAATTCTCTACCATTACACATACGTAGTATTCAAACAACCAAGTCCTTCAAGACTGCACTTAAGACACATCTTTTCAAAATTTATTTTTAAAATTGATGAAACAACATTTCTTGTAAATGATTAACGTAGCTTATGTATAATGTATTGTAATTTTGTGTGTTTGTTGTGATATGAAAGTTAATTTAATACTTATAAGTATGTTATTTCTTTCATGTAAAGCGCTGTGAGCCCAGTTCCTTACTGGGATACAGCGCTATATAAATAATCAATTTATTATTATTATTATTATTATATCCTGATCATATGATTAAACTGTTGAACTGAAGCGATCGAGTGTTGTTAGACACATCTGACTTTAATGGTTTGTAGTGGGATAGGTGATACAGCAACAGCTTGGTTGATATCTGAGGCATAGGGAGGACCAAGATCACCCCCAGATAACGGATCCGCCGGGAGGACCAAGATCACCCCAGACAACGGATCCGCCTCTCTGTGTCATAGTTGTGGTTGGCTTTCTTTTAAAAAATGTGTTATTTTACATATTTTTATTTTACTCTATTAAGATTTTAGTCATTGGACAATCTTGTAATAAATTTTCATACTTTATGGTCTGTGTATCAAGGCTATGTCATGGAGCGCTCACCACTTTAAATTTAAAATTGTATGGCAGACACTTATTTTTTCACTATAATTAAGTCTTATTGAAATAATATTTTAAGAAAAAGACAAAACACTATTGGTTGACTACTGGGATTGTTTTTTTTTAGCGAAGTCAATAGTGCGCTCGCCTCACAAGCTGAGGGGCGTGGGATCTAGCCCACGTTAAAGTCAAGGATAGCTAAGTCAATAGTGCGCTCGCCTCACAAGCTGAGGGGCGTGGGATCTAGCCCACGTTAAAGTCAAGGATAGCTAAGTCAATAGTGCGCTCGCCTCACAAGCTGAGGGGCGTGGGATCTAGCCCACATTAAAGCTGCTATTAAAAAAATGTTGATTAATGACTAACGCTAAGAAAGTCCTCCGCTGACCTGGAGATTTAGCATTTTCAAAATTTTCTGTCAAGTCCCCAATAAAAAGGGTTGTTCAACCCTAAAAACTTAAAAAATATATAGTAAAGAATGACTTTTGGAGAAATGTAGAGATTACAAGAGCTTCCTGATCTTGATAGCAATCAAATGATTTTATCTTCTTTAAAGAGAAAAAGATTGAGAGGTGGGAAAATGTTGACTTATTTAATTAATTTTCTTTGTAGATGGCAAGTTGCTCTTTAAACAGATCCCACTTTTGGAGATTGATGGCAAAAAGATAGTGCAAAGCAACGCCATTGTTCGCTATCTTGGCAACAAAAGTGGACTACTTGGGGAAAATGATGATGACGCTTTGCTGTAAGTCATATTGTAGAAATGGAAATTAGAAATTTATCATATATATAAATATTAGTTAACATACTTCCATAACAATATCATTTTTAGAGCTGTACTTCTGCTGGTTAAAGATTACTACAGTCAAACCTCTCAGAATGAGCACCTCTCATTACGAGTTTTTCGCATGACAAGCAAATTTTTGTGTGAAAAAGTTGCTCCCTTAACGAGCGAAGATTCACATAACGAGTGACTCAGAAAGAGCAAGTCCCTTTTTCCTGGAAATTCATTTGTGAGCAGGCACTTCCGCCCGATGTATTATTCAGTGTTAAGCACTTGGTATGTTAGAGTATTGTTTTCGTGTGTGATCAACAGTTTTTACAAATTTTGTATTATGAAAGTATTCGTAATTTTTTATGTGCAAAATGTAATAACCTGTGCTAAAATGTCTTCAAAAAAAAACAACAACACAAGAAGCCAATCATAAGAGAGAGAAAAAAAAGGTCCTGAAATGAAACGAAAAACCATTGAAAAGCGAGAACAAGGTGGCTAATGTAGCGCGCATTTACAATCGGCCAACATCAACAATCTGCGCTATTCTCAAGAACAATTAAAGAGATGGAAGCTTCAAATGGAGTGTGAAAAATGTATACGAAAAGATTACTACACATTTTCGTCAAATTTTGAAGCGTCTGCAAAAACAAATGTCTTTGGATAGTTTTCTAGTCAAAAAGGAATAATTATTTGTCATAAATTCATATTTTTGTTTAAGTTTTTTTGTTTCAAATCTAAATTATATTCTAGTTGTTTTACTCTTTAACAATTTATAAGTAATTTTATTTTAATAAATGTTAATAATAATTTGTTGAAAAATGAGAATTATTTTTCAGTATGGAACGGAATATTGTATTTTACATTGCTTTGTATGGGAAAAATTGTTTCGTATAACGAGTGTTTCGCTTAACGAGTAAGACTCTGGAACGAATTAAACTCGCTATGAGAGGTTTGACTGTATTACTATTACTTTGAAATTTTTTTAAGTCCTGCTAATTTTTTTCAAATCAGATTTTAATTTTAAATGATTAAATTAATTAGCACTGAAGATAATATTTTAAATGGAATCAAAGTTGTGGCTAATGTCAAATGTGCATGACCAATAAAAACTAAAATCTGGACTATGACTAGTACTAGTAGTTTTAACAAGCTTCAATGGTTTAGATAATGATTAATAAAATAGTCAAGAAATGACTTAGTTGTTTTCAAGTTTCCAGTCTGATTTAAAGTATTGGAATGGTTTGAAATCCCATAAAAATTTATTTTATTTTTATGCTTTTAAAAAATTATAAATTTTCTACAAAAATACAAAAAATGATTTAATATTTAAAAACATTTTTTAAAAAGAAAATTCTTTTTGATAAAATTAATTTTTTACAAGTACTTATTGACTTTGTACTATTCAGTGTTGACCAGTATTTTGAAGGAGGTCGAGACTTTTTGATGCCAGGAAGGATGATAGGAATCTCACCAGAAGATGAGGTCCTTGCTAACATCAAGGCCACAGTTCTGCCAAAATATTTACCTATTTTTGAAAAGGTATACCACTACTTGAGTACTAATTACTCAAATTTAAAAATAATAGTGTAGAGCTACCAGTTGAAAGAGAATGTTAGATTGTCATATGAAAATCCTTTCTAATTCTGGTGGTGGTGTTGGTAGTTTTGTTTACATTTGAGAAATAGTGGCAGAAAGGATTTAAATGAGAGAAAGTTTATAAGAACTAGATTACTATGTATGTTATTATGCATTACTGTTTCATTTAACAATGACTTGAATTGATATTTGTGGGAGTGGGGTGAAGAGCACCTGTAAACAAATATTTATCAGTTTATGTTAGTGTTGGTTATACATAATTGTTTTGGAAACGTTGGAGCCATGCCAGTTGTATTTTAATTTTATTATTATGATTGGACAATGCTTCAAAAGATGTGTTAAAACTTCAATAAAGGGGTGTCAAAAAGCAAAGTGAAACTCTGTGAGCCTATTTAAAATATATACTATCATATTTACATACATAATTAATAAAGGTTTTAAAAATTACTCTAGATTTTTAAGGAATGTGGTTAGGGAATGGTTGAAGATGTGTTTCTGTTAATTATTATAATTTTTTTTTATTCCTCCCAATTTTATAAAAATTTTAGATAGCTGCAAGGAATGGAACTGGTTACCTAGTTGGGAACAGTTTGACCCTTGCTGACATTAGCCTGCTTGAGCCCTTGTTGGTTTATGTGGAGTATCTTGGTAAAGACATCCTCCAGGATTATCCTGCCCTTGGGGTATTTAGCCTTATTATAAAATATTTTAAATTTTGATTTTATCAGATCACAAATAGACAAACTTCCCAATCTTCACTTTTTTAAGCATACATATATAGCATATATTTTGAAACCTTGGAATCAAAATTATTTGTCCCCTTGTAAATAATTGTAAGGAGCTTATCAAATATTATCAGACTAGCGGAATACAGACAATATAAAATCCATGACTTTTTTTTTAAAGCTTAAAAATGTACTATTAATTTAAAAAAAGGACACTGTTGCTCTAATGACCACCATAAACTTAAAGGCTCATAGCTATTCACACATTGAATGAATGATTCACCTATCATCTGGTTACAGACAATTTGTGTAGGAAACAACAAAATGCAGACTTGAACAATAAAATGTGCAGGGGGGTATTAAATCAAATTTCATTTATTTTGATCAATACATGCATGTCATATTTAAATTGAAGAAAGTAAATATTTAAAATTTCATAGAGATGAGAAATAAAAAGTTTTTCTCTTATTTCAGAAATTATTTGACACTATTACAAGTCTCCCCCGAATTTCAGAATTTTTGAATGGACCGATAAGAAAACCCAAAAATAGTCCAGAAATAGTTGCTGTTGTTAAAAAAGTTCTTGCATGGGCCTAATGATGTTATCTAAATCTTCTGTTAAAAAAGTTCTTGCATGGGCCTAATGATGTTATCTAAATCTTCTGTTAAAAAAGTTCTTGCATGGGCCTAATGATGTTATCTAAATCTTCTGTTAAAAAAGTTCTTGCATGGGCCTAATGATGTTATCTAAATCTTCTGTTAAAAAAGTTCTTGCATGGGCCTAATGATGTTATCTAAATCTTCTGTTAAAAAAGTTCTTGCATGGGCCTAATGATGTTATCTAAATCTTCTGTTTACACAACTGTCTCCACTAGAAGCCAAGGGATACAAACAAATTTGCCACATTGAAACTTTTTAAAAAATGTTTATTACTTAAACCAGAGTGTGAGGATAGTTTATTATCATTAGAGAAATTAGAATAAATTAGTGGGCTTTAGCCTTAAACATTTGAAGTTATCTTTGTTTAAAAAATGACAATGCGACATTTCAACTGTAAAAGTCCTTGAGCTGTTTGCTTCCCTCCTTCCTTCTGTTCATTGCCAAAACTCTTAATTGGTAGAGGTGATTTGTTCAGAATGTGCCACTTGTTTGGATAAGGAAAAGAAGGTCAACAAATGTGATCAGTGGGCTATTTAAGGAACATTCAGGTGGAACTAAGGTTAACAACAAAATATTAAAAGAAAAAAGGTTCATAGTTTTTCTTTTATTTGATTCAAGTTGTTTGGTGCAAATGTTGTTTTTTGCTCAAAAAGTACTATCGTGAGGTTCAAGGTACTTGCTGCTTTATTTAGCAGCCTGGACGTATGTTTCCAACATGGCGCAGCATGTTCAGAGACTGCAGGGTTAGTTCTCTGTATGCATAACAATAAATGACGTTATCTATTTTTCCTGTCACCTATTTGTTACCCCTTCTGTGTATACTTTCTGATGTTGCTTTATCACTAGGAAATTGGAAAGGCTTGTATGTGTTAAATACTACTACTACTAAGTATTCCAATGAGTTGTATTTGCACTAACAGTGTTCAAGACATATAATGTTCTTTTGAACCCAACATGCTCAAAAATGCTCAATTTTCTAATGTCATTATTTTCTGATTAGTATGTAATTAATATATGTGCACTTTGTTTATGTGTTGTTGGTTTTTTTGGTCTCAATGAAAAGGTTTCAAAATCTTTTCAATAATTTCTATGCATAATTTTACTAAATATATTGTGTCATCTCAAGGTTTGTTTTATTGTGGTAAAGAAATCATAAAATTTTATATGGCTCAGAGATATATTCTGGCAATTCAGCTTATTTGTACTACACTATAATTTGAAGTTACTTTTACATTTGTAAAAAAATAAATTCATTTATGTCCTATATTTTTTTCTAATATTAATGCCAATTTATAACCTCCCATTATTCTAATTTCATGTGTATTTGTTCATAAACTGATCAGTCCAAAACAAAATGATTTAAACATTGTCAACAAAAGTTGTTGTCTTTTATTTACAAAAGATCTTAACTATTTCACACAACTTAAAAATTAATTATTTTATTGCTCACATCATAATTTATCACCATTATCTGTGCCTAGTGGATAGAAAAGAATGTAAGCCTAATCATAATATTACTTACATAATGGTACTTACATAATTGTACATGTACTTAACAATGTAGTTAATCACAAGACAACTTGCATTATTTCATGATGTGATGCTTCAGTTCTTAAAATAGCTGCCAATAAGACCTTCATTTTCAGCATGATCTGAATTACAAGCCCAAGATCAATACCCAGAACTGATCTCATGAGTTGTATGAACAAATTGTAGTCAAAATCATTATTAAGTATTAAGCTATAGAAATCTCCTTTTATTATAGAACAAGGGTCCTCAAATATGGTCTGACTCACTGGCACCCAGAAACTGCTGAGACTAGGCTATCACCTTAAAAATAGGAATCAGTAGTTCCTAACCATACAGCATGGATTTTTTTCTTCTTCTAAACTTGAAGAAAAAGGAACATAATAAAACAAACCCGTAAAAACAAAGTTTTTGACTATAAATCCCTTATATATGAGACATAACTAAGAGTATTGATTATTTTCAAACGCTACAAACATTGACAGACTGACACCGAGTGATGTCCCTTGTCTTTAATAAATGGGGGTGGGACGTGAGGGGGTGTCGGCACGACGGTCGGCGTCAACTCAAACTCACGTGGAAGTGGAAGAAAAAAAACAATAACAAACCGTGAATTTAAATTTCATACCTCATAAGGATAAACTAAAAATGCATTAATTTAATTAGGGTACGTTCGATCGATCTGAAATTTTGATACGATGCATTGTTAGGTCAGACGGGTCCGTGTGCCATATTTCAGCTTGATCGGAACACGGGAAGTGGGTCATTTTTTACTTTTGTTTTTCCACCCGCCCATGAGATGATGAGATGACCGGCGGTGAAGTTAATATAAGGGATTTAATAAACAAACCTGTAAAAACAAAGTTTTTGACTATAAATCCCTTATATATGAGACATAACTAAGAGTATTGATTATTTTCAAACGCTACAAACATTGACAGACTGACACCGAGTGATGTCCCTTGTCTTTAATAAATGGGGGTGGGACGTGAGGGGGTATCGGCATGATGGTCGGCGTCAACTGAAACTCACGTGGAAGTGGAAGAAAAAAACAATAACAAACCGTGAATTTGAATTACATACTTCATATAAGGATAAACTAAAAATGCATTAATTTAATTACGGTACGTTCGATCGATCTGAAATTTTGATACGATGCATTGTTAGGTTAGACGGGTCCGTGTGCCAAATTTCAGCTCGATCGGATCACTGGAAGTGGGTCATTTTCGACTTTTGTTTTTCCGCCCGCCCATGAGATGATGAGATGACCGGCGGTGAAGTTAATATAAGGGATTTAAAAATAAGAACAATTTTAATTAACTAATTTAGTGTTGGTATTTCAAGGTGAGCTATGCATCTGCTTTTTATTGAATAGATTATTATTATTGTCTGGCTCCATATTTTTGTCCCACTCATATTCATGCTGCACCCAGACCTTGTGCGTTCTATTCCAGGATGCTGTATATCATCCCTTGACCATAGGGACCCAGATATACAGGCCCCGTCGAATTATTTATACCAACGTGATTGGTCAAATACTGTCTTTTATTTAGACTTACCTCCTAGTCATTGCTCAGGAAAACTAAATTTTAACCTTGTAAGTACATTCATAATTTTAAAATACAAAATGTATTTAGCTTTTTTAAAATTAACTTCTGTGAGATAAGAATCTTATTAAGATATTGTAATTAAAATGTTGCTTAAGTATCTGTGTCAGAATGACATAAGATTTTATCTCTTTGTAATTAATTTTAAAAAAACATTTTCAAATTAGATGGGATCTTTTTTTTAAAAAATTGTTCAGCTGAATATTAGGGGGAAAAAATATCATTGACTGAAACCAGTTAAATTCGATGTAAATTAACATTAAATTTTGGTTACAAATTAAATGCAATATAGCAAGGGTTAGTTAAAGAAAACTAGTACATCATCTCTAAGTGTTCTTCCTAGTGCTCATCAAAATTTATTTAAGTTTTTTTTGTTGAGATTTTATTTTACCTCACTCCTTTCCTAATTTTCATAGAAATTAAAACATCCTGATTATTTGTGCCCCATCCCATCCCCAAATTGCTGTTAAATTACTTATTGAATGCCCCAAGCAACTGCTTCAACTTTTTTGCCAAATGTTAGATGATTACTTTTATATATCATTCTGACGCTTACTAATTCTGTCAGCCTTAAGATTTGAGAAGTAGATGAATAATCATCAGGGGAACTGAAAATCCGCATTTGAGAAATATTAGAAATGATCAATTTATTTACTTAAAAAATTTTAATAGTAAATAACCAAATAAACTGTGTAAAAATGAAATTAAATAAAAATCTATCGGCTTGCAGCATGTGAATATTTAAGAGGTAAAAAAATTATAAAGAGTAATCCAAACTGCACTGACATTGACTCACAAGTAATAGTAATAGGGTGGTGAAACTTTTCATCCACACAATAAGAAGTGGCAGTGTCTTTTGTTAAAATCTCTCTAAATCACAATAACCATAATTAATGGCAGGGGGGAAAAGGCTTCTAGAAAAGACAAGTCAATATTAAATTTAGCGTGACCTGTCAAAACAGCCCCTGTCGAAATGGCCCCATACAAATTGTTGATCACAATTGAACATTTTAACCTTTTGTCAACTTTTTCACCTTTTAAGAAAGTGGTCAAATTGTAAAATTATTTCTTGTGACGTTATTGTATTATTATTATTTCTTCTCAACAAACAATTGTGACTTGGTACCATATAGAGCAGTGATGGCGAATCTATGCCATGCGTGGCACAGACGGCACGCAGAGCCTCATCAGCCGGCACGCAACTAAAATATCATTTCCTTAATCAAAACACTTTGCTGGCACTTCGTGTTGGTATTTTACTATATATAAGTAGGTTTTAATTGAATTTTGGGCACGCGAACCCAAAATGGTTAGCCCTCACTGATATAGAGCAATGGTGGCAAAACTGCGGTTCGCGAACCGCATGCGGCTCTTCTGTGTTCACAATGCGGCTCGCGTACAATTTATGAAAGATATGTAACAAGGATCACTGGAAGATTTCCAAGCCATGTTTAATGACCCATTGTGCTTAGATGCGGATCTCAAAGTTTTTTAATGTTTTAAAATGTCCCTCAAAGACTACATGTCTGGCCACCCCTGATATAGAGTAACTGTTATTAAATTTTTTCTTGTGATGTCATTATTATTGTTTCTTGTGAACTAAACCTGACACTGAATCGGTGAGTAAAAAACCTAATATTTAATATAATACTTGATTGTACTTTTTATTCCATTTAAAATCTATTAGTCCAGGACTGTTTTGACAGGGGCTGTTTTAACCGGGGCCCATTTGTCGGGGCCGTTTTGTTGGTTAACCTAAATTTAGAAACTAAAGTGAGGGCATCAAGTCTCACAACTTTCACAATCACAAACAAGTAATTTCTAAATCACATTAATTGAGTAAGTGAGAGCATTGCAGCAGTTCACCTAGTGATAAGACAGCAAAGTGTGACCACTTGGGCTGTAATATTACAATAATTTGTTGGATTAAAATTATATCTTTACAACTCGATACAAGACTAAAAAAAATAATTTTTTCTTCTAATACCTTTTTTGGAAGAATTAAACACATTATAAAAATATTATTTTAAAATAACGATTAACAGGTTGACTTAATTAATTAATTAAGTCAACAATTTAAAAAATGAGAAAAGAAATTTACTGCCTTTTTTAATTGCATATTTTGTAACTGTAATTACTTGAGGATAGCAATGTCTGATGGGTTACGCAGAATGACAGTATTAAGACCACCTGGCATGTCATACAAGATATTTGAGAGAAATTTAAATTAACTACCCATGCATATGGAAACAAAGCAAAAGTCTGATTGTGTAAAAGTTTTTAATTTTTTTTAAAAATGCACACAATTAAAATGCAGGTTAAAATGTAAGGACAAGCTTAAAATTTTAAAATAATATATATTTTAAATTTGTTCACAGCAGTAGCTCAATTAAAACATTTTGCCAAAAACAGCAAAAAGTGCAAATTTTTTTTAAAAAATGTATATCTCAGGATTGTAATTAATACTAGAATTAATTCTACATCTCAAATTTAATAACCTTGCTGTTCTATCCTATAATTTAAATGTCCCTTTATTGAAAAAAAAATAACATCAAATTTTAAAAAATCTGTATGTTTTATAGTCTAGGTTAAGAGATCTACTTTAAACATATATGTCAGCAACTGGGAACAAATCAGGTCTTATATTGCCTTAAAAACTACCCTTGAAGCCAGCCACCCCTTATACTAAGCTGACTATTTCATTGTATGCAGCTTGGGAAAAGGCTCTAATGCTTCTTAAGTTATTTCTAAAACTTTCTTTTTCATCTCTTGAGACTAAGGAGTGACATTTTTTTTTAATACCATAAAATGATAGTAACTTATTTGTATCAAACTGAAAGACTTTTCTTTGACTTTACTTCTGAATTAAACAACTTTTCAGAAGGTTTTGACATTGTCCCTGACACTGATTATCAAACACAGTATTTTGTGTATCTGTCATGAGATGACATCACTGACAGACTGGGAGGTGTTATATCACAGTAAGACATACCTATCAAATACAATGAGCACTTAAATTAGTGTTTTCATTAGAGCCTAAGCTTATTCTTATCCCCACCAAGTCCATGAATGTCTTAATTTGAGAGATACTGGGCACAAAGTATTATATTACAAGGTGAGGCTCAATGCAATAAAAACCAATCAAAAGCTTTAAGACTTTTATGTAGGCTGACAGTTTGCTATTATTGAAAAAGATATTAGTTCTTTTTTATTTTTTTTATTTATTTATTTTTTCATTTTAAATTTCCTTAACTTTACATTATTCCTTTTACTTTTACAGATACCTGATAAAAATACTACAGTATAACACAGCCAAACTTTCTTCAAATGCAAATTAATAATAATATAATCTGAAACATATATCTTAAGATGAAATATCATACTGTATAAATATATTACGTATAAAAAAATGAGAGTACAAAATTCACAAATAATATAGCTAATCATTAAAAGTGTATGTCGGTTCTTATGGAATAGAATATTTTCTAGCATCTAGTGGAAAATGGTGTCCTTGAACAGAAAGTATAGAAATAAAAAAGGATTACAATACAATAATGAGCAAAACAAAGCCATTCGGCAATGGAAGAATCGGAAAAAATAATAGTTAATACAATTATTCAAAAGCGAAAAAAAATTTAAGTTGAAAATTATTTTGTAAAAACTCGATAGAACAGTAATAGTACATGAATGCAATTATAAAATTTATATAACAGGTCATTTATATATTAGGTCTGCTTTAAAAAAATCTCTGTGAATATTTTCATTCCATTTCCCACCTTAACTCTCCTTCTAATGTCATGAATCAGCTAAGCTAAGCAATAAAAAAAATATAAAATTTTAAAATAACTTTTATCATCAATAATTTTCTTGAGATCCAGTTATTTTTAACAAACAAAATTTGGTTGCTGCATATTTCAAATTTTTTTTTAAACAGAAGAATAGTATATCTTTTATGACAACCATAACAGAAATGATCTAATCTGACATCCTTTGAGATAGATGAGAAAAACAATAGATTCATTTACAGTTCATAACCAAAAAAAATGCAACTATTTTATCAAAAATGTTCATTGATTATTTTTAGTAAACAACAGCAATGCTGAATGAAAACCAATTAAAGATTGTATTCATATTCTCAATGTCAGCCACAACAGCAGAACATGAGACCTGAGCAATCCATGGAGTAGGACTAATTATTACATGTACAAGAATCATGAGGTTTGAAATGACATAAAATGTTGTATGCCACTAAGAGATAACATCTTTGACTTTGTCTCACTCACATGCATGTTGTATGACACTAAGGGATAACATCTTTGACTTTGTCTCACTCAAATGCAAATCTATCATCGTTAACCAGCTTCCTCTGGGGTATATATAGAATACATCAATGAAAAGATAAAAAAGGCATAACATTATGCAAATATAAGATTGTGTATCAACATCACAATTATCTGTAACAGATAAATCAATAACATGATTGGGGGATAAATATTGAACAGCATCATAATGAAATGTTCATTTTGTGTAGTACAAATATGTGTGTGGGGGTTTTAACAAATAATTCAGATTTGTCGATTTTAATGGGCTTGGGACACATTATTTCAGTGAAAGGAAAACTGAATTTAAATGATAACATGGATATTGAAAAATGACACAGTCCAAAACTGAGCTTCTAGGTATGTCGGATTTCTTTATAAACTGTAGAAACAGCATATCTTAACTTGTTGGAAGGTAACACTTGCTATAAGATGATGCATTAATTAAATTGAATACATTTTTTCTGAGTGCCACATGAAACAAGAAGCTAAGACCAAAATTTGACTGTTTTTCTCACAACTGCTAATGTTTTGGAGATCAATAACAGATTAAATTAATTTTTATCGAAAATTGTTAGTGAAATAACTCTATCAATCTCATTTTTGGACATGAAAATTAGGGCCACCATCTAAAGTATTCATCATTCCAGGTAATATTTATTACTCAATTATTGGCTTGACTGCCTCATTGACTGAGACTTAACAACTTTAATTATAACAAATTAGTTGACACAACCTTTAAGTATTTTTTAAAATCTGTTTGCTTTCAATTTTTATAAAATCAAAATCTTATGACTAATTTGTCATGTTTATATGTAACTCGCATTTAAAAAACATTTTCTATTATTTCTACTGACATTTTTTAAAATCTTTAAATATTGTAAGTTGACCCGCACTGAACACAATGAAATGCGATACAATTTTTTTAAAAATAGCTATGAATATTTACTCAACGGACATCATTGAAAATGAATCAACAATCTCTACAGGAAGACCCTCCTCTTTTTTTTTACTCTGTGGATGAATTATTATGAACAATCAATGTGGTTTCTACGCTTATTTTAGTTTTTATGATTAAATGTAGTTGTGATCTATTCTTGAAATGTCGACCACTACACAGAAGTGAAGATGTATACACATTGCCATGAAACCTAACACAACACAGAAGTGAAGATGTACACACATTGCCATGAAACACATCCATTTGAACAGCCCAGTGAATATATAGAAGTAAAAAAAAGATTTTTAAAAACCACGTTTTTATAAGCGGACTAAAAAGAAGAAAATAATAAAAAATTTTCACAGAATTGTGAAGAAAAAATCTTTTTCTGGATTGATAAAAATTTCAAACTTATATGCTCAAGTACTATGATGTAATATGACTAAAAACGTGGAGCGGGCGCTTCTCGGGCTTAACTAATTCAATGCACTCATTTTCTTACTCGTTATTTGTAAACCCTACTCATTTCAGCCAAACGCCTAAAAAAGCGCCCGGCACTGTTCCGCGGACCACCACTTTGAGAAGCACTGATCTAGATGATGTAAAATGGCTTTTTTAAATGTTGTAATTATTTTTACACAGCCAATTTTTTATTAATTTTTTCACTACTACTCTAAAGAACACTTCTTAAAATTAGCATAAAGTGTCAGGCAAAAACATAAATTTGGCATAGCCACCAAGAAACTAAAATATTAGAATCACTTGTATAATCATAACCACCAAGAAAATAAAAATATTAGAATCACTGGTATAATCATAACCACCAAGAATATAAAAATATTAGAATCACTGGTATAATCCAACAAACACATCTCTCGTAGTGGATTAATATTACCAAAATACTACTACTACTACTGTTACTTCTCTCTGAGGAATATTTAGCAAGTCCATTTGTGATAACAAAGGGAAATATTATAAAGTCAATTCCTATAGAACAACCATGTTATTTTTATAGCATTCAAACTTTTATATATGGAATGTCAGGTGCATACTTTTGAAATGTTTAATTAATGCTTTTAACTAAATAGCTCGAGTGAAATTGAACCCATCATACGCACAAGTATGCACAATTTTTAAAATCCATAACCCTTAGTGCATATGTACAATATAAATGTTACCTATGGCAGTGGTTCTCAACCTTTTGATATTCAGGGAACAATTGAAAAAAGTGGACCACTACTGACAATTTTGCTAATCCTGTGCAGGAAAGTTTTAGATAATTATACTTTGTATATAAATTAAAATTTCATCCTCGCGGACCATTAGGGACATCTCTAAGAACCACTAGTGGTCCGCGGACCACAGGTTGAGAACCAGTGACCTATGGTACATTTTCATAATTTTCAATTTAAGAGAAAAAAAAGTTAATGTAAAAGAAAAAAGTAAAGGATGATTGTATTACTGTTGGCAAATTTAAGGTTTGGTTTAACAATATTTGAAACATTTGTGTAAAATCTTCTTTGGAGTATGTATATGTCCTCAACAGTTAAACATAGCAAATATTATTATCATGAAATACAAGAACAAGAAATATGATCAAAGTTCGAGGAATATCATTAAAATTTAACAGACAATGTCCATGATGTAAACATGAAGACCTTAACTATTTAATTTAAGTGTTTTGTGTTCAATATATATATACATATATCAAAGAAACTTTACTTTGCAAATCATAAAAATGTCTACCTTATTCAAAATGAAAGCCTTGAATGAAAAAAATGTTGTTTTTTTTAAAACTGTAAGTTACATGGACTGAAATGAAAATACAGTGCTGGAAGTCCTATGACGTGACATAAAAATGCAGTACTTAAGTCAGATGGCTTGATGTAACTGTTGATAGCTCATTGTTGTTTGGTAACTGGTTTGATGTTATGTCTCTGCATGTATGATAGGAACTGCTGTGGTATCTCTTCTAGGACTTCTTTAGCCAACCTTTCCTGTAATGTAGCCCAATCTTCTTGACGCCCCAGAAAGTTGCGCATAGGAACAAACTGAGGACATAGGTACACACTGAGAACATAGGAACAAACTGAGGACATAGGAACAAACTGAGAACATAGGTACACACTGAGAACATAGGAACAAACTGAGGACATAGAAACACACTGAGAACATAGGAACAAACTGAGGACATTGAACAAACTGAGAACATAGGAACAAACTGAGGACATTGAACAAACTGAGAACATAGGAACAAACTGAGGACATTGAACAAACTGAGAACATAGAAACAAACTAAGAATATAGGAACAAACTGAGGACATAGGAACAAACTGAGGACATAGAAACACACTGAGAACATAGGAACAAACTGAGGACATTGAACAAACTGAGAACATAGGAACAAACTGAGGACATTGAACAAACTGAGAACATAGGAACAAACTGAGGACATTGAACAAACTGAGAACATAGAAACAAACTAAGAATATAGGAACAAACTGAGGACATAGAACAAACTGAGAATATAGGAACAAACTGAGAACTGAGAAGACTGGAAAAAATGAGGTAATTGTATCTAATACATAATCGCCTTAAGTATGCGTGTGTCTCCCCGTCAAAAGGCGCGCAAAAAGGTGCTCGAAAGGCGCACAAAAAAGGCGAGCAAAATTATTATACATAAATTAAAAATGTTCGCCGTAAAAAAAATAAAATTATATGACGTCATTGTTTTAGCTCAGAACGTCAATTACAGAAACAACACACGAACTTATATGGGGAACAAAGCTGGACACCAGATATTAAACTTCAATATAATCCTACGAGTATAAGAAGCTTGCGTCGGCCATCACCCACGAATCCCAGAACAAGAGTCACTCAAATGCAGTATTACGGCTACCGATTTGCCATCAGAGACGAATTTAATCCTTTCCTGAGTGCAATATAGGCCAAATGTTATTTGTTATTTCTGTTCATATCGTATTCTGTTCATGGCAATAAAGGCCACGTGGTTTTTCTATTGCAGTATTTGGTAATATCTTTGTTCTCCCTTCTGTGGGATTTCGTTCTGCCAGCTTCAGCAGGCTTTTGAACTAGTATTGTATAATTGTATAAATGTATATTGTATAATTGTATATTGCATAATTGTACATTGCATAATTGTACATTGTATAATTGTATATTGTATAATTGCACATTGTATAATTGTATATTGTATAATTGTATATTGTATAATTGTACATTGTATAATTGTACATTGTATAATTGTATATTGTATGGAAATTTATCTAATGTTGCGCGATTTGACGTGACGTCGCATTTCTTAAACACCCACCCCCTTTGTCACACATCGTCACAAACCGGTGTGACAAGTGCGTGACGTCATTTATGGACGGCCCCTAAAGAGGGCGGCAAATTGGAGACCGCCCCGGGTGGCAAAAGTTCTAGCTACGCCACTGATTGTATAATTGTATATTGTATAATTGTATATTGTATAATTGTACATTGTATAATTGTACATTGTATAATTGTACATTGTATAATTGTATATTGTATAATTGTACATTGTATAATTGTATATTGTTAAATTATACAATTGTATATTGTATAATTGTACATTGTATAATTGTATATTATATAATTGTACATTGTATAATTGTATATTGTATAATTGTACATTGTATAATTGTACATTGTATAATTGTATATTGTATAATTATACATTGTATAATTGTACATTGTATATTGTATAATTGTACATTGTATAATTGTATATTGTATAATTGTATATTGTATAATTGTATAATTGTATATTGTATAATTCTTTATTGTATAACTAGTGTAACTGAGGTTGTTGTTACCCGCCTCCCATTTAATACTACCATCCCTTAAACATAAACTGTGATTGGCCGACCCTAGCGAGGGTTAGTCACATTTAGGGTTGTTAATTGCGTATTTTTTTGTTTGTTTAAACCGATTATCGATTATGTAACTCCGATTTTAAACCGATTATCGTTTTATAGCTGACTTCATAGAAGTTAGGAGTGTACCGAATTTCGCCTGCAAATGTCTCGAAACCAACAATGAGTTGGAAGTTCAACCGATGTTCACTTGCGTTGTTTTGATTTCTTCGTGCTGTAGTTTGTGTCCGTTCTTTCTCCACTTTCTTTGCACTCTCCATGAGCAAGTCTACGGCGTATGCTACGCCACGGGGCGTCTAGTAATTGTATATTGTATATCCTGAACTCCTGGTCCTTGCATTACTATTGGAACACATTACTGTACAATTACAGTGACAGTAAAGCAATTCCAAACTTTAAGTCATTTCAACTTGTCCATTTTATTACAACTTCCTTCTCTGAACAATATCGCTCATACCAACAAGCCTTTCTCACCTGAACAAAATCTCTTATACCAACAAGCCTTTCTCACCTGAACAATATCTCTTATACCAACAAGCCTTTCTTACCTGAACAAAATATCTTATACTAACAAGCCTTTCTCACCTGAACAAAATCTCTTATACCAACAAGCCTTTCTCACCTGAACAATATCTCTTATACCCACAAGCCTTTCTTACCTGAACAATATCTCTCTCTGCAGTTTTCCCTTTAGACGACAATCTGACATTATCACCATCTAGAATTTCCATTGCTGAAATATTGAAGACAACTCTTTATTGAACCGCGTATGTCAATGTCAATAAAAGAGACACTGACACCTTCAAACACAGTCAGACACATTCAAACACAGTCAGACACATTTTAGCCTTGAGACATGCATTGGTTTGTTCTTTAATAAGCAATGTTAAAAATATCATCTGAAAGTAGTTTCACCAATTATAGTTTGAGTCACACCAGCTGGCATTGAAAAGTGAGACTCATGAGTAAAGTTTTGTGTCACAGAAGCTGGCATTGAAAAGTGAGACTCATGAGTAAAGTTTTGTTTCACAGCAGCTGGCATTGAAAAGTGAGACTCATGAGTAAAGTTTTGTGTCACAGCAGCTGGCATTGAAAAGTGAGACTCATGTTTAAAGTTTAAAAATGCAAACTTGCAATAAGGAGATACTCATAAATTCTTGGCACTTGATCAATCTAAATTAATATGGGTTGCTATGTACAGCCCCTGGTTGCTATTTACAAACTATGTAAAAGCACTGGTTGCTATGTAAAAGCACTGGTTGCTATGTAAAAGCACTGGTTACTATGTAAAAGCAATGGTTGCTATGTAAAAGCACTGGTTGCTATGTAAAAGCACTGGTTGCTATGTACAGCCCCAGGTTGCTATTTACAAACGATGTAAAAACACTGGTTGCTATGTAAAAGCACTGCCTGGTTGCTCTGTACAGCAACTGGTTGCTATATAAAAACTCTGGTTGCTATGGAAAAACTCTGGTTGCTATGTAAAAATACTGGTTGCTATGTAAAAGCACTGGTTGCTATGTAAAAGCACTGGTTGCTATGTAAAAGCACAGCCTGGTTGCTCTGTACAGCAACTGGTTGCTATGTAAAAACTCTGGTTGCTATGTAAAAACCACTGGTTGCCATGTACACAAAAAGTGTTATTATGTAAGAAATGTCTTACTTACCTTCAAAATCAGCATCTCCCACACCAATGATGATGATTGATATGGGAAGACTAGCAGCCTGAGGACAGAATGTGAGTTCAATTAATTGGTCTTTAACATGAGATGTAGTGACATGACCTGAGCTCCAAGTACCATTAGAAGATGTTAGGTGTGTCATGGTAAACTGTCACAAGATGTTATTGTGTGTCATGGTAAACTGTCATAAGATGTTAGGTGTGTCATGGTAAACTGTCATAAGATGTTAGGTGTGTCATGGTAAACTGTCATAAGATGTTAGGTGTGTCATGGTAAACTGTCATAAGATGTTAGGTGTGTCATGGTAAACTGTCACAAGATGTTAGGTGTGTCATGGCAAACAGTCACAATATGTTAGGTGTGTCATGGCAAACAGTCACAATATGTTAGGTGTGTCATGGCAAACAGTCACATTATGTTAGGTGTGTCATGGTAAACTGTCACAAGATGTTAGGTGTGTCATGGTAAACTGTCATAAGATGTTAGGTGTGTCATGGTAAACTATCATAAGATGTTAGGTGTGTCATGGTAAACTGTCATAAGATGTTAGGTGTGTCATGGTAAACTGTCATAAGATGTTAGGTGTGTCATGGCAAAATGTCACAAGATGTTAGGTGTGTCATGGTAAACTGTCACAAGATGTTAGGTGTGTCATGGCAAACTTTCACAAGATGTTGGGTGTGTCATGGTAAACTGTCATAAGATGTTAGGTGTGTCATGGCAAACTTTCACAAGATGTTGGGTGTGTCATGGCAAATTTTCACAAGATGTTAGGTGAGCCCAGTTAAGCTCAAGTGAAAAATGACCTACTCCCATCTCACAACATTAATTATTTACTTGGCATTGGCCTTGATCATAAAATTAGGAGATTTTCAGCTGAGATTTAAACAAATTTTTTTTTATATTATTGTTACTTACAAGGTTAACCCTCAGACCAAACAAAAAATAAATACTTTATTTCAGTTTATCTCTACATAAGTTCATTAATCCCCAATCCAAAATCTTGGTAAATTCAAACAAATTAAAGCACCAATGTTTCAAGCAAATTTAGAAGAATGTTATTTTTCAAGCATTGAATTATCCAACCTTAGTCTTTTTATTAAACCTCAAATAACCAACTCAAAATTTGAAAGCTCGTACATTAACAATGGCTTCTTTAGTCTGGGGCATGTCTGTAATGATTCCATCTGTGACAATGAGAAGAATGAAATAGTTCCTGCCATCTTGACTGGCTGCTGCAAATCTGTGAACCAAAGTAAACCAACTTTTTAAATTTAATTATTTGAAATATAAATAGTAACGTTTTCAACATATATATTATTAGTGCCTCTGTTATGATGTGTTTAAACAGGTTTAAAAAATTAATTCTTCTCAATTTTTTTGTACAAATAAAAAAAAGTTTTAAAAATAAATTAAAACAATAAAGCAACAAAAAGAATTGTTAACACAAAAACAGAACTAGGTGTACAATTAAATGTTAGGAAATTGTCATAATTCAAAATTATACTCAAATTGTAATGGAATCAAATGTTAACATTTGTCATATCATCAAACACTCAGAATGTTAACATTTGTCATATCATCAAACACTCAGAATGTTAACATTTGTCATATCATCAAACAGTCAGAATGTTAACATTTGTCATATCATCAAACACTCAAAATCTTAACATTTGTCATATCATCAAACACTCAAAATGTTAACATTTGTCATATCATCAAACACTCAAAATGTTAACATTTGTCATATCATCAAACACTCAAAATCTTAATATTTGTCATATCATCAAACACTCAAAATGTTAACATTTGTCATATCATCAAACACTCAAAATGTTAACATTTGTCATATCATCAAACACTCAAAATTTTAACATTTGTCATATCATCAAACACTCAAAATGTTAACATTTGTCATATCATCAAACACTCAAAATGTTAACATTTGTCATATCATCAAACACTCAAAATGTTAACATTTTTCATATCATCAAACACTCAGAATGTTAACATTTGTCATATCATCAAACACTCAAAATGTTAACATTTGTCATATCATCAAACACTCAAAATGTTAACATTTGTCATATCATCAAACACTCAAAATGTTAACATTTGTCATATCATCAAACACTCAAAATTTTAACATTTGTCATATCATCAAACACTCAGAATGTTAACATTTGTCATACCATCAAACACTCAAAATGTTAACATTTGTCATATCATCAAACACTCAAAATCACTAAAACGTTTGAATAACATACATTATAAAATCACCCATAAAACATTTGCTCCTGTAGTCTAGCAGACACCAAAATTAAAATTGCATCATTTACAACTAGGTCAGTTACAAGAGTTTACCTGGCAACATGGTTAATGCATGGAGCAAAGTTGGTGGGCCCTGGGGTTGAACAGAGTAGAGTGAGAAAAGCTTACCTGGCAACATGGTTAACACATGGAGCAAAGTTTGTGGGCCCGCAAAGTTAAACAGAGTAGAGTGAGAAAAGCTTACCTGGCAACATGGTTAATGCATGGAGCAAAGTTGGTGGGCCCGTAAAGTTGGACAGAGTAGAGTGTCCTGTGATAGGCTTCTAAAACTCCTTCGATTCCCGTGCAGTAGGGATTGCCAGAATTGCCGTTCTGAAATTTAAAAACACCTTACAAGTAATGTTTGAAACTCTTATGTGCTCAAAATACAATAACACAGGAGCTGCACACAAATTAACCCAATATTTACACAAAGACAAGCCATAAACTAAATGTGCAGGAAGACGTATACTTTTCAAAACAATTATTTGACTAAATTTGAAACACTCATTAAATACAAAAGTTCCAGTAATCTTTCTGAGACGACATATTTTAAAATCATTAGAATTATTTGTTTTATTACTTCATAATTATTGATTAAAAGAATTGTTTACAATTTCCAGCTAAATGAGAATTCTAAAATCTATTGCTCTATGACATATAGTATATGCAATATAATTTTCAACAAACTAAATTGTGCTGCTAATAAACTATTTTATTCTCTTTTAAAATGCAGTTAAATTTTCATTAGTCTCCCTTAATGAATGACTATATTTTATTGAACAATTTGATGAGAAAGTTTGTTTTTGTTTTTACCAAGGCAAATTCATGTGAAATCATCCCATCAGGTGGTAGCCTTGCTCCAAAGCCAAGAGCTGGAAACATTTTAGCACTGAAAAATAAAAATAATTTGAGTTATAAACGAATATTTTGCTTTTCAATCGTGTGTCATGTTTTTTTTTGTTTTTTGTATCTGGTGCAGCCATGTGATGATACAAGTAACAATTAATAAGTAAAAATGTATTAAGATTCCTCTAGAAAGTAAAATTGAACATTTAAAATAGTTTATTTGTGTAAGGCTCTGTGATGTGAGGAAAAACAATCTGATATGGAGCAGTTAAAAACAACAATCTGATATGGAGCAGTTAACAAAAACAATCTGATATGGAGCAGTTAACAAAAACAATCTAAAATGGAGCAGTTAACAACAATCTGATATGGAGCAGTTAACAAAAACAATCTGATATGGAGCAGTTAACAAAAACAATCTGATATGGAGCAGTTAACAAAAACAATCTGATATGGAGCAGTTAACAAAAACAATCTGATATGGAGCAGTTAACAAAAACAATCTGATATGGAGCAGTTAACAAAAACAATCTGATATGGAGCAGTTAACAAAAACAATCTGATATGGAGCAGTTAACAAAAACAATCTAATATGGAGCAGTTAACAAAAACAATCTGATATGGAGCAGTTAACAAAAACAATCTGAAATGGAGCAGTTAACAAAAACAATCTGATATGGAGCAGTTAACAAAAACAATCTGAAATGGAGCAATTAACAAAAACAATCTGATATGGAGCAGTTAACAAAAAGGAACTGTCGCTTATGTGAAATGGCTGTCAAAAAATGTAGGGAAAGAACACATAAAATTAGATGTAATGAGAACCTAAAAACAAGCCGGAATATAGGATCATGTGATGCACATTTTAACCTTAACTCAAAAGAACTGTTTAATGATAATCAACTTTTCAGTGCTATAATAAATGAACCTATCAATATACAATAAATAAACTTATCAATGATACAATAAATGAACCTATCAATGATACAATAAATAAACCTGTCAATGGTACAGTAAATGTGACAATTACCTGTCAATGGTACACTAAATGTGACAATTACCTGTCAATGGTACACTAAATGTGACAATTACCTGTCAATGGTACACTAAATGTGACAATTACCTGTCAATGGTACACTAAATGTGACAATTACCTGTCAATGGTACACTAAATGTGACAATTACCTGTCATAGTCTTGGATGATGTCCCCCACAGCTTTGATCGAGGTGGCGTAAGGATTGGGTCTGTAAGGATTCATGTAGTGGAGAGAAGTGGGAGACTTTGGATCTCCATTGGAGGCAGTGAAGTCGATGGCAAATGTGCAGTGAATTTTGATCCTGTTCAAATTATTATTATTACCATTGAAATTTAAAGCAAAAAGACTAAGTCATTTTTTACAACCCCGTTCTTAATCAAGTATGAGACAACAAGTCATTCCTCAATTCAAATACCCCCCCCCTCCCTTTACACACACACTTTTAATAAAACTCATCCTTCACTCCAACCACCCCCCAACAGTTAACCTACAAATCTACCGTATATACTCGTTCACAGGCCGACCTTTTTTGGACAAAATCTAGGGGAAAAAGTGGGGGGGTCGGCTTATGAGCGGGTCATGGGTGATTTCTGCATGGATATTGAATATCGGTGTTGTTGTTGTAGATTATCAATGTCCTTTTCTACATTCTACAATATTCGACTGCTCTACCAGAAGCTATAATATATTATTAAAATCAGCACTTACCTTATTTAATCATTTTATTTATTTTTGTGAACGTTTTAATAAATTGTTTTACAAATTTTGTTTTCAACCACAGATTTTAATGTACGACCTTTCGTCACTGTGTACCAAATAATTGGGTTTTTTTAAATACCGGTAACTCTTGCTTAACAAAGAGCAGAAAGACAAAGATAGGCAGTACAAAGTAAACAATCATAATGACCGATTTAGCTTGTAGTTTTAAAAAAATATTTACCATTTTTTTAAAGCTGTCCTATTATTTTTTGGGGTCGGCTTGCAATCGGGTTATACAATTTTAATACTTTTCCCTTCCAAAAGTGGGGGGGGTCGGCTTATGAACGAACGGGCTATAGAACGAGTATATACGGTAGTTCCTACAACTCACCCTCCTTTATTAATGTAATCCAGAAATGTGTAAACTGTTTCAACCCTAAAAGACAACAGTTTTCCCTGTCAACAAAAATATTGTCATGACATTAGATTAATTCAGTCAGGGTTATTTTTTTAAAAAATAACACTTAATGACTAAACATAAGTTTTAAAATAAGATTCTTCAAAAAATTAAACAATAACAGAAACAGAATTTCGTTTTAGTGACTAAGCATAAGTTTTAAAATAAGATTCTTCATCAAATTAAACAATAACAGAAACAGAATTTTGTTTCAAATCACACTGTAACCACATGAACACCAAAAAATTTTTCTAAAAGATTCCTGAATTTTGTCTTTATTTATTCATCTCAAGAATTAATGCAGAAGAGTTGACGATATTACTAGAATTTTTACAATTTATAAAAAAGACATTTTAATTTTTTATGATACAGAAGAACTTTTTCCATTTTCAAAAAAAACTTATTTAAAATTCTGTAAATTCTTTTCCCTTTCGTTTATTTATAATTTTATAAATTTTTCAATTTTATATTAAAATTATTTCTGTTCACACTTTTCAAAATCAGAAACATGTTCTTCTATGGTTATGATTTTATCTCTACCCTCTACTTGTACTATACAGCAGTCTACACAAGATTTTAGTGTTTATTGACGCTAAAAAAAAGGCTATATTTAAATGCATTCTCCATGTTTTAAGGGGGTTATTTTCACAGCAAACAACAGCCAGCACTTACAGTTCCAGAATTTTTGTAACTTTTCCCTTTTTTCTTCTGTTTCTTAGGATTTATGAACTAAAAAAGAAAAAAATTACTTGATTTCATAACATGGCAATTTATTGGTACAAATCATTACTTTTAACTGATTATAAAATCATGTAAATATACAACAAACAATAAAAATAATGACAAACATTCACATCTAACACTCCAACTCAATGACAAACATTCACATCTAACACTCCTATATTATACAAACATTCACATCTAACACTCCCATCTTATACAAACATTCACACCTAACATTCTCCCATCTTATACAAACATTCACATCTAACATTCCTATCTTATACAAACATTCACATCTAACACTCCCATCTTATACAAACATTCACACCTAACATTCCTATCTTATACAAACATTCACACCTAACATTCCTATCTTATACAAACATTCACACCTAACATTCCTATCTTATACAAACATTCACACCTAACATTCCTATCTTATACAAACATTCACACCTAACATTCCTATCTTATACAAACATTCCCATCTAACACTCACATCTTATACAAACATTCACACCTAACACTCCCATCTTATACAAACATTCACATCTAACATTCCCATCTTATACAAACATTCACATCTAACACTCCCATCTTATACAAACATACACATCTAACACTCACATCTTATACAAACATTCACACCTAACATTCCTATCTTATACAAACATTCCCATCTAACACTCACATCTTATACAAACATTCACACCTAACACTCCCATCTTATACAAACATTCACACCTAACATTCCTATCTTATACAAACATTCACATCTAACACTCCCATCTTATACAAACATTCACACCTAACACTCCCATCTTATACAAACATTCACATCTAACACTCCCATCTTATACAAACATTCACACCTAACATTCCTATCTTATACAAACATTCACATCTAACATTCCCATCTTATACAAACATTCACACCTAACATTCCTATCTTATACAAACATTCACACCTAACATTCCTATCTTATACAAACATTCACATCTAACACTCACATCTTATACAAACATTCACACCTAACACTCCCATCTTATACAAACATTCACATCTAACATTCCCATCTTATACAAACATTCACATCTAACATTCCCATCTTATACAAACATTCACACCTAACATTCCTATCTTATACAAACATTCACATCTAACATTCCCATCTTATACAAACATTCACACCTAACATTCCCATCTTATACAAACATTCACATCTAACACTCCCATCTTATACAAACATTCACACCTAACATTCCTATCTTATACAAACATTCACATCTAACACTCCTATCTTATACAAACATTCACACCTAACACTCCTATCTTATACAAACATTCACATCTAACATTCCCATCTTATACAAACATTCACACCTAACATTCCTATCTTATACAAACATTCACATCTAACATTCCTATCTTATACAAACATTCACATCTAACATTCCCATCTTATACAAACATTCACATCTAACATTCCCATCTTATACAAACATTCACATCTAACATTCCCATCTTATACAAACATTCACATGTAACACTCCTATCTTATACAAACATTCACATCTAACATTCCCATCTTATACAAACATTCACATCTAACATTCCCATCTTATACAAACATTCACATCTAACATTCCCATCTTATACAAACATTCACATCTAACACTCCTATCTTATACAAACATTCACACCTAACACTCCTATCTTATACAAACATTCACATCTAACATTCCCATCTTATACAAACATTCACACCTAACATTCCCATCTTATACAAACATTCACATCTAACATTCCAATCTTATACAAACATTCACATCTAACACTCCTATCTTATACAAACATTCACATCTAACACTCCCATCTTATACAAACATTCACACCTAACATTCCTATCTTATACAAACATTCACATCTAACACTCCTATCTTATACAAACATTCACACCTAACACTCCTATCTTATACAAACATTCACATCTAACATTCCCATCTTATACAAACATTCACATCTAACACTCCTATCTTATACAAACATTCACATCTAACATTCCCATCTTATACAAACATTCACATCTAACATTCCCATCTTATACAAACATTCACATCTAACATTCCCATCTTATACAAACATTCACATCTAACACTCCTATCTTATACAAACATTCACACCTAACACTCCTATCTTATACAAACATTCACATCTAACATTCCCATCTTATACAAACATTCACACCTAACATTCCCATCTTATACAAACATTCACATCTAACATTCCCATCTTATACAAACATTCACATCTAACACTCCTATCTTATACAAACATTCACATCTAACACTCCCATCTTATACAAACATTCACACCTAACATTCCTATCTTATACAAACATTCACATCTAACACTCCTATCTTATACAAACATTCACACCTAACACTCCTATCTTATACAAACATTCACATCTAACATTCCCATCTTATACAAACATTCACACCTAACATTCCTATCTTATACAAACATTCACACCTAACATTCCTATCTTATACAAACATTCACACCAAACACTCCCATCTTATACAAACATTCACATCTAACACTCCTATCTTATACAAACATTCACATCTAACACTCCCATCTTATACAAACATTCACATCTAACACTCCCATCTTATACAAACATTCACATCTAACACTCCCATCTTATACAAACATTCACATCTAACACTCCCATCTTATACAAACATTCACACCTAACATTCCCATCTTATACAAACATTCACATCTAACACTCCCATCTTATACAAACATTCACATCTAACACTCCCATCTTATACAAACATTCACATCTAACACTCCCATCTTATACAAACATTCACATCTAACACTCCCATCTTATACAAACATTCACATCTAACATTCCCATCTTATACAAACATTCACATCTAACATTCCTATCTTATACAAACATTCACATCTAACATTCCCATCTTATACAAACATTCACATCTAACACTCCCATCTTATACAAACATTCACACCTAACATTCCTATCTTATACAAACATTCACATCTAACATTCCCATCTTATACAAACATTCACATCTAACACTCCCATCTTATACAAACATTCACACCTAACACTCCCATCTTATACAAACATTCACACCTAACACTCCCATCTTATACAAACATTCACATCTAACACTCCCATCTTATACAAACATTCACACCTAACACTCCCATCTTATACAAACATTCACATCTAACACTCCCATCTTATACAAACATTCACATCTAACACTCCCATCTTATACAAACATTCACACCTAACATTCCCATCTTATACAAACATTCACATCTAACACTCCCATCTTATACAAACATTCACATCTAACACTCCCATCTTATACAAACATTCACACCTAACATTCCCATCTTATACAAACATTCACATCTAACACTCCCATCTTATACAAACATTCACACCTAACATTCCTATCTTATACAAACATTCACACCAACACTCCCATCTTATACAAACATTCACACCTAACATTCCCATCTTATACAAACATTCACAACTAACACTCCCATCTTATACAAACATTCACATCTAACATTCCCATCTTATACAAACATTCACATCTAACATTCCCATCTTATACAAACATTCACACCTAACACTCCTATCTTATACAAACATTCACATCTAACATTCCCATCTTATACAAACATTCACATCTAACATTCCCATCTTATACAAACATTCACATCTAACATTCCCATCTTATACAAACATTCACATCTAACACTCCTATCTTATACAAACATTCACACCTAACACTCCTATCTTATACAAACATTCACATCTAACACTCCCATCTTATACAAACATTCACACCTAACATTCCTATCTTATACAAACATTCACATCTAACACTCCTATCTTATACAAACATTCACACCTAACACTCCTATCTTATACAAACATTCACATCTAACATTCCCATCTTATACAAACATTCACACCTAACATTCCTATCTTATACAAACATTCACACCTAACATTCCTATCTTATACAAACATTCACACCAAACACTCCCATCTTATACAAACATTCACATCTAACACTCCTATCTTATACAAACATTCACATCTAACACTCCCATCTTATACAAACATTCACATCTAACACTCCCATCTTATACAAACATTCACATCTAACACTCCCATCTTATACAAACATTCACATCTAACACTCCCATCTTATACAAACATTCACACCTAACATTCCCATCTTATACAAACATTCACATCTAACACTCCCATCTTATACAAACATTCACATCTAACACTCCCATCTTATACAAACATTCACATCTAACACTCCCATCTTATACAAACATTCACATCTAACACTCCCATCTTATACAAACATTCACATCTAACATTCCCATCTTATACAAACATTCACATCTAACATTCCTATCTTATACAAACATTCACATCTAACATTCCCATCTTATACAAACATTCACATCTAACACTCCCATCTTATACAAACATTCACACCTAACATTCCTATCTTATACAAACATTCACATCTAACATTCCCATCTTATACAAACATTCACATCTAACACTCCCATCTTATACAAACATTCACACCTAACATTCCCATCTTATACAAACATTCACATCTAACACTCCCATCTTATACAAACATTCACATCTAACACTCCCATCTTATACAAACATTCACATCTAACACTCCCATCTTATACAAACATTCACATCTAACACTCCCATCTTATACAAACATTCACATCTAACACTCCCATCTTATACAAACATTCACACCTAACATTCCCATCTTATACAAACATTCACATCTAACACTCCCATCTTATACAAACATTCACATCTAACACTCCCATCTTATACAAACATTCACACCTAACATTCCCATCTTATACAAACATTCACATCTAACACTCCCATCTTATACAAACATTCACACCTAACATTCCTATCTTATACAAACATTCACACCAACACTCCCATCTTATACAAACATTCACACCTAACATTCCCATCTTATACAAACATTCACACCTAACACTCCCATCTTATACAAACATTCACATCTAACACTCCTATCTTAAACAAACATTCACACCTAACATTCCTATCTTATACAAACATTCACACCAACACTCCCATCTTATACAAACATTCACACCAAACATTCCTATCTTATACAAACATTCACACCTAACACTCCCATCTTATACAAACATTCACATCTAACACTCCCATCTTATACAAACATTCACATCTAACACTCCCATCTTATATTAATACATTTTAATGCTTAGAAACCTGAATAAAAAAGTACAATCCTATAAATCAATACACCACCCTTTGAATTTTACTTCTTTAAAAACAAGTGTAACTTGAGTGCCCACTGGGTCAATCATTTCATTCTTGGCATGAAATAAAATCCTACCTCAAAAAATGTAGCATCGCCAGGACCTTTTGACAGTTCTCGTAATGTAGTCGTAAATGAACCAATAAAATCATGGCTGAAAATTAAAAAATCTTTTCGTTATCTATTTTGCATTAAAGTGAGTGCTGTGTTGTAACTCCAAGGTCATAGCATGCCAATTGCACTCTTTAACTTTAAGAGGGCATCTTTTTGGAGAGTAAGTACTTTTTACAAGCCCCGCATTTACTTTACAAAAATATTTATACATGAAACTATCTACTTAAGATAAAACTAAATATTACAGAAGAGAGTTTAAAAAAGGCATGTGATTTTTACAAACCAAACTGAAAACCCAACATTTATGCAATAAGATTTCATGATTAGTATTCTTAATGCATGTTAATTTTGTTAAACTTAAAAAAACCACTCAGGATAATGTGGAGTTAGGGTGCGATATGTGATCGTTTAAGTCTAAATAATTTCAAACAAACAGAATGAGATTTAATGGGAACAATTGCTTAAAATATTTCCCTTCAGTGTCACATATTTTTTATTCAGATTTAAGCGACTCTAGGTATAAAAATTATTGTTATTAAATGACAGAAAACTTTATTTTTTCCCCCCAAAATATGCCCATTGCTGTCTTTCAAATTTTGGCTCTGGACTGACAGACTAGTCTTAAAGAATAATGGATTAAAATGCACAATCGTGAGATTTTAAGCTTTGTTTCATCTAAAACTCTGGCTTAGGTAACACAAATCCTTTCAATAAAAAAATAACAAAAGGAAAGGCTCTAATAGTTGTACATTTAATATTTAATTTACTTCAAGTGACAACCTGTGAGAATTTTCTTTGGGTTGAAAACGTATGCTTGGTCGGATGGGATTATTTTGTTTATAAAAACATATTTTTTAAATCAATGTTTGAACAGTTAAGTTATTTTGAAAATATTTTTGTTGTGAAAAGAGTATTTCCAGCTTACCCGCCATCAGCATCCCAGTCATGGCATTCCACCTTAATAGCTCTGTGGAAATGTTTAAGCAAAGATGAGATCAATCCGAATCATATTACAAATACTTATATAGTGTATATATCCAAACAAATAAAAGCAATAAACTCATTGATACAAAAATCTTTTCGATGCAGCTTCTTTAATAAAAACATTTTGTAACATAAAGGTTTTTAAAATCTATATTTAAAAATGACTCGTGGCTAAAATCTGCTTCTACCTGTTAAATCATTTTTTTTTAATTTCAAGGATGGACACTATAGGTGTATTTTAACTTCTTTCTTTTTAGCGCATCAAACTGTCATTCTTTCTCTACTTCCTTTCTTCTCTCATACCCCCTAGTGCATCTCGGTGCGGTGCACATGGTGCGGCGCTGTGTGGGTGTGCACACTACCACATTATTAAAAATCAATCTCTCACACAGACCAGGGGCAGTGTGTTACTGGCCCGCTGGCGTGCAGTCACCTTGAGTGAACTCCAGTCACATTGTGGTCTGGAGTGAACCTGCAATGACCCGTGCCGGTCACTAAGGCGGACTGCTGAGGTTTAACTCTAGCAGACGGCTACACAACATAACCTCATAAAATGTGAAAAATAACTTTCCATTAAACTATTGAAAAGTGTGTCTAGGAGCATACTATAAATTGATTACCGTATATACTCGAGTATAAGCCGAGATTTTTTTTTCTAAATTTCGAGGCCAAAATCAGGGCGTGGGTCGATTTATACTCGCATAACTCATTTTTTCAAATTTCAGTAACACAATAAATGTCATATTTTCGCTCAAAATAGGTTTCCGTAGTTTGGATGAATATTCCAAAGCAAACACCTACCTTTGGGTCACAGTGTTGATCCATAGTTGAATAATTAATAAAAGTTGCACTACCTATGTCTACCATTACTTTATAGCTAAAGATAAAATGTTTTTTCACTGAGTTTAAAATGTCCGCTATTTCCTCTGTATTTTGGGCTTAGCACACGATTGCTTTTCATTTTCACCAATATTATTGTCGGATAATAAAAATCTAACCGGAAATCTCTTGAGCACAATTTTTGTTGGATTATCAATTTATTCAATGTCCATATTTTAATATAACTAGTACCGGAAACATTCAATTACTTAAAATTTTCAAGTCTCAAACTGGGTGGTCGAGATTTACTTATACTCGAGTATACATGGTGATTGTTCAAATAATAAAACATAAATAAACAAAAAAGACATGTTAGGAGAGATAGTATTTCAAATTTAATATTTGTAAATCTACTTCACCTGTCATAATCTCCATTACACAGTTCTCTGACAGGGATAGAAAATGGTCGCCATGTTGGGTTTAAAGTTTTCTTGATGACTTCTGTTCTGTGAACTATTGTGAAACTGACAAACAAAAAAATGTGATTTTTTAAAATATCTATGCTACTTTTTAAAACTGCTTCTAAAATCAGCAATAATATCATAATGTAATTCTTTTCTATATATATAATTACATTCAATATTAATTAATCAATTAACTAGTTAAATTAAATAATTAAATATTAACATTGAATATTAATTATTTAACAAAAAAATTAATGTGATAATATAATGAATACTCAAAAATGTCAACAACTTTATTTTATTATTCTAATTCATACAAATATATTCAGGGGATTTCTCAGATTTAAATATATAAAAAAGTAAGCACTCTAAATGATAGGCAGCCGACAAACCTTTTTAACTATTTCTTCCACACTGTCCATTAATTGATAAGACATTTAGATAAATTTCCAAGCTAAGTGAAGCAAACTGATAGCTTTAAATGAAAAATGTGCAATCTTTTTTTTTAACAAGTGCTTCTGTTTCAAATGTGAAGTTAAAAGAGAAAGGAGGTAAGGCACATACAGCAAGAGCAAATAGCTAAATGTTTTTTCTAAGTAAGCTTTACGACTCTCTATTCAAATTTTTTTTGGATAATTTAGTTAGTCAGCTGTGATTGCGCAGTGTATCAACATGGACAATGAAATAAGAACTCTGGGGTGAGCATATCTTCACTGAATAAGAACTCTGAATGCTTTCTTTCTAGGCTGAACTTATGTTAACTGAAATAAGAACTCTGAATGCTTTCTTTCTAGACTGAGCCAATGTTAACTGAAATAAGAACTATGAATGCTTTCTTTCTAGGCTGAGCCAATGTTAACTGAAATAAGAACTATGAATGCTTTCTTTCTAGGCTGAGCCAATGTTAACTGAAATAAGAACTCTGAATGCTTTCTTTCTAGGCTGAGCCAATGTTAACTGAAATAAGAACTCTGAATGCTTTCTTTCTAGGCTGAGCCAATGTTAACTGAAATAAGAACTCTGAATGCTTTCTTTCTAGGCTGAGCCAATGTTAACTGAAATAAGAACTCTGAATGCTTTCTTTCTAGGCTGAGCCAATGTTAACTGAAATAAGAACTCTGAATGCTTTCTTTCTAGGCTGAGCCAATGTTAACTGAAATAAGAACTCTGAATGCTTTCTTTCTAGGCTGAGCCAATGTTAACTGAAATAAGAACTCTGAATGCTTTCTTTCTAGGCTGAGCCAATGTTAACTGAAATAAGAACTCTGAATGCTTTCTTTCTAGGCTGAGCCAATGTTAACTGAAATAAGAACTCTGAATGCTTTCTTTCTAGACTGAGCCAATGTTAACTGAAATAAGAACTCTGAATGCTTTCTTTCTAGGCTGAACTTATGTTAACTGAAATAAGAACTCTGAATGCTTTCTTTCTAGGCTGAGCCAATGTTAACTGAAATAAGAACTCTGAATGCTTTCTTTCTAGGCTGAGCCAATGTTAACTGAAATAAGAACTCTGAATGCTTTCTTTCTAGACTGAGCCTATGTTCACTGATGTATGCAATGGAGAGGATTAAGTTTAATAAATGTCTAGATAAATTATTGTTTTTAGGTGTCATTTAGGTCTCCTTCAATGAACAAGCTGAAGCTCTTTGTTAGATCCAGACTGTTTAAGTTATTTAATGTTTTTTTAACAATATTTCATGGTTATTTATGTTGTTTTTTATAGCTTTTTTAAGCAGTAGCCCTAATGTTAAATAATTAAGCTAATTAATAATTGTTAATATGTTATGGTAACCTAGAACTTTTGATATAAGAGGATAACAGTTATCTGAGTTAAACCACATAGTGTCTGGAAAGCCTTAGCCTGAATCTGATGTACAATTTGACCACCAATCAAATTTGTAAGATTCATACAATTGTTACTTAGCCACTAATTGTACATCTTACCAAGTGTTAGTGTATACTAAAACTGCAAAGTTATCTGCATCATCTTCAGTTTTTCAGTACTAAAACATTTTTTTCTTTTCAAAACAGAGATTTTGATACTGAATATTTGCACCAAAAAAAGCTAAAATGATTTATTCTTTTTTAATGGATATGGATCCTGTTAAACATTAATTGGGAGATAATTAAACAACCCCGTAAAAACAAAGTTTTTGACTATAAATCCCTTATATATGAGACATGCGACAAATATTTACAGATTGAATTTGTCTCAACTCAACTTTGCTTTTAACCCGGGAGAGGGGAAAGGTCTTGTCACCGCGTCCGACGAACGACAGAGAGAGACGGTTCCAAACATTTACAGACTGAAACCAAATTATCTCCCTTGGCTTTAAAACTAGGTCAAAACTCTAGCAGACGACGACTTTTGTTTTTCTAAATAGTGATTTATATAGTATAGATAAACTAAAAATGCATTAATTTAATTTCGGTACGTTCGATCGATCTGAAATTTTGATACGATGCATTTTTAGGTGAGACGGGTCCGTGTGCCAAATTTCAGCTTGATGGCTTCACTGGAAGTGGGTCATTTTCGACTTTTATTTTTCTAAATAGTGATTTATATAGGTAAACTAAAAATGCATTAATTTAATTACGGTACGTTCGATCGATCTGAAATTTTGATACGATGCATTGTTAGGTGAGACGAGTCCGTGTGCCAAATTTCAGCTCGATTGCTTCACTGGAAGTGGGTCATTTTCGACTTTTGTTTTTCCGCGGGCGGACGGGCGTCGCGGACGGGACGACGGTCGAGTGACAAACGAACAACGAATGAGACGGCGGTGAAGTTAATATAAAGGGATTTAAAAATGTAACAGATTTGCTTCAAAAATATTTTAATATGATAAACTATTTTTAAGTCAAATATTATCCACATATAGTTAGGCGATTTTAATCAAATTTAAAGTTATGTAATAAATGCAGCCAATATTGAAGTACTAGTTTGTGCTGCGGTGCCGCCCCCTTTTTAAAGGGCGCCTACGGTGCCCACCTTTTTCAAAAGCCCAACTAACTTGTCCTTGTATGATAAATACGTAATATTAAACGTTCTTAAATGTACACAAAGTATTTTATAATAGAGTTTTTTTGTTTTTTTTATTGCAAAAGCTTAAGTAAAGTATCCTTATATGATAAATACGAAATATTCCTGAAATGTACACAAAGTATGTATATAATATTTTTTTACAGTACTAATCACCACACGATTTTTAAAGTAACTTTAGCAAGCAGCGCACCAAATTACTGCACCAAAAATAACTCTTATCGAACGTCCGCATTAAATTGTTCAATTATTAATAATAGTGTGGAGGGTGTTTAATGTTAATCTGGAAACCAAAATGATTATCCAATTATTTTTTTTTAAATCAGAGTGATGTCCCTTAGCGTTAGGCTACATAATTGAGCGTAAATATATATATGATGAATAATCTAGTATTAAATAGTGGAATAAAGCAATATAATATATACTAACTTGAATTTATATTTATTTTTAGCGGATTATTCGACATTTGTGTTAGTGAATCTTCAGTTAATTTGAAACACTCTTCCACTAATCAATTGTGAAATAAAGAATTTATGTTATTGGTAATAGTAATTTATTATCTGCAGGCGAAATAGCCCAATGATTATTTAACAGGATCCATCGTTTGTTCACAGAAGTGTACAAGTTATTAGAGCTTGTAATGCATTCATGACATTGAGCCATTTGAACTGAAGAATGATTTACCAATTGAGTTTAACTCCTGAACATAGCTTTCATGATCTATGTGAATTGGAAATACATACATTTTTCAAGATTATTATCATGATGCTCGCAGAGAAAAAAATTAACAATTCCAATTGAAACTCTTTTATATTCTCTTGGGAAAAAATTCAAAATATTTTAGAAAAATAATTAATTAATTTATCACTATACCAGCAAAATGAACTTGATAAGAGAATTAGTTTAGTTTTTTTTCTTTTAGACTTACCTCCCATCTTCATGTGATCTATAGAATGTTAGGAAAGGGTCAGACTTCCCAAAAAAATCTTTCTTGTCAAGCTTTTGAGCAATGAATTGCATTGTTACATGTTCCTGTTTTTGAAATGGATGAAATATTTTTTCTTATTTTTAACAAATTTACCTAATTTTATTTTTGTATCAAGCACAAATAAAAATAAATCACAGTTTAAGTCTTCTTTTTTTCTAGCCTAGGTCAATGTAGGCAAATTTATTATTTATTTTAATGAACAAACCATAAAGTTACATTTAAATTACCTTACAGCTGTTCAACTCTTCTGCACCAACTGAGGATAAGTTTTAATTGTATATTTTAAATTATATTAACTTGTTTAATTAATTGCGGCCTCAATAAATAAGGTAAAATACAGTCGAACCCACTTACCTCGAGCTCGGTTAGCTCGACCACCCTATTATGTCGACATTTTTTATTGGAACCGCCAAATTCTCTCTTTGTCTTAGCATTTTTTCGTCGTTTAATTCGATTTTTTTAAGTCGCCAAAACCTCATAATACGAGCACAAAAAAGGGTCAAATTTGCCACTTAATGTTGGTTACCTCGATCCCCATGACCAATCGCCAGCTTTTGAAAATGTTAGATGTGATTTTTTTATAACCAAGTGAAGGCATAAAATTTCTGCCTCGCTGGTGACATCACAGCCCGCTTGCTCACAGCGCTGTGTTACTAACTTAAATCGCCAGCTTTTGAAAATGTTCTTATCGATAGGGCTGAACCGATCGGTTCGGCTACTCGGCATCGGCCGATTTTTGTATACTCTGAGATACTCGGCAATCGGCCGCGTAAGTGATGCCGAGTATTACGTAATTGCTCCAATAGCAAAGATGCACGCAGAATCGCATGTCTAAAACATTTAGTTGCGTATGGAATAACAAAATGTACCGTGTGCAGACTTGTTGTCATTGGCAACCATTCATCCTTCAACCTCATTTTGACTATTACATGTACTGTACTACTGCTTTGTTCTCATTGTTTCATTCATAAGAAGTGGCCTTGTGCAAAAGCCATTTAACTATTGGTTAGAATTAATTAAAATGTATCAAAATTGAAGGTTCAAAAGAAGTTCCTAATTTATTTTTGTACACTTTTATAGAGAAGAGTTCACTTTGTTATGAGTCATATATAGGTCATGATAAACAAATAACGGCAACGCCTTTGTGTAAAAAAAAACTCGAAAATCATGTGCATGTACATTCTCATTTATTAACGCTAGTGATGGGACGAAAAATCATAGGGTGCTTACTGTAAACAAGGCTCCCCAGATTTTAAAATATATAATATAACAGACTACAGACAGTTTACCCACCCCCACTCTCAATCTCCCACACCATTGTTGTTGGTAAGTCCTATTAGCATCAAGTTACCGAAGGAATTCTAAGTCCATTGTAAGCTGAGGGGATCGTATGGAATAATAAAATGTACCGTGTGCAGACTTGTTGTCATTGGCAACCATTCATCCTTCAACCTCATTTTGACTATTACATGTACTGTACTACTGCTTTTTTCTCATTGTTTCATTCATAAGAAGTGGCCGTGTGCAAAAGCCATTTAACTATTGGTTATAATTAATTAAAATATGTCAAAGTTGAAGGTTCAAAAGTTCAAAAGGAGTACCTAATTTATTTGTGTACGTTTATATAGAGAAGAGTTCGCTTTGTCATGAGTCATATATAGGTCACGATAGACCATTCTAAGTCCATTGTAAGCTGAGGGGACGGACCCAAAGAAGATGATTAGGAAGAGAATGGTTAGGGGACAATTAGGGGATGTGTAGGTTACTTATTTGTGTAGCTTGTAAGGAAAATCAAGCAAGTGGCTTCGTAGGCACAGTATCGCTCAATCTGGGAATCACCGCAAAACGGCGTTATATTTAAACTTCAACGGTAATTAAAAACGAACGGTCTTAACAACCTTAAGAAAGAGTAAGAGTGAAGAAATAGGGTCCCGATATTCCGATACGATTCTGATTAATCCTCCCATCACTAATTAACGCACAACACGTATATAAAGAAATTTCAAGCGCATGTTAATATTTTGCCGCCATATTGGTTTTCGTTTTAACTCGATCATCGGTTATCTCGATGCCATTTTGCATACCCCAACGCCGTCGACTTAAGCGGTTTCGACTGTAAATAGAAATAAATTAGTCCGAATAATTAATTCCTAAGTTATTATTAAAGCTGTAATTTTAAGACTGGTATTTAAGAGTTTGCTTCTAAAATAAACTTTTACTTAATTAAATGTTTTCACCTACTTATAATTAGTCCACTGTCTTTCTTTGGACCACTGTGGGAGTGAAAATAGTTAAATTTTCTTTTTCTTTATGACTTTAAATATAAATGTTATTTTATAAAATATTCACTGAGAAATTCAGGGTTATAATTTCCTACATTCTTTAATAAATTCATATAAATGCAAATGTTTCTTTTAAATTTCACTGGACTGGACATTTTTTTGTGAATAGATAAATATTCCTACAAAGACAAACATTAACATAAAAATCTAAACACAAAAACATTTAGAAAATTAAACCATGTTGTAAGATTAATTAAGTTAAGAGAATTTAACACACAAAAAACAACTAACATTAGTTGTTTGGTCAGCTTGTTAGATGACACAACTTCACCCAGAGTGCATTCAGCTCTTCCCAAAAAATCCTTTTTAAAAAAAACAGTGATAATAATCACATTGTTCAACCTAAGCATCTGTGTAACTTAAATTTTATCAGAAAAATAATTATTGGGATAATAAAAAATATGAATGCAACATAATATAAATTTACTATAATTATATAAACTTTAGCAAGTAGGCAAATGACATACAGTTTAAAAATTATTTATTTGCAAGTGTAACTTTTGTCTAATTAAATATTCTGTTTTTACCAATACATCACATCTACATAACAACAATAAAACTGGGCAGTTTTCAATATTTGTTGCTTGGTGTAGCATTATACTAACAGTTACTTGACTTTGCCAGATTGCTCATTCAAAATATTCAATGACTTGAAGAATCTCAGCTTTTGCAACAAAATCAAACTATGTCAAGATGATTTTCCAAACCAGTACTTACATGCTTAGACAAATCAGAGCTTGATGAATCAACATCATAACTGTTGAAATTTTTCATAAATATTAATTAAAAATGTGAAATATTGTTATTTATTTGTCAGATTTTTAATTTTTGAGTGCCTAGGTTATTTAAATACGTTCGTATGTTTATGATATTGTATGTATGAGTGGTTCCTTTGCTAACAGTACCTATCGCAACTTGTCTAGCGGCGAGCATGACTGCACTCTTCACGCTAGCCTGAAACGGGGAGTGCTATTTGCACATCACTCCTTGTACATGCAGAAAACCCGAAGTGAACGAACGCCACGAACTGAGCCGATGAACGCCAAAGGCGCCAAAACACATGGCACATGACTCTGATTGCTTCGGCGATAATCGGCTCACTTCGGGTTTTTGGCATGTACAAGGAGTGATGTGCAAATAGCATTCCCAATCCCCGCCTAGAACCGCGTTGTCGTTACTGTGATTGCTATTGCTGTCCCGTTCCGGTCGCGACAGTTAGTTAGGAGACATCTTCGTCTGACGAAACACGCATTAGGAGTTTTGATATTCCTTCTGAAAAAATTTAAGGAGCTAAAAGCGAGGTGCGTAATCTATTACATTAATAAGCGATAATCTATTGTGATTGTGGGGATATTTATAGTCCTTGTTATAATGCATTTATGCATATAATGTAGAACAGACTTGGGCTATAACATTGATATTATATTGTAGTTCAATTACTATTTATTTTTTCCCTAAAATGAGTGGACTGAGTAAATGACACCGAACCTATAATTTTAACACTGACTGGGGGGAATCATATTGTTTCGTTAATTTGAAAAATAAATGCGTTAGTTTGTTGTGCGGTAGTAGCATTGCAGTGCCGAAAAAAAACATAATGTTGAACTACACTTTCAGCCAATTCATGCCACTTTTGATGTGAATTATCCACTTAAATGTGAAGTAAGAAAGAAAAAAATTATGTCAACTAAAATCAAGGCTAACTGCACAACAGACTGTTTTCACTAGACATGTGGAAAATTCTAAAAAGGCCACCATTGCTTCTTTAAAAATTTCTCACATGCTCGCAAAAAAGAAGAAACCTTTCATTGATGGTGAGTTGTTTAAGGAACTATTTTTGACTGGTGCTGATTGTTTGTTTGATGGATTTTCTAACAAACGTGAGATTGTCTCAGCAATACAAGACCTACAGTTGTCAAATAACACAGTCACAAGAAGAATACATGCAATTTCAACAGACATACAAACTCAATGAAGTTATTAAAAAATCAAGCAAAACCTTAGGCTTTATAAAAAGGAACTTTAAAAAATGTAATAGAGATATAAAACTAAAATGCTACCTCACTTTGGTGAGACCTGTACTAGAATATGCATCTTCTGTATGGGACCCATCCACCAAAGAAAACATTGATAAACTAGAACAAATTCAAAAAAGAGCTGCCAGATTCATTACTGGAGAATATTCGAAACTGACAAGAATAACACCATTAGTTAAATCATTAAACCTTGAAACACTAGAGGATAGAAGAACCAAGAGCAAAGTAGTAATCATACATAAAGCAATTAATTCTAATTTAGAAATACAACACAAAGATAACTTAATACAACCCTCAGATAGACATAAGGATAAAAACACCTTTCTTATTCCGTATGCAAGAACAAACACATACAAGTTTTCCTTCTTCCCGTCCGGAATTCGGGCGTGGAATGGGTTGCCTGAAGAATCCAGGAAAACCAACACTTTATCAACATTTAAATCTCTAATAAAAATGCAGGACTAAACACAAACCATAGATAAGCGTAGGACGCAATAATCTTCTGCATAGAAGGAGCGTCTATAAACAGATAAGATAAGATAAAGACTGACTTGGAAATATGTGACTGGTTCTCACTACAATTTGAAGAGTTAACAGATATATCAGACACCACAAAGTTAGTAGTTATGGTGAGAATGCTATTTAGTAACTTCACAGTAAAAGAGAATATGTTGCTAATATTACTTATGAAAGGTCAGACAAGGGGTGAGGATATTTATAATACATTCAGAACATACGCAAAATCAATAAATATGCCTTTGCACAAGCTGTCTGCGATAACCACCGATGGGGCACCAGCAATGGTAGGTAAAAACAAAGGATTTATTGCCCTCTGCAAGAAGGATGAATCATTTTCAAACTTTATGTCCTACCATTGTATTATCCACCAATAAGCTCTGTGTTGTAAAATATTGCCATTTGAACACGTTATGAAAATAGTTACAAAAATAATCAATTCTATTCGAGCAGCTCCTTTGCAACACTGACTTTTCAAGGCCATGTTAGAAGATACTGAAGATAAAGAATATGATCTTATTCTGCATACTGAATTAAGTTGGCTCAGTAAAGGAACGGTTCTTACAAGATTTTGGAGTTTAATTGAAGAAATAAAAACATTTATAAACAATACAAAGTAAAATTATGATGAATTAGCTGACTCTCCCTGGATAATTGATTTGGGATTTCTCACAGATATCATGGAAAAATGGAATTCTTTAAATTTGGAGTTGCAGGGGAAAGACAAAAACATAGCTGAAATGATAAGCTCTGTAAAGTCATTTATAGCTAAATTAAATTTGTTGATATCACATCTGCAGATCAATTCTCTCTTGCATTTCCCCCGTATGAAGAACGTCCTAGGTAACTATGAATTAAACGGGTCATTATTTATTGAGCATCTTAACGTGTTTAAAAACAGTTTGAAGAGAGATTTTTGCAGTTTACACATATCGAGCCAATTGTTTCCTTCTTTATCAATCCTTTTACTTGCCAAATAAATGTAATGGAAATGGCAGCATGAATTGCAGATTTTGTTCAAAGTAAGACAGAAGAACCCGAGTTAGAAATTTTGGACCTTAAGAATGATATTTTGCTAATATCCTTAATAACAGAAGACTTTTGGAATACAATGGGTGAGAAAGTTCCCATTTTTGAAAAAAGCTGCATATAAATTGAATCATTTTTTCAAACATGAACTTAATAAAATCAAGATATAGATTTCGACTCACCGATGAGCATTTTATGATTGTTTGCTAACAGGATTATCGTCATATTCTCCTAATTGTGAGACACTAGCCAATGATATAATGCAATGCCAAAGATCACATTGACATATTGATATTATATTTTTTATAAAATGTTTTCTTTGTATTTGTGTTTTTTGTTTACGTTTTGTAAATACATTTCTCTGTGTGTATGCAATTTAAATAATAATTTTATTACTTTGAAACATTTTTGTTTACTATTTATTAATAAATTATGAATATAATAAAATAATTTATGGGAAAATGAGAAGTTATGGAAGGAGTTTGTCGATTAAAAATAGGAGGTGCCCGCCACCCTACCGATATTTTAGAATGTGCTCTAGAGTACAAAAAGGTTGGGAACCCCTGATCTAAGAGATAAAAACATACAAAAAGCAACAATAAAACAATTCAGAAAATGTTATGGCACTGCTTCTTTTGAGATAAAGTCACTTAAATCATATTTAATAAAGTAAGCAATGTGTGAAAAATCTTAATATAATAGGCCTATACTGAATTTAGTTTAAGAAAAGACAACCTGGTTTTACAAATATTAATCATGTGACTCTTCAAATTCTTCTGACCCTATTTAACTCATAATTTTTTTTCTAAAAATATTCAAAGAATAACATGAACAATTTGTATGCCATATTGTTAGTTGTACTAAACAATTTTATATGATATGAAAACGTACACTTCAAACTTGAGCTTCTGTGACTGTTCAAAGTAATACTGCATTACAAACTTTTTCACAAAGTCAGGATTCAGGTTGTTCCATATTATTTCTGTCCTTCCAAACTAAAGCAAAGAAAAAAGTTAGCTTCACAAATAAATGCATTCACATGGAAATAGATATATGTAAAGTAGGGCTGTGGAAATTAATGATTAGTTAATTGATTAATCGTTAAAATTTTTAATTTATTAAAATTAATTTGATCAATTAAAATTTGATTAAAATTTAAGAAAATATTTCTAAAAAATTTTTTTCCAATTTATTAATACTTTATATCTCTTTTTACTTACATACTTTTCTCTCGTATTATTATTATTTATTTAGACATGCATACGTAAACAAAAAGGTTTTTCTTCCTCATTTCTTGCATAGCAGAATGAATTTGCTGTGTTACGTAACAAAATTTGGGAGCCATGAAATTACCGTGACTTAGCCGATTTCACGAAATAATGAATCGAGAATTAACAAGATATATATATATATACTAGGGGCAAGTACCCGGCTCCTGCCCGGGTTTAACAACAACAGCAACAAAACAAAAACAACAACAAAACAACAAAAACAAAACAACAACAAAAACAACAAAAACAAAACAACAACAAAAACAACAAAACAACAAAAACAACAAAAACAAAACAAAAACAAAACAACAACTACAACAACAACAACAAAACAACAACTACAACAACAACAAAGCAACAACAACAAAACAACAAATACAACCGCAACAACAACAAAGCAACAACAACATGAAGGACATTGTCGTCGCAGACAAAACAACAAAAACAAAACAACAACAAAAACAACAACAAAACAAAAACAAAACAACAACAAAACAACAACTACAACAACAACAACAAAACAACAACTACAACAACAACAGCAACAACAACAAAGCAACAACATCAAAACAACAAATACAACCGCAACAACAACAAAGCAACAACAACATGAAGGACATTGTCGTCGCAGGGCAAGGGATGTGGACAACAACAACAACAGCAAAAACAACACAAAAGCAACAACAGCAACAACAACAGCAACAACAACAAAAACAACAACAGCAACAACAACAAAAACAAAACAACAACAAAAACATCAACAACAAAACAACAACTACAACAACAACAGCAACAACAACAAAGCAACAACAACAAAACAACAACTACAACACAAAAGCAACAACAACAAAAACAAAACAACAACAAAAACATCAACAACAAAACAACAACAAAACAACAACTACAACAACAAAAGCAACAACAACAAAGCAACAACAACAACAAAAATTATTTTATGGCGATAATCGCCTTCTTGTTAATCTCGACACCAAAATGTTTATTAATTTGCGTCATTATTTTACGTCTTAATTTTCAATAATTTTTATTTTATATAGCTCATATAGGGAAAAACTACATTTTGGGCCCCCGGGCCCCAGTATCTTATATATATGGAACGAAACCCGTTTAATAACCTTTCCGGTATAATTTTGTGTACGTGTACCAAATTTCACGTTATTTGGTTGTCTGGATCTTGAGTTATTAGGGAACAGACAGACAACAAATGCGGCTTATATATATAGAGATATATATATATATATATATATATATATATGCGTTATAAAAATATAATTAATCCAAATTAGTAGATTAAATTTTTCCCCCCATTTATCAAACAAAAATTCTTTAATCAGTACCAGCCCTAATGTAAAGTGTAAATAAATTAGTTGTTAGACCATGAAAATTATTTTATTTCATGGCTTATAAGGTCAAGATGTTATACCAGATTGTAATTATTTTAGAGTCAACAAGCAACAGGGCATGATTGTCCCTGGAGCCATAATGACCAGAGTATTGACCACAGCAAGATCACAAACACCATCAACAAATGTAGAAGCCAGAATGATCAGAAGAAATGAGTCATTAATATATAATACATATACATGTATATAATAATGATAATAATAATAATAATTGATAATTTATATAGCGCTGTATCCCAGTAGGGAACCAGGCTCACAGCGCTTTACATTGAGATCATAACACACATATAATAATTAAATAACCATTCATACCATAATAACAACATAAAGGACAGTACATTACACTCAAGCTACGCTAATCATTAAAACAAATGTTTTTTCTTCAATTTTGTAAATACATTTTGAAAAGATGCGTTTTAAGTGAAGTCTTGAAGGACTTGGTAGTTCGAATACTACGGATGTGTAATGGTAGAGAATTCCATTGTATGGCCGCACAAAAAGAGAATGCCCTTTCACCAAAAGCTATAGTTTGTGTCTTAGGAACACAGAGAATACGTGTGTCTGCAGAAGAGCGTAGCTGACGACTGGGTGAGTAGACCGACAGAAGTTCAGTAAGGAAGGAGATGAGTCAGAAAAGAAGTTGTGACAGAGAACAGCCAGTTTGTAATCAATTCGAGCTTGTATAGGTAGCCAATGAAGTGAGTAAAGTAGCGGAGTAACATGGTCATGTTTTTTTGCCTTAAGAACTAGTCTGGCAGCTGAATTTTGAACTTTCTGTAGTTTTTCAATACATTGTTTTGGCGCACCTGACAGAAGAGAATTGCAATAATCCATACGAGCTAGTACAAGAGCACAGACTAGAGTTTTTGTTGCACTAACTGTTAAGTAATGACGGAATGAGCTGATCTGACGAATGGCGATGTAGGCAGAGCGACAGATGTGATTGATGAAGTTGTTAGAAAACAAGAGAAAATCAAGTAGATCCTTAGCTTTCACTTTTCAAAACTTATCACTGAAACAAACATGTGCTTTTATAGTACAATCATGGAGGTCAATTAGTTGTAGCCATCTGTAACAATGTTTGAAAATATTGTTTTATTAAGAAAACGTACTTCAAGATGTGTGTTATTATTCTATAAAACCATGTTTAAGTGCATTTAGATAACATAAAAATGTGGTGGCTTTTGTTATTGGTCAATGGAGACAAAAAGATGCCTTTTTTTTTGGTGTTGTGTTATATTTGCAAAGGAACTTAAAATTCCTACAATATTACCTCTTTCCATCCTCTACTTGAGTAATCCGTAACAAATAGAACCACCACTGAAACAGACAATATTTTTATTTAAAAAGTTATTATGAAAGATATTTTTGTAGAGTAAATAAAATGAGAGTTTAGACAAAGTGTAATGAGTAACTTTTTATTAAAATTAAGGTTCATTTTCTAATTGCATTATTGGCACATAAACTTCAAGAGATCACCACTTGATGTTGTTTTTTCCTGTTTTTTTTCTCCACATTACTGATCAACATTTTAAGTATCAACATTTCAAATATACCATATATATATATATACTCATTTATATAATCCTAGCAATGTTGGTCCTTAAATTCATTTTAACACATGCTAGTTTCGATAGAATGTTGTGCACTGAATGCTGGGCAATGTCGAGTTACCAGTAGTGCTAGTGTGCTTAACTGTACATTGACTCAGGTACCAAATACTTCATAACTAATATCTCTTAAAAAATATACAGCAAACAGTACAGTCATCATTAATATTTTAACTTGGAAAGTTGTTTTTGTTTTCAATATTTATGTGATTTTACCTGTAATTTCTTTCAGCAAATCGCTATAAAAAGAAAGATATAGATAAGAAGGGTAGAAATATTTCTGTACTTTAGTTGTTTGAAATGTAGTGTAAGGAAGTGTTATAGAAAATTCCAATGTAGTAAAATGTTTCTAAATCAATAATGTATGAGCATGGGGGTGGGGGTGTAAAATAGGATGTTATTGTTATTATTTATATACCATTTTATGTCAATCTTCACATTTCTCTAAACAAAAGAATGTGAGGCATGTTCCTGGAAAAACATAATTCAGTCACATGTTTAAATTTAACCATAAGTCATAAGAGGGCTATTAAAAGGGAGACAAGTTATACAAAGAATTTCTGACATACTTTTTTAGATGAATTTTTATACATTATTGTGAATGATTTTTCATAAACTATTTAAAGTTAACTGCAATAATCATGGAAAATTTCAATACATGTATTTGACTACATCATACAAATATTATTTTATTAAAAATAAAGTTAACTTACTTGGATCAGACTTTGAGAACACATCAGAATCAACAAGTTTCCTGAACAAGAATCCAAAAAGAACATACATAATATACACCATTTGGCCATCGAATATTAAACATTCGTAAGATTGTTAGGACTGGGTGTATTAAATGAACAGTTAATTGTAGGCCAACAACTTTAGTAACAATTGTCTGCTTCTTCAGCTGCATAATCGGTGCTTACATAAAATCTCTTTGATGTTACCGACATTCAAGTTAGCGCTGGTAAATTATGGGAACAACAAACATCTTTTATCTATCTAAATCCCAAGAAAATGATGCTACTATTTGCCATCTGCATTGTTTTTTTTGTTTTTTTTAATTATAATTTTGCCTTATTATTTTCAGATTTTAACTTACCAGGATTATATATTAAATGAAATTTTATGATTGCTTTTATGATTTAATGCACACAAAAATCAACTCTGGATAATGCAGATGAACTGGTTAACTGGTCAAGTTTAAACAGGTCCAAACAATGTTCTTCGGACTTTTTAATTGCTAAAAACCTTACAGATTTGTGACCATGGGAGAGAAGGGGAACCTCATTAAATATTAATTTACTAGCTAATATACAGGGATTTTCCGAGGCTTACATTATGGAACCCCCTTTTATCTCCACCTAGAATGATCCCATTGCATATTATTGGGATCCTGCTCTTAGTTGAATCCCGTTCCTTGTTATTGATATGATCTAATACTTTGACGGCATAACATGAGTTTAAAATATAAAACCCTTATAGATTTCAAGTTGGATGATGTTTATCTTATCTTATCTATACAGACGCTCCATCTATGCAGAAGATAATTGCGTCCACAGTCCATGACAGATGATCTGTTGGAAAGTGATGCAGCGTTCACAGGCCACGGCTTTGTGTGTTCCACGCATTACCCAGCCGCCTAACTAGTGTTAGGTACCCATTCGGAGCTGGGTGACTCAGGGACACCCTAGGCCCCGGGAAAAAATCCTGGCCTTCACATGGATTCGAACCCGTGACCATCGGTACGCCAGTCGAGCGCGCTGCCACTCGACCACCGCGTTTATGATGGCTATATACTATATAATATATGAATATGATACTATAGACTATATACTATATTATACTATATATCTGACAAGTTTCTTCAAGATCAATTAATCCACTTAGAAATGTATTTGACACAAAACCACAATCACAAACTTTGTCATTTTAAAAACACTTTTAATTAATATATTAATAATATAATATTATTATAAAGTAAAAGTAAAAGGCTTACTTAACTTACTAAACTTACTTTTAAATAGAAGCAAGTGTCTCAAGTGATGTTTTTAACTTAATTAATTTTACTGTATAGACTCAGTATACTTTAATTTTAGTAAGTCTGTGTGTGTAAGACGGTTAATTCACAAAGTGTGAAGTCGAAGTCTGGCGATGAAATTGTTTGGGTTTGAACAAAACACAAATTTAAAATCAGAAACTGAAACCAAGAGTTGAAGAGTGCCAAGGCCAAGACCAAGTTTAAGTTGAAATTCACTTTTTTAAAATTATTCATTATTAAACTATTTATTAGTAATAGTATAGTAATACTTGTATTAACATAGTAGTATTAGCTCATTAAATATTTTGTAATCCGACTGTGATTTTTACCTGCAAGATACAGACACTTCTACTAAAGTAGTAGGTGCGACACCAGTTCCTGGTTGAAAAGCACCTGTCGCCATTTTATTTGTTATGGTTTACACGACTTCTGTGATCAGGGTTGCCAGATTGTAATTTGGGTAAAAGGCCAAACTGACTGCCAAAAAAGGCCAAAAAAAGGCCAAACTTATTTTAAATGAAAAATGTCAACAAAAATGACGTCACGCACCTATGAGGCGGGAGGGGGTTACAGATTTGTAGCGATGTATGACGAGGGGGAGGGGGCTTTTAAGAACTGTGACATCATATTGGAAAAGGTCTAGCTCTTGATTACGTGTGACGAGGGGTTGGGGGGGGGGTGAAAATGCATTGAAAAATCGCGTGACGTCATTTATGGGCGGCTCATAATGGCTGAAAATTAGTTAACTATTTAAAATGAAGGTAGAACCAGGAGAAAAAGAATTAAAAAATGTGTAAATTCCAATGTTCGTATGTATGGTTGTACTCACAAAATAAATAGACTATGATACTAACATACAAATTTGAAAGAAAAGCTTTAGGTCATCCTTTTCCTCTAGACTGCTATTTGTAGTATTATTAGAAACTTTATCAGATGTCAAGTCATCAAGCATTCTTGGTGACATGACAAAGTCCTTACTGCATTTATTTGTAAACAAAAGCTCAGCCCTGACTCTAACAATAGCGTCTAAAAGTGTGAGCTGCATTCTATATCTGGCTTTGTCTTAATTGCCTCTTCGTTAAACTTTTTAAAAACTTTTTAATGTCTAAAATACACGTAAGCTATTCAAAAATAGGAAATAATTAATTCGGTTATTTATTTTTTTTAATTTATTTTCGTGATAAAGATTATTTTATGTATATTGTAAATATTTTTATTTCTTTTTAAGAAAAAGGCCAAAAAAAGGCCAAAAGGCCAAAAAAAATTTTTAAGGCCAAACCTTCTTTAAAAAGGCCAAATTTTAAGAATTTGGCCTTAAAAAGGCCAATATGGCAACCCTGTCTGTGATGTGTGCTCTATGGCTATGCTATACTTACGTAGTCGTAATAAGCCTATGACTAGGTGTCGATATGCCAACAACTTTACAAATGATAAAGAAGACAAATAGGTAAATAGGCACTCTAAATTAGAGTCATAAAATTTAATAATTTTTGTCTTTGTAAATAGTTTTAAGCTATACTTTTCTAAATTTAAATACGTAACTAGATTGTATAATATTTAATACAAGATACGAACCGCGGCGTAGCATATGCCGCAGACTTGCTCATCATAGATAGTGCAAAGGCGGGTGAGAGCACGGACACAAACAGCAGCACGAAGTCGAAGTAATGAAAAATAAATAGAGTTTTAAAAAAAGATGTTTAAAGACCACGTGTTTATAAGTATAAGTTGACTAAAAAGAAGAAAATAATTTAAAACTTATAAGTTCAAGTACTTTTATTTAATATGACTAAAAACATTGTGGTTTTTTTAATCCATCAGTGCTTCTCAAAGTGCTAAAGAAATGCAATATCTGTAGGCCACCAAACGCCGGTTGGTGTAAGTTATCAAGAAATTAAAATTAAAGCTAATTATAATCCTTAAGTTTGAGAACCCATGCCATAAGAGAACGTATAAAAGCGTCGTTGATGTTGACATCAAAGCATTTGTGATGTAACCGCAGCTCCGTTTGGTTCTCTTACGGTAGGAGTAGGCGAACTTTTTTGCCCGTTACCCCAAAATACAAGTTTATGTGTGCCCCCCCCCCAGAGTCGAGGTTCTGCCCACATGACTCGGGCGGGGATTTGGGGGGGCGTCGTTAGCGAAAATGCAACTGGTGAGTTTTACAAGCATGATAAGTGTCTAAAAAATTATATGAATAGGATTATGTGTAGATATTTTAAGTCAAAACGACATGGAATATCAATTTTTATTATTTAATTATTTATTTTTTATTTTTGTTTTGGGGGGGGGGAGGGAATCGGCCAAAATAGTGTGACGTCATTTATGGACTGTCCCTTATAATTTAGAAGACAATAGTGAGATCTATAAGTGAGAGAATGAGTGAACTTCAAATAAAAAATCTTATAAGCGCCCGCCCCGCGTTTTTAGTCATTTAAATTAAAGTACTTGAACTTATACTTATAAGTTTTTAATTATTTTCTTCTTTTTAGTCCACTTATAAAAACGTGGTTTTTAAAAATCTTTTTTTACCTCTATTTATTGTACTCTTTTTATTCGAAGAGTATGCTATGGTGAGTTTTGTTTCTTCATTTTGATTATTGATTATTGAAGTATTGATTATGTTCAATATAATACGCATTTTTAAGTTTATCTCTATGTATCTCTAAGAAGCCGTCTGCTATAGTTGATCCCCAACGGTTCACTGCATGTCACTCCAGCTAGCGATGACCACAACCCCGTGTTTTACAGCAATGTGAGTTCAGACACGTTCAGTCTGTAAATTTTTGTCAAGCAGTGCGTATTATATTGAACATAATCAATACTTTTAGTTCTGTCTCATATATAAGGGATTTATAAGCTTCGTTTTTACGGGTTGTTTAATTTTTTTTTAAAGTTAGAGCCAAGGGGCCCGCAACCCATCTGTGTAGCGAGAGGGGGGGTGCCCAGAGTGGCACTTTAATCAAAATAAAAGAAGAGCAAATGAAGAAATTAATAAAAGAAATGAAGGAAATATCCAAACATATATTTGAAGTACCTACCGCTACACTTGAAACCCCATATGGGATGTAAATTCTTCGCACACTAATGTTACTGATCTTCAAACCAGTATGAGATTGTGGCACTGATATGCCGGTACTTGTAATTGATTCTTTAACTTAAACAATTTTCAGCAACTCGTCGTGTACATCGACATTTACTTCGTTAACCAATTAAATTTCAACAAGATTCAGGGATTTAAAAGAAATAAGTAAATGGCCTGAACTCCGAACGTAGTGATGAACATTTGCGGTTACTATTACTGCAGCGAAATGGGAAAAGAGTCCGAAAAATGATAGTTTACTTCACCAAATCAGAAATAGACATTACAATAAAATCAGAGACGACACGGTTAAGACATTTATGATTTTCCCATATGTAAACTACTTGAAAAATTTGTTTTTACCTACCTATATTATATGCTTTTACTCCCTCTAAAGAATTTTTAAAATGTATTATTGTACATTAAACACGAAGAATAAATAGTCGTTTTATTCGACTAATGCATTTATAACTGGTGGAATATACATCTAAAAGTAGCCAACCATGAATACAGTACTAGACTATACACAACTAAACCAAACAAAAATTAAATTGAAAAGAAAAATATATATTATTTTAAAGACCATTGAAACAAAATAGCAATACTTTGTGGCCAAATTTAAAAAGTGGCAAAACTTTTTTATTTGAATGTTTGAAATTATTAAATTCCTGGAATATGTCTCTTTGTGGCTATGCATAGAGAGGCAGTGGCGTCACTAGGCGGGGCGGGGGGCGGGCCGCCCCGGGTGACACCCATCAGGGGGTGACACCCGAGCCTAAAATTTTACTGTGTACCATTTTATGTCAGAAAAAAAAGGATGACAAATTTTTTAATCTAGAAAAAAATTAAGAAATACAATGAAATACGTTAACCGCGAAAACTCTTTTAAAAAAAAATATCAGTTAACTTGCAATAATAAAACAGTCACAACAAACAAACAACATTAAAACAAATTAGGAAAAAAAGAAAATAAACATTCGCAGCAGAGAGATCTTTAAAAAACGGCTGGAATGAAAGAGGCAGTGTGTTATGTTTTAAAAGATATAAAGCCATTTGGGCTTGGACACACCGACAGCATGGACGAATCCCACCTCACAACTCCCTCCACCACAGTGGGGTGGGGGATACGATTTTTATCCAACACACACACAAAAACACACCAAAAGATGGGTTTTCTTTGTTGATGTTTTTCTTGAGGAAAATTATGATTTCAATGTCTTTGAGTTAATATTTTGTTATATACATATTTATTAAAGGCGTGAAAGTATAGATATGCATGTTTATATACAGGTAGTCCTCCGGTTACGACGGTCCCATCCCGACTTACGCTGTTTCGTGGTTAGGAACGCGCCCCCATAAAGAATAATATTAGGCGTTATTCCGTATTTTAAAATATTTTTTAAATATTTTTTTTCATGAGGTAACGAATTGTTTTCTATAATTGAAATAACAAAAATTATTGAAAAATATGTATGATTATTATTTCAACCTACAACTTTCGTTTGCGAATTTTTCAAATGGCGAGTTTTCAATCAAGTCAATAAAGCTGAGTAAGCTTACAAGTTCCTTTTCAATGCTCATTAGAGAAGAGAGAGCATATTCAGTCTTTTTTTCCCCATGCAAATTCAAACTCATTATATATTCTTTTCAACTTTGAAAAGAATCGCTCTCACCTGCAGTTTGATGTCATCATTGAAAGATAGATGTGAAGTGCGATGTGTACATTTGTAAAGGACTGTGTGAAATATAGCTCATTAAAAATCAGCAACATTTTTAGCTCTGTGCACGTTTTTTGAGTTTCACTTTGTGCTACTTCCTTTTCCTTACCCTGAGCCTGGGGCTGGGCAATAAATTTTTTAAGAGTTCTGAAAATTGGACTAATTCTGAAGGTAAGCAGTCTTCGATATCACTTGAATGTTCTTCCATTAATTTGGCTGCTGCCCATCGGGTGGCGAAATTGCTGAGCTCAGTTAAGTCTGTAAGAAAGCCAAATTTCTCATGGATGTCTGTATATGTGCCTAACCGATGTTGTAGGGATTAAGAAAGTTTGTCAATGATGACCAGAAATCTTGAATTTTTGTCTCGAGGAGAATACTGTTTTGTTGATGTCCCTTTATCAAACTGGCGCTTTCTGTTTTGTTTGATAGTATTGAAGATTGTTTACATTGTTTTGACCACGGACTTTTCCTTTCCTTTGTCTTCATAGTAATCAAATTAAGAATGCTATCTTTCAGCAAACTTAATGAGATACTTCCTTTCTAAACTTGTTTCCCAAATTTCAAGTAAAATAGCGACTTCCAGTTGTTCAATTTCCTTTAGAAATCCTTCTTCTTCAAGTCGATAGTCAGTCACGTGGCTGATTTTCATTCGTTGCTAATTCTTACAGTGCTGCGATATTCTCATGGTATGAGTTATTAATAGTCCTTACAGCATCATGTCAGGCTGACCATCTTGTGTCAGACAAGGCTTTGTTAGCATGTATCAATTTCATATGTTTTTGAAGTACCTGTCAACGATGAGTAGATGCAACAAGCCGGGTATAAAGATTTTGTAGAAGACAAAAAAATCTGACCGCAGCAGGACAACATGCTGCTCTTTTCCCAACCAAATTAAAGGAATGAGCTGTGCACGGCATATAAGGAGCTACAATGAACTTCTCACGAAGAATAGCCTGGTTTCCGTTATACTTCCTACTCATTTGCAGCATTGCCGTATGACTGTCCAAGGCATTTTCAGGGATTCGTACAAACATAATAGCCTGCATCTTTATTATACACTATAATTCATAATAAGTTTGGGGTCCTTAAATTATTGGGGGCTTTAGCCCGTTCAGCACCCCCTTTTAATCCGCCATAGGGGGAGTGTCACGCATCTGTGACGATGTGGTACGAGGAGGGGGTGTTTAAGAAATGTGCCGTCACATCAAAAACGCGCAACTTTAAATGAAAATTCCACTTAAATATTTGATTGTTTACCATTTATTTAATTACGTTTTCAATGACTTCACGCGTGCTACGATATTAGAGTGCAGACTAACCCTAAATACATATTTAAATGATTTTTTTTTAAAAACGTAAAAAAACAAGTTTTTGACTATAAATCCTTTATGTACGAGAAGTAACTAAAAGAATGTTCATTATAATACGCAGCGCAAGACCAGCCAAAAATGCAAAATTGCAGTTGTGTCGTAAAATATGTTTAATATAATGCGCACCGATCAATAATATGTTTATAAAAAGTGTTGTCAATAAAATACGCACCTATTGCGCGACAGAAAGGTTGTTCAATATAATGCGCACCGCGACACTCTGTCTAAAAAAATAACATGATAGCCTACATAGGAATAAATAAAATAATCTAAAAAATCAATAATTTAATTACGGTACATGTGATCGATCTGAAATTTTGATACATTGTGTCATCATCGGTACAAAACTGCCTGCAAAATTTCAGCTCGCTAGCTTACGAGGAAGTGGGTTAAAAATTGATCCAAAGTTTTGGCGACAAGCAAGGGCGCAAGGGTGCAAGCAAGCAACCAGACACCACGAGTTAATATAAAGGATTTAAAAATAATTTGCAACATGCTAATTGTTATTGAGAAAATACGGCTTGTGGGGGGTGGGGGGGTGTGAGGGGTGTCAAAGCTTTGTGACGTCATATCGTAAAAAAGCGGTGGGGTCTAAGTTTTTGTGACTAAGTATGACTCTGGGGGAGGGTGGGGTAAAAATCGGCAACCTCGCGTGACGTCATTTATGGACGGTCCCTTCAGTCATGAAGGGGTGACACCATGAGCTACCGCCCCGGTTGACACCAACCCTAGTGACGCCTCTGTAGAGAGGAAGTTTTAATCAAAATATATGATTATTTTGGAACTGACGTTTCTGCTTGTTAAGTTTGACCTATACTTCGAGAATATCGTGTGAAAATGAAGCATGTATATATCAGCTCAAACCATTGAGACTCGTATGCTTTGCCGGGGTGGCGCCAAAGTGGTAGCGTGTCATAGTAAGGCAATTCCACCCCTCCTTGTGAGGCTAACTTAGTGGGAGGCATCTTCGACTTTCTGTCCTGAATGCCCAGGTGGCCGCTTCAGAAGCGACCGCTCCGTTTCCCAGCTGTCACGTCCTTTTATGGGGGAGGGGGCCAGATAGCGGGGAGGGTCTTCCAGTAAGACCCATGAAGAGCATTAGGCTCGGGGCTTCTGATTTTCTTCCACATGTAGGATCATTGGGAATGCTAGGTTTATCAAGGAAAACAAAGAATGGATTTCATGTCAATGTAATTTATTCTTCATTCAGCTCATGGAAGTAACGATGGAGTTCGTCTTTAAGGGATTCGAGATGCCGAATAATCTCCCTTTTTCAAATGTTTATCTTTATTTATTTCACTTTCAGATTCATCTACTACACTGCAGAGTTTTAAAAACATGGCTATGCTTCCAATATTTATTAATCTTTGACAATTTTGCAGATTGGATAAAAATGCCCAAAGATCATCGTGAAATGAAATAATATTCGTTTCATTGCCCCAAGTTTATGTTAAACTCATTTTGCTGTTCTAAAATTTAACTGTATAAGTTGGAGACCCCACAGAAAACCCACCGCGAACCCGAGAGTTAAATCATAAATACATAAGGCCATAAGGCAATTAATTCTATATTGGAAATACAACACAGAGATAATCTAATACAACCTCAGATAGACATAGGGATAAAACCACGTTTCTTATTCCATAGCATAAGCAAGAACAAACATACAAATTCTCGTTATTCCCGTCTGGAATTCGGGCGTAGAATGGAATGCCTGATCAAACACGGAAAACCAACACTTTCAACATTAAAAACTCTAATAAAAATGCAAGACTAGGCAAAAGCAATGGTAAAAATATGACGCAAAAATCCTCTGTATAAAAGTATTAAAATGAGCGTCTGTAATACATAGGTAAGATAAGATAACTAGGCTACCCCTCAATCTTAAGACTGTCTTCTCATTAAAAAAAAATTAATTTAAAGTTTCAGTTAAATCAGACCGGGTAAACGTAGACGTAATAATCAATGTACAAAACGTTCATGAACATGCGGCTGAGATTTGCACTGCTTCTATGTTCCATGTTTGCGTATTCTTATTGAAAATAATAACATTATGGCCTATAGAAAATAAAAGTACACAACTCAGCTAACATTTAAAACAATATAATTCTTTATATTGTTAGACAAATCATATGATTAAATCCAGTTAATGCAAACAAAAATTTCATTACGCTTAAAGGCCCCCCCCCCTCCTTACTTAATTCTTCGGAGATTACGTTATGCTGGCAAAAATGTTTAGTCATGCAACCAGGACCGTCTTAACGCAAAGGCCTGTTGGGCATTTGCCCGGGGCCCACGAGCATAGGGCCCCCTTGTGAATATGTTGTAGGGCTTTAACAACAATTGTGTTGAATTTTGTTTAGCGACAATAAAATAAACAATGCATTATTTTTAATATTATCAATCAATTTGTTTCATTCCTGAGGGGGTAGCACTCTTTCTTTGCCCGGGGGCCCAACACTATTTCTTTGCCCTGGGGCCCAAAATTGTGTAAAGACGGCTCTGCATGCAACCACTTCTAGATTACCAGTAAGCCAGTAAAGTTTACTTAATAAATGGAGAAAATGAAAGTAAGAATTTCGCCCCACCGCTAATCATGATAAATATGCACACAAACATAAATTACATTTCTTCGGATAAAAGGCTTACAATGCCTACAAGTTTATTTTGAAATTTTTAAAGTATCAAATTAGTGGTTTTATGTTTAAAGACTTTTCATAGCCGAGTGCATCAAGGAGGAAACTCCGCAAGCCGTAGACCTATCGGGTGGTGTAGATAACATTTTTATAGCCGAGTGCATCAAGGAGGAAACTCCGCAAGCCGTAGACCTATCGGGTGGTGTAGCTAACATTTTTCAAAATTATTGCCGCTCCTGATAGTAAAGTTGATTTTTTATATTTAGATTTGTATGGTATGTTTACATGAAAGTCCAACAGTCGTTAAAAAAAAACGAACCCCTTCATAACTGTGATTCCAAGGCCTATTAATCTAGAGGCGTAGCTAGAGTCTTTAGAGGGGGGCGGTACATGATGCCACCGGGCGCCAAAATGAAGCCTACAACGTAACATTATAAAAAGTGACTGGGATAATAAATGGGGTGGGGTGTGAAGCGGCAGTTTAAGAGTTTGTCCCTAGACGAAAAATTTCCCAGCAAAACACCTCTGTATTAACCAATAGTTGTTATAGCCTATTATAGCACACATTTAGTATCAACACAAACTTAATATCAGCGGCGCAGCGTAAGGTTCTTCCACCCAGGGTAGATGGTTTCAAAAAAGCACACACACACACCTTTAGAAAATAAGATGCTATTATTAAGATTTTTATTGTAGAAAGTAATAATAAAAAACATAAATGGAAGGACGACTACAGTAGCTTACAATTAAAATTTGTTGAGGGTTTACAATTTCTCTGAAATGAGCATGCTGCGCACGCATAGCGACGTGGGGCACAGAAGAGCAGGGGCAAGGGGGAGCGGGTAGCGGTGTCTTATCAGATTTAAAAACGGAAATTCTTAACAAACAAAAAGTGTTAAGAATTAAAAATATTTATTCAAAGTATACTTAGTAATTATACAGTGCTTTGATTTGTTAATGAGTTGACAACATTAAATTTGGTACTGCAATTATAATTAATATTTCCGATTATATCCGAAAATAATTACTATTCAGTGTAGGTTCCAACATCCGGGTCTATTAATGGCTGGTCACGTGATTCTATGATCGCCGGCGAACTATCACACGTGTGTATATTTGTCAATTTGAAGACAAATTAAAATAATATTCCTAAAGAACTATATGTACCTTTGCAGATTAAAACACTGAAGTCTGCGTGAGTTCAAGGCATTGCAGGTAGCAGCCTAAAAATGGGCATTAAAGATTTTCAAGAATTCTTGGAAACTGAGTGTTCTAGTGCTTGTGTCTCAGTTGACTTGTTGAAAATCTCACGAGCCTTTGTTCCAAAACGACGGCCTATTGCACGAGTTGGGCAAGTGGGAACAAGTGGACGGTTTTGTGTTGTTGTTGATGCAGAAAGTTGTTTAGACAGATTATATGGTGGGTACTTCTCTGACTGGGTTTGCGGTGGACAATGGAATCGCATGACTTCGTTCCTTGCAAACCTGGTGCAAGCATGCCACAGTGCCAACATGGAACTGGTTGTGTTTTTCAATGGAGCCTTAGAAAATCAAAAAATCAACGAATGGATGTCACAGCAGCTAACTCAGCGAGACAAAGTCCGTTATGTCTTGAGACATATTGCAAACAAAGGAACACCTCCTCCCAAAGTGTGGTGGAACCAGCCAGTTTATTTAAAGGAATCACTTAAAATGGCTTTGCGACAGCTAGGAGTAACAATTGCTTGTTCAATGGATGATCATCATCAAGAAGTTATCAGGTTTTGCCGTGAACATAATCTGCAGGGCATTATTGCTCAAGAATCCATTTATACAATCTTTGATCCCCCTAGATACTTTTCATCAAATAACCTGAAACTAACTTACAAGGGCTCATTGGAAACCAAAGAATACATCATGGATGAAATTGCAAAGTGTATGAACTTAAATCCTAATAGATTTTGCATTTTTGCAGCACTTTTAGGTAAGAACAAAATAAACAATACCTATTATTTACCATAATACAGTTAAAATTAATTACCATAATACAGTTTACCCAGTTAATATTAAAACGGGTAAATTATCATTGATGTGAGTCAATCCCAGCCATCTTGGTTACTATGACTATGGCGTCTATGGTGTGTGACAAAGAAGACGACCAAAAAAGTAGTGCAAAATGTGGAGATTTTTGGGGGGGGGGTAGAGGGGGTAGGGGATTCTCAAATTTGTGGCTTTGGTTGATTATCGCAATTCCGACCATGATGGCGGCTCGAGTTGGTGATGTCATTTCAACGCTACAGGCTGCTATTCTAGACTTGCTTCCCTTGAATAAGTGTTGTTTTGCCAATTTTTTATTTTAACTCCCTTTGTAAAGGAATTTATGAATGAAACTGATGTTTTTGTGTTCATACTAATCATACGCTGATCATGTCATAATTCGAGCAGAAAGGGTGAGGCTTGGGGAGCTCTCCCTCCCCAATTTTATTTTTAATAAAAGAAGAAACAAAAAGAAAGGGGGGGGGGCTATATGCAGAACTATACGCTAAGCACATTTTTAAAAGTAGTGATTGAGAATCGCCCGGGTAAATGAAAATTCATTTCGCCAAAAATTGCAGTTGCAGTAGCATCATGGTAGAAAGTTTTGTTAATTTTTGTCTAAAATTGTTCTAAAAGGAAGATAGATTTTCTGAAATGGAAAGTATTAGGGTTTGGGTTTGGTTTAGCTATAGAATTTTAGGTTAGGTTTAGCTAAAGAATTTTTTAAGTTATTAAAAAGTGTATTTTATCCATTATCGGATTTATCGCGATTCAGACAAATCAACTGTGAGTACCTTTTCTATCCTTCATTTTTTTATGTTAAAGTTAAAGTAAAAAAATATTCATCCCCATCCCCCTAAAATATTATTCTCACTTTCCTAAAAAGCCACAATTTTGAGAATCCCCTTCCACCCAAGCCCCCTAAATTTTCATGTTTGGCACTATTTTTCTGGCAGTGTCTTTGTCACGAGTCATAGCAACAAAGATGTCTGCCGGAAATGACCCTATTTTTGCCCGGTCGGAATAGCGATAATTTACAGTGGCTTTTATAGGAACGTACAGATCTTGATCTTGGAAAAACAGCAATAATGCTAATATACAATAAGGGGATGGGGGTGGAGATTCCTACATTTTAGGCTATTTTATCAACCTGCCAATTTTGGAAAATCGCAAGAATGCGGGGGAAAAATGAAGTCTGAAGAAAAAAATTGTGCTCACTGTTCATGCATCTGAATTACAAAAATGGGGAGGATACACTTAATTTAATAACATTAAAAATTCTAACCCTAATCCTAAAATTCTATAGCTGACCCTAACCCTAACACCTTCCATTTTAGAAAATTCACCTTCCATTTTGAACAATTTTACACAACAATTATCAAAACTTTCTACTGCGATGCTAATGCACCCGGAATTTCAGACGAAAAGAATTTTTCCGCGCTATTACGCATCATTCCTTGTTTAAATGAGCATAGCTTATAGGTCCACATTTAATGACATTCATAAAATGCGTATGAACAACAAGCCATACGATTTATGGCAAGGGATGGCAAACGAGGAAATAACTACAGGTTAGCAACCATAGTGTCGAAGTGACATCACTATCCCAAGCTGCCACCTTGGCCACATCGATAGATAGCCTTAAAAATAGGACTTTAATTTTGATTAAAGTATAAGCTAGGCTGTCTAGGCCACAGGTTCCCCAACTTTTTTGGCTGGCCAATCCAAGTGACTTGGGGCTCCGATACTATTGAAAAAGGTAATAAGGTAATACAAAAAATATGGCAAATATTTTTTTAGTAGGCTATAAAAAAAAATTTTTTTAGGGCTCCGGAAATTAACAATTAATTGTTTAATTAATCATTAAAGTTTTTAATCAATTAAAATTAATTTTGATTGATTAAAATTTAAGAAAACATTTTTAATATTTTTTTCCGATTTATAAATAATTTATATATTTTTAATCAGTACCAGCCCTAATAATTGTATTTTAAATTACCGTATATACTCATGTTCTAAAACCGACCTTTTTTGGACAAAATCTTGGGGAAAAGGTTGGGGCGCGTCATGTCTCATTTCTGTTATTTACTGACTTTATTTAAAGGAAATATAAAAAACATTTTCTTTTCGTTTTAATACAATAAAAAGCCTTCTAGTGAATGATATAAAAAAATGACATCCATTTTCTCTGTTATTCAAATCTCTTTGTTCTTCAACCTAAACAAAACTAAACAATCATAATGACTGATTTAGCTTGTAGTTTTAAAAAAATGGGTACCATTTTGTTTACGCTGTCCTATTAATTTTTGGGGTCGGCTTATGAGCGGGTTACACACTTTTTATATTATTCTCTCCCAAAAGAGGGGTGTCGGCTTATGAACGAACGGGCTATAGAATGAGTATATACTATACAGTATGCTTAATAATTAATATAATGCAATGGTTTTAAAACCAACCTCATGTCCTTCTCAACATTTAATTTTTTCCTTACTTACTTTTTAAATAAAGAAGAGTGAAAATTCACCCTTGTAGAGATATGTAGAAAAAAAATGGAATTAAATTTGTAAGGTGATTATCACATTTTGGTATCAATGATACATAATACATACCACACTTAATTGTGTGAGCAATTTTTAACAAGTTACGTGCCGAAGAATCATTTTCTTGAAATTTGTCAGGAACCTTGGCTACTTCAAGGAAAGTAGAGAAGTGATTTTTAGTCAATGTAGTTTCTTCTATTCTCAGCTCGGGGAAGTATGAAGTAATGCAGGAGTTTGTTTTCAGGGATTCAAAATGCCCAGTGATTTCTCTTTCATTGTTTTCATTTATTTCACCTTCAGATTCTATTATCACACCACAGAGTTTCTCAAACATGGCAATGTTTCTCAGATTTATTTTACTTTGACTGTTTTGCATGCCTTGTTGTGAAATGCTACCAAGATTTCTTGTTAAAATAAACAAAAAGTCATATATCCCTTGCACTTGATTTCATCTTTCAATTCAAAAACAGGATTTAGATTTCAACTTCAACGACACCTGACACCATTAAAGATAAAAATTGTTTTATAGTGAATATTTTTGTTTGTTTACTGTTTAAGTTGACGACCCCACAGAAAACCATGGTCTAGACCAGGGGTGGCCAGGCCCGTAGTAACCGAGAGCCATTTTAGCAGTTTAAAAAATTGTCGAGGCGCATTGGAAAATTCCGTTTGTGATTTTTTAAAAAGTATTTTTATTGGGATTTAATGCTTAAACTTAAAACATTTTAATTGTTTTAGCCCTAACTGTACGTTGAAGAAATATATGCTTTACAGTTACACAATTGACACAGATTTAAATATGTAAATTTATAAATAGAAACACACTGATATAGACTCATAATTATAGTGAACCTTAATTGTTATGATTCTGCTGAGAAGCCTTTGAACTAGCAAGTTTCTTTAAATCTGGTTGGTAGCTAGTAGTTATGGTGCGAAGAAGTTTTGTCAGATGCTGGTTACTATTTTCTGCTCAGTACTTTGATTTTATTAACTTTATTGTGAAGTATAACGATTCCAATCAGTAGGTTATACAGAAAATGGATATTAATCTGAAACTAGCTTTCTTAAGTTGAGGATATTTTACTTCTCACATGCGAGAGTAATAGCTCCTCTCTTACAGCCACGTCTAAGGAAACAGTACAAACGAACACTGCCAATTGAATATCCGTTGATTCATCAAGAGCCAAACTGAATGCTACACAATTCTTTAAATAATTCTCATTTTTCCTTCAATATCAGCGTTAATGTCTGATATATGTCGCTCAGTGGTGTGCGTGACATTGAAATTTGTGTTATCAGCCCCCGAAGTCTGTAACTATTTGGATCTACTATTAATATTCCGATATTCTTCTTAATTTAGACTTTAGACCCCATCAGAATAAGATTGTTAAGCACGAGAAATATTCCAAGCTAAGGCGTAACTTGACTCAGTTGAAGTGACACCTTCTTTGCTGAAACAGAAGGTAGTGTCTTCTGCTGACACATTTCAGATCTTAACTCAGCAAGGTGCTTTTGTATTTCATTACATCTAGCCCAAATTATTGTCAAACCTTTGTTTTGGTAAAGATTTATTTTTAAAAATGATTTTTTAAAAACCCAAAAACTTTAATTAACTTTTTATGCGATACATATGAAACGAAAAATTTTAATTTCATAAATTGATCGCAAGCCGCAATGTGAACCCAGAAGAGCCGCATGCGGCTCGCGAGCCGCCGTTTGGCCACTGTTGGTCTAGACTTACTAAGTAAAAGTTTAGGCATATCACTTTTGTTCAGAAATGTCTAGTCTCTACTCTATCTCTAGTGCAGTGGCATCACTGTTGTTGGAGAATCCCAAAACAGGACTTTAAATAAAATAGGGGCCTAAGTAAAAAAATAAACATTATCATTGACCTTTGCTATGTGTATAAAATGAAGACTTTCCTGTTCTTTGACTAAACATCATGTGCATCATACTGATTTGATAATATGAAATATAGGCCAAATGATAATTATGTAAATAATTTCCATTTGTTTAGCTTTTATTTTATTTTTATTTTAACCCTTTACTGGGCATAGTAACCAAAAGTGCAGATTAATGTTTTGGTTTAAATGGCCATAATGACATTGCTACTTTCTCTTTTACATTTTTCAAAATCATTGCTACTTTCTCTTTTACATTTTCCAGCTCCTGTCACCTTGTAAGATGTACTTTCTTCAGCTGACCTGTTTTTCTTTATGCTCTCCATACATTCTTTTCCTATCAATGCTTATGTTGTTTTTTTTTGTGTATCTTTATAATCAGACATTTCCATGATGAATAAAATTTCAGTCAAGTCTATAAACATTTGACAGTTAATCGATAAATTTGTGGTCTGTTCATTAGTATCTTTCAGGGATTGTGGGGAGAAACTATGGCTATGTGTCCTGCTGGCACATAGACCACTTGGTGCATCTGTGATTAGGCACAAGTATGCCTGTGTTTAGAGGCAGCTGTCAGATGTTCAAGTTATGTCCCAACGTGTGATTTTCTAAAACATTTTGTAAAAAAGAGCAATCTACATGCGAGTATTAATGATTCCGGGTATTAGTTATCCTGGAAATAGTTAAAAAGTCACATAATACATCCCCAGGGTTGTATGTATGATGATTTAATTGCAATATTACTACTACCTACCCTACATCATGCAGCAATATGAATATAATAAACTTGTAGAAATTGCATATAGCACAAATTGAATGTAGACTAACATGTACAATTTTAAAACATCTTCACAGGTATCAAATTAGATTTGCATCTATTAGGCCTTGGCCTGCTTAATTATCACAGCTAATTTTGGAGGCTTATTTATTATTTTATTGAAAAATGTACCATATTAGCTCCTAGTCCTAATTACAATGTACATGTATATATGTGTATATTTTAAAAAATCATTATGTTTCAAAACTTTAACAGTATGTCAGTATGGTCATTTAGTCGACCCTCTCAATGAGGAAATACACTCTATAACTCTATAGTAAAAATTTATAATGTTAAGATAATGGTCTTTATCTAGGCAGCTTATTCTAAATTATAAGGCCTAGCATACAGGATTAGACAAAGCCTAATTTTTACATATTAATTTCTAGATCTTAGCTTATTTTATTGCCCTCTTCTCTAATAAATTTACTAATTAGATAAATTACAGTTTAATTTGTATGCAGCTAAAACCTTTCTCAGAATGTTGCCTAAAATATTTCGTGGGAATGCTTTTATGAATATTTGTAAAGTTATTTTAAACATATCTGTCAGTTCTTTAAGATAGTAAGGTTGGGATTATGCAATCTAGCCTTCTTAGCAACTAGTAAAGTAAACTAATATGACCTTTTTCCCATGCGATTCATTAAATCCGTACCTAAAGCTAAACCAGCCAGCCACATGGAGTCTTCATGTTGTAGACTTGTCTAAAAAATTTTGACATTATTTTTGGGGAATGTGAAATGAAAATCGACCAACAATTTTTTAAGGGAATTAAAAATTCCACTGTCTATGCAAATATATCTCTAGCCTTACAAATACTGGAAAATGTAAAATTAAAAAAAACAACTTAGTCCATTTCAAATAGTTCTAAATACTTTCTTTGTCTAGGAAATCACATCCTAACAGATGAAGATCTTGTTCCATTTAGAGAGCTAATGCCTACTTCAGACACTGGCAAACCAAAGGTAAGTTATTGTCAAGAGATAAAGATTAAACTAAATTAATTGTTCATATTATTTTAAAAATCATAACGTACCTAAATACAATTTTTGGTGTAAAACCATTTCTAATGTATATTAGCAATGCAGTTAATTAATAATCATGAAATGAAAACTTTTTTCACGATCCATGAAGTTCAACACCACCCTTTTTAAAAAACAAACATTGCACCATGCACAAAATTTAATTAAAAATAAACTTTTTAACTTTGTAGTCTTGATACTAGTAGTGATTTTAGTGACATGCATCTTTTCTTTTTTGCTTTTCACTGTTGGCAGCCACAAAGCTGCTAAGTTTTTTTCACTCCATGTGGCATGATAGAATAGCCTTAAACAATAATAAAAAAAATTATGTTTATAAAAATTGAGTAAAACACTTAATGAAAGTGTGGGGCTGCTGATAAATAATTACAATTTATACTATGACTTTATGGCACCCCACGCTTGTGAAGTTTTGACCAAATCACCATAACCAATAAGAAGTGCATTATCTATTTTGTATGTACAGTAGAACCCACTTAACTCGACCTCGGTTAACTCGCCAACCCTATTAAGTCGACGTTTTTGCTTGGAACCGCCAAATTCTCTGTTTGTCTTAGCATTTTCTCATCGGTTATGTCGATTCTTTTATGTTGCCGAACCCTTATACCTCGAGCATAAAAGAGGTGCAAATTTGCCACTTAACGTTGGTTATCTTGATCCCCATGACCAATCGCCAGCTTTTGAAAATGTTATCGATGCCACTTCACCATCTCACTACCGTATTTTCGCAGGTTCAACTGCACTATTACTAACAGCCAGCCAATGACTCGAGGGAAAACACACTTTGTCCCCATTTAGGCCATGCTAGACGTGTCTAGAAGAACTGGGTCACGCAGCGTGTGTCGAGAACTAAGACGCGCAGAGGGAAGTAGGGGCTTGTTTTGTATGACATCACGGGCAAAAAGCAACTAAGATAGTGTATCAATGATCAAATTTTCGCCTCGCGCAGTCTGATGGTGACTTCAAAGAACATGTGACGTCACAGCCCGCTTGTTTTCAGCTCTCTTGCGCTGAAGAGTAACACTCCTCGCTAGGGTTACCAACTCCCATAACCTTGATCCCGGGAGATTATAGAATTGCAAACATAAAGATTTAAACAAAACAATTATTTTAACATGTTACAATTTATATCTCCCGGGTCATAGTTAACTGGGAGACGGGACAAGAAAGCCAATTCCGGGAGACTCCCGGCAAAAACGGGAGAATTGGCAACCCTACTCCTCAAGGCCTTAAACGTTGTTCACATTTTAACATCGCCGCACTGTGTGTTAGTTCTCGTCAACTAAGAGTTTAAAAAAAATAATTTAAAAACTTGTTCACTAGCCGTACGCATTTTTTAAAGCAAATATGAGTTTTGATATTAATGTGGTAATCTTACGTCAAATGCCTTTAACTTGCAGGAAAACTGTCACTAAAAGACCGAACTCAAATTTGAGGACCAATTAATCGCCCGGTATCTTTGCTACGTCTTTCAAATGACTCTCGTAATATAAATAGTAAGGTTCACCGACAAAACGGCCCCATTTTTATTAGGGTTTTAAATTTTTTATAATTTGTTTCCCCATTTTGTTCAGACAACCCATTTCACACACGATTTCCAGAAGAGAAGAAAGGGGACTTTTTTATTTTAAAAATTTAAATTAAAAAAAATAGGAGCAAGAATTTTTTAATGTCTATGAGGGTTGAATAAGGTTATTGTTTTATTGTATTTCCAAGTTAAAATTTAATGGTATATTTAGTTGTAGTATTACTACTCCACTCTTCGTTCTTCTACCCTTAAGCTTAAATGTTTTAGATTTAGTGATGTAATTATGAATACTTGCTGCTCCTTTTTAAATTTGTTTAAGTTGATGTAAGTTTTCTTTGGAAAATGGGGGACAATGGGCCGTTTTGACGGGTCACCAAATAGTAACAATAAGAGTCGCGGCCTTGACTTTGACCGTTGTTCATATCATATGCGCACTGTGTGTTAGCTCTTGTACAGAGCCTCGACAACTAAGGAAAGTAAAATTTAAATTTAAAAAAAAACTTTCCTCAGCCGTAGGCAAACTAAACTAATAGTGATGACGTGTATGTTATGTATAGACCGGAATACTAAGGAAACGCTTTGATGCCACGGTCGCTCGCTTTGATGTCACAGTCGCTTGCGTATTGGTTCTGGTATTCTGCATATCACAACAAAATATTAACTCCGCGTAATAGGCTTATACCGAAGTTACAGCTACCTTATCATGTACATGAAGAAATTACAAGCACATTTTAATATTTTGCCGCCATATTGGTTTTCGTTTTCGATCATCGGTTAGCTCGACACCTTTTTGGCATACCCCTAGGCTGCTGACTTAACAGGGTTCTACTGTATGAGTATTCAACAGTTTCATTTTAAGTCCTAACAAATTTATATTTTCTGTTTATCAGGCAAACATTTTTTTGTTGTAATGGGAATAAAAGCATGTGCTTAAAAGTTTTTATGTTTGTTTGTTTTTTCCAGTAATTTTTTTAAACTCTTTTTTCAGTCCATGTAAAATCTTTTAATTAAATTTCACATTCCATACTTCTTTGGTTTGAGTCTCAAGGCTTTTCCATCGAGTAATTGTCTTTTTACAATCGGTACCTTTAACTTTATTGAACGAAAATTACATAATCTACCCCAGAGGGAACTGGAAAAAAATCTGTCTGGTTATCTTTTAATTTGAATAAATATTTTAACAACTATATTATTACTTTTTTTCCTTTTAAACTAAATTTTCTAATTCAAATGTTTGTTAAAGCTGTGATTCCTTTTGAATGAACAAGAAATGATGAAAAATGTTTCCGGACCTCTGAAGTTAATAACTATTGATGAGGTTTGAGTCCTGAAATTGTTCTATTTTATTGCTTTATTTGACTGTCAAATATTTAAAAGCCAAAAATGTTATTGTCTTTACTTTAACTGTCCAAAACTTTAAGATTGTGACAGGACACTTAATTGTATGCCATTTTATTCTCTAACAAAGCTCCAGACACTTGAAGATTTTAAAAGTTCTTATGTTTTGTTTCTAGTTTTCTCTCATCTGCTAAAAAGATCACTTCTTGTCAAAACATCTTAATGTGATTGTCCAGCCTGTGCCATTTCAAGCCATAACATACTTCTTCTTCTTGATCTTGAGAGCCCTCGATCAATGCTCTCTGATCATTTTGACTCCTGCACCTTGTTCCACTATTTCCTCCACACTGCTAATTAATTTTTTAAAATGTTTATTTTTAATTTTTCATAGAGAAATAGAGAAAAGGTTGATGCTGAATTGATAAAGGCTACATGTGATTATGTTAGGAATTTGCCTGCTGTAGACAACTTAGAAATTGTTGGAGCAGATGCTTTCAAGTAAGGATAATGTCTTGGGACTATATTTACAGTATGGTAAAGCTACTGTTTATTTCTATTACCCATGTACATACATAAATGTGTATAGGTCTCTCTTGGTTTTAAATATTCTGCAGAGTACCAGTTACAAGTGGTTTCCAAATCTATATTCAGATGGTATATTTTTCAATTGCAATTATTTTTTAGTTTTAAGAACTGAGTCAATGGTTTTTACTTTGTATGAATATAATTTAGTGAAAAGGTTTCTTATAAATAGAAGCACCAAAAATGTTTAAAACTTTGATTGAAAATATATGTGGAATAATTTCGAAAACCTTAAAGGTTTTATTAATGACTAAAGATAATTAAACATATTGTTAAAAATATTCCAATATTTAAGTTTGTTGTAATATTTTGGATATTGATGTTTTGATCTTTTCTCAAGCATTTAAGCACTTCATTTATTAGTGTTAAAAAATAATGCATCATGTGTTTGAAGGTTTGTGATTGGGTATATTGCTTGATAGCTGATGTAATTATAAGATGTCCCAGTTGTTAAGAGATACTAAATGAAATATATTTTACACAGTACCTACCCGTAAATTTACAGATTGGCCAAAACAAACAAAGCAGATTTAGTGGAAAGGTTCAAACAGAGTGTACATTACTTTGTGCAAGGGACACAAGATGGTTTTTTCAAACGTTTCCAGCAGCCTAGAGGTAAGACCTAGAACTTTGGAATATAATCAGCTTCAAAACTTTTATATCTATATGACATTACATCTCAATTTTTCTAATTTTACATTTTATAAAACAATTTGTTCAATTTAAAAAAAAACACCTCTTTTTGGAAATTGTTGAAATATATTTTCCAGGTTGTGTTACATAGATTTAATTTTGAAATTGAGTGACATCTATTTGCATTAACCCTTTACTGGGCGTAGCGGCCAAAAACGTCTTATCCCCCTAAACGGACAAAACAGCCAAAATCGGCTGGTACCCCCCATCAGTAGAAATCTCGCGTCTTTTTTAACCCAATCGCTACTATTGCGACCGAATGCAACATACCCCCCTCGCTACTAATGCGCCCGAATGCGACATGTGGCCTAGTGACGCGCATACATCATGCGACCTTGCGAGAAGCATTGTTTCTGTGAAGACAGCTCTCGGCTTTTTAAAAAGTAGAAACATCGCTGATTTCGTTTTTAAAAAAACGGATGTTTATATCATTTACGGTTCAAAAGCTGTGTGACTTAGAAGTCCGACTCTATTTGGTGAAATTTGAACGTGTGGTTTCTGAATTTTCTTATGCAATGGCCTTTCATTTTGTTGACTCTTAAATTGCTGCTTCAACGTCTAATTATGCAGCAGTTAATAAATCAAACAATGAGGAATCAGATGTTGAAATTAGTGATGCTGATTAATTTAATAATAATAAATAACTGATTAGAGTGACGCTAACGAGAGTGATGAAGGAGACACTGTCACTGAATCTTGGTCAGACAATTTGACCAGTGTTACGGACAAGCTATAAAATTTTAATGAAATTATAGGGAAAATCATTTTCTCCCTATTGACAGCAATTTCAATGACTACTTTAAGCTTTTCATGAACTCTGCCATGATAGAGTTGTTAAAGTTGTTAGTTGCTGAAACAGATTCAGATACGCTGAAATGCAGCAAACAGTTAAGGGTAAGAAAGACACCCAGTGGAAGGTTACTAATGAGGACATATATAAATTCCTCTACATCAACATCGTCTTTAGACTCAAGTAACCAATTACAAAATTGTATTGGTCAGTGAATAAGATGTTTCTCAAAGTTTCATGAGACAATTAAATAAAACAATATAAAGTGACAAACAACGGAGGTCGACGTCCAAAAACAGTGATGTAAATTTTCAAAAAACACTTCCAGATTTATTTAAAATATATTTGTGAATTAAAGTGCATCAACCTATACATTTTTTAAAAGCTCATCCAATTCTCTGTTTTTTTGGTGTATGTGTTGTTATTTTAAATTTTCATTTAGGTGTTTAAAAAATATTTTTAATTAACATGGGGGTGCAAGTTTTTGAGAGTGATCTCCCTTTGCTTAGTACTCCAGGGGGTGTTTTGGTTTTTGTGCTTAGTAGCGAATGAGATAAATCACAAGACTTCCGGCACGTGATTTCCTGTTCTGGATAGATTCAACTACATTTCCACACGTTTTCTCTTAATGTTTGTTTTTTCGATTTTTTTGGTGAGTGTTCAAAATGGATGGTTCGAATTCTTGAAGCAATGAAAGGGGGTTTACATGTTTAAATTTAACTGAAATTGAGTTGAGAAAAATGAACTTTAAGTTTGAGGATGAGATCGATAGTGACATTAGTGTTAGTATTGTGCAAACATCGGATCTTTCAGTCAGACTGGATATTTGTGCTTCTAAAATAGTGTCATTAGTGTTTGTTTGGACTTTTTAAAAACTTAATTGGAACATTTATTTTGGGAAGACATGGTTTAATAAAAAACAAGACATGACTAGAATAAAAAGGTAAATAATCAAAAGAGAATTCATGTTTGTTTATTTTTCATTTTATTTCATTTAAATATTTGCACTTATACCTAAGATATAGAGTTTCTACTGTTGTAACCCTAAATATCTCTAAAATTGTAAAAACAAATCTTGCCCCTTTGGAGGATGAACGTGGAAAAAATTATTCCCAGTAAAGGGTTAATGAATGCTTTTTTTTGTATGCAGATATAAATTTTTAGCATATTGTATATATGTATAAATAGTATATATACATATAGAGAGTTGAAAATAATAAATAAAACAAGAAATGATGAAAGAATCCGGACCACTGATATTAATGCTGAATTTTGAGTCCTGATCTTGTTTACAAACCTAGATTTCTAACATTTATTTTTAATTCTATTATCATTTATAAAGTTTTATACATTAATTTTACAAATCAAAACATCTGAATATATTTTAAAATACTATTTTTAACCAGTTCCCTCTACTGGCCCCACTCTCAATGGTAATCCACCACCAGATGCTATATAATATGTTTTGGTGCAGTCATCTCTTATTAACATATTGTCATAGAAATTACTCCATTGAGTTTAGATTTGTAATTTTATTTAATTTATTAATGGTAGAAATTTTATATGTTAAATTATCACTTTCAACATGCATAATCATTGTAGCATTTTTTAGAACTAAAATATCTCAAGTACAAGATAGATAGAAGATTTAAGTTTTTCCAAGAGTGTTTGACATTACCTGTGTTTGAAAAGTATTATAAGTTCAGATCCTTTTATAAATTTAGCATTTTGGAAGCTTTGGTACATATAGATATGTATTTAACAATGCTTCCAAAATGTCTAAATTATAAGCATATCAACCAATATTTTTTAAAACAGCTTTTATATGTGTGTATATATAGTTTATTGAAAATATCATATTAAGCAAGAAATGATGAAAGAATCCGGACCACTGAAATAAATGCTGAATTTTGAGTCCTGATCTTGTTTACAAAGCTAGATTTCTAAATTTGTTCATTTTGATCAAATACAAAAATGGGGTTTGGGATAGAAAGCTTCTTATTTCCTCCTTTACATCTATTTTATTTTTTACTCCATTTTTACCATTTGTAAAATTGTATACCTTTATTTTAAAAAGTAAAACATATCTGAATTTATTTTAAAATTTTATTTGTAACCAGTTCCTTCTACTGGGCCCACTGTCCATGGCAATCCACCACTTCTTCCGATTGTTAATCAGGTATGGTGTATTGTATGAACATGTATAAGCCTATATATTTTTTTAATGAAGTTCCTAATCCAAGATTTTAAAATTGATGACGTAATAATATACAGTTTAACTTAAATATAGAAAAAAATATAACTAGTTATAACTTATAATATACAGATTAATCAATTTAAAATGTATTAAGACCTCAATGTAAACTTGATTTAAGTAAATGAAAATTTTATACCTCTGCTAGGTTCCTGCCTATGTAGATCCTCGGACTCAAGGTAAAAATGCTTATTTCACCTCATTTTAAAGTTTTTTTATCACATATACAGTCGAAACCGCTTAAGTCGACGGCGTTGGGGTATGAAAAATGGCGGCAAAGTATAACGTGCTTGAAATTTCTTTATGTATATGATTAATTAGTTAGCGTTAATTAGTGATGGGATGATTAATCGGAGTCGTATCGGAACCCTAATATTTCTTCACTCTTTCCTAAGACCGTTCGTTTTTAAGGATCGTTTAAAATTTAAATATAACCATGGTTCCAGCTCAGGAAAACGGGAAAAAGTTGGGAATTCTTAAAAATAAATTCTCTGCCTTGAGTCGGGAAAAGTTATGACTAATCGGGAATTTATATATATATATACACATGTATATATATATTTATGCCGAAGTAAAGGACTTTGATTACATCTCTGTCATGTTTCGATTCCATTTAATGAAAAATAAGTTACCAGTTTATAATTGTCTGCGCATGCGCTAAAAGGTCAAAGTTTACGCTTCGCCGTGTCACAGCCGCTCGCGTTTGCCGTCGTATCAGCGAATTTAAAATACAAATAAACAAATCAATATGATTCAATATGGTTATTTTAAGTTTAATGCTTTTGACGTGCAGGATATCTGTTACTATCAGAACGTTCTCGAATTTCCTCGGTCAATCAAACTTGTAATATAAATAAAACTATTGCGGCCTTGACCGTTGATCACAGCACGCTGTGGGCTGTGTGTACTGTGTTAGACCTCGGCCGGCAAATAAGTCTAAGCAAATTTTTAAAAAAATCATTCCTTATCAGAAATGATTTCATTTCATCGTCACGCGCGTTTTAGTCACAGTCACGTATCTTACTGGTAACAAAGCAACAACAAACTTTTAAAAGAATAATTTTTTTATTTGATTAAATAAAAACTACCGTCGTCGATTCTCGATACAAACCTTTATTTTCATTTCTAAAGATATTCGTTTATCTTAAAATGTAAAATGATTAATGCATCAGAAAATGAATTAAGTTTAGTAATAATATCACATGCACTGCGAAATGACGAATTACGACCTCTAACGCGATTGTCCAGTACCTCGGGTCAATACATACTCCATGGATACACGTCGAATTATAATTCACACACGCAAAACATCCGGTAATTTTTATTGAAATCTCGTAGAATCACACAATAGCCGGAATTCTCAAAGAAAAGCGAGATGTCAACACTGTTTTGAACTAAAATTGCCCAGTTAACTTGCCAACCCTATAAAGTCGACGTTTTTTATTTGAACCGCCAAATTCTCTCTTTGTCGTAGCATTTTCTCATCTGCTAATTTGATTTTTCTAAGTCGCCGAAACCTAATACCTCGAGCACAAAGAGGGCCAAATTTGCAACTTAATGTTGGTTAACTTGATCCCCGTCTGTTCGTCTAGCGACGCACTCTGGCATTTCTAGTTCAAAATAGTGTTGACATCTCGTTTTCCTCGAGACTTCCGGCTATTGTGTGATTCTACGAGATTTCAATAAAAATTACCGGATGTTTTTACTTGTTTCAATTTGATCCGTGTGTGAATTAATTTGACTCCGTGGAGTATTTATTCACCCGAGGTGCTCGAAAATCGTGTTAGCGGTCTTTAATCGTCATTATTTCGCAGGGCATGTTATATTACTATTAAACTTAATTCATTATCTGATACATTAATCATTTTATTTTTTTAAGATAACGAATATCTTTAGAAAAGAAAATAAAGGAATCGAGAATCGGCGGTGGTTTTTATTTAATTAAATAAAAAATTAATTTCTTTTAAAAGTTTGTTGTTGCTTTGTTACCATTAAGATACGTGACTAACATGCGCGTGACAGTGAAATCAAATCATTTTCTTAATATTCCAGTATATATATAATATACACGTCATCACTAGGGCTGTCAATTTTGTTGAAAAAAGCTGCCCGGGTACCCGTGAAAATATCGAACGGGTACCCGGGTTACCCGTTCTAAACGTCGTATAATTTTCCCCGTCATGACCGCTATACAATGGAACCTAGCCACCATCCATGCACCTCATTTCACACAGTAGTAGTAGCCAACGGCTTGCTTCCAGTAACATACTATTACTAATGCACTACAATTAACTGAGGATAGTCACTATCACTATCCTCATGCAAAGCCAACTACGCTGGGCGGGGCATCTAGTGCGCATGCCCGATCATCGCCTACCCAAGAGGCTCTTCTACGGTGAACTTACCGAAGGGCAAAGAGCACGCGGAGGTCCACGAAAGCGCTACAAGGACACGCTTAAAACTGCTCTGAAGGCCTTCGACATCGGACATGACTCCTGGGAAGCGGCAGCCAGTAACCGAGCCCACTGGCGCTCTACGATATGGAATGGCGCAGCTGTCTGTGAAGCAAATAGACAACAGGCTGCCAAGTTAAAACGCCAGGCCAGAAAGGAACGAAACCAAAACCCCCCTGAAGGGACCGCTTCTATCTCTTGTCCGACATGCGGACGCCTCTTTCGCGCAAAAATAGGGTTAATAAGCCACCAGAGAACACATGTGGCGGCCCAGCAAATATGATGAGAGTGGTCATCGTCGATCACGACGGACGAACAACATAACACAATTAACTACAATGCACTAAATTTTTTTATTCAATTCCTGCTGTAAATGCATTCGTCATACTTATAAACTAAAACTAGAGTAAACTGAACATGCAAACAAAATGTCAACAGAATGACGTAACGTTCAATGTCATGCTAAGGGCGATGACGTATGCAATACTGCGGTAAATTTAAAGTGATCGTGCTTTGGTCAGTGGTAATGCTTTTGTTGACACCAAAAAGTTTCTAATATTGGTGGGTCAGCGTTTTTTTTTAATCAATATCAATTTTATGAATAGCGTTCAGGTGGCGTTTTATCGCACTGGGTTGCCACCCTTCGCAGACACATTTCATTACAATGTTGCATTTTGCCGTGTCACTGTCAACTCGCTTGGCATGATTCCACACGGCCGACGTCTTACCCATCTTATTAACCATAAAAACTGACAACTTTAGGTGTATATCAATTTTTGGGCTAGGCAAACACGTGTTAATGAACCAAAGAAACACACGCGAATGCAAGGGTGTGGGTTATAGCAGTGCTTCTCAAAATGGTGGTCCGCGGAAGTTATCAAGAAAGGAGAGAAATATAATTATAATCCTTCAATTGCTACCAATAATACTAACCCTATAGAAATTGTCATTTTTGACAATAAGCTAATAAATGAAAGAAATAAAAGGAAATAAAATACATTTCGCTTCCATGTAAGTACAGGGAAAATAGTGCACCGGTTCCTGGTGCAATGGAAAAAATTCCTGCCGGTCCGCCATACTAAAAAGTTTGAGAAGCACTGGGTTATAGGATTGAAGAGAGAAATGGGGGGGGGGAGGGTAGAAAAACGACATTAGATAGTATCAATCGGTCTCCCACTGTCGGCTATTTCAAAGCAAAGTTAGTCTAAAAGCAAGGGTGTTTTTATGAGGAGAAAAAACAGACACTGCATCTTTCATCTCTATGCAGTCCATCCTCACAGCTGGCGTCTTACCCATCCTACACTGTTAGTAACTATTTAATGTATTAAATTTAAATACTGACGACCTTGTACTCATTATTAACATCTGTTTTTCTAGGTCAGCACCTGTTAATGAACACAAGAAGTAGAAGCTAATGAAAGGGTGTGGGTTATAGGAGTGAAGGGAGGAGAGGGGGGAGGGTTAGATAAACAACATTAGCTAGTATCAATCGGCGTAATTCAAAGCAAAAAAGTCGCATGGGAGCCGAAGTTTGGCCTACGGTTAATATAGCCTATAGACCTTCAAGCCACATTTTCACGGGTACCCGAGCGGAATTTTATTACCCGGGTAATCACACGGCAACGGGTACCCGGGAGTCCCGGGTACCCGTTGACAGGCCTAGTCATCACTGTCGAATTCTGAATTATTTTTTTTAAAAATTCGCTTAGTTGCCGAGGTCTAAAACACAGCGTGCTGTGATCAACGTTCAAGGCCGCAATAATTACTATTTATATTACAAGTTTGATTGACTGAGGACATTCGACTGCAGTCTCGTTGTGACAGATATCCTGCACGTCAAAAGCATTAAACTTAACCTTTGGAAAGAGTGAAGAAATATTAGGGTCCGGATATTCCGATACGATTCAGATTAATCGTCCCATCACTAATTAACGCACATCTTGTACATAAAGAAATTTCAAGCACATGTTAATATTTTGCCGCCATATTGGTTTTCGTTTAACTCAACCATCGGTTATCTAGACACCATTTTTCATACCCCAATGCCGTCGACTTAACCGGGTTTGACTGTATTCCTTTTTACTGAGATCGTTGCAACGCATGACGGGTCTGCTAGTTTGTTTTATATACACAGAGTTATATTGGAAGGATTCTTTTATTCTACACCTATTCATAAACCTTGATGCTGTGTGAGCCTGCTAGGATTCTTTTGTGCTTACTTAAACCTATTTCCTGATTAGCCTGGGAGTACTAAAACTTTCCCCACACCCTGACACTGACAATATGTAATAACAAGAAGAAAGTTAGGAATTGAATCTGAAAAATATTTTGACTTCGCTTGTTCTTAAACCACTTAAACTTATTTTTTGATTGAGGTGTTAACACTCAGTTCATTTGACCAATACTATTAGGTATTCTAAATGAAAATTTAAAATTATAACTACATATAATTTGAATATTCCCCTCTATAGTACTTATCTTCATTAGAATAGAACAACAAAAATTATTATTCTACTACCAGTAGTTTTTTATTTATGAATTTTTTAAAATTCCAAAATGGCCGCCACCACTAAGGGTGCAAAAGTGTGTTTTCGACACCCTGTAACTTTATAAATAACTCTTCCGGAGCTTTCAAACTTCTTTCCCTCACAGAGAAATATACATATAACAAACTCAATTTTTTTCAGGTCTGTCACAGTGTTATAAATTATCATTTAATTCATTCTAAAATGAGCTGAATCACAAATTGAAAAATAATAAAAAGGGAGACAAAAATTCAATTTTACTTCATTTTTAAAAAATCATAAAAAATTACTCAAATGAGTTAGAAATATAATTTTACTATCATCTCAAAGACAATTCAAAGCTCTTTATCAACAAATTAACTAGCAGATGATAAAGTAAAACTAAAATAAACTAGAATTTTTTTAATTGTGTATGGTCACAAAAAGTAAGAAATTTGAAGAACTTTAAAAAATCACAACAAATTAAACAAGCAAGATATCAAAGCCAAAATTTGACCATATTGTTTACACTATTATAATGTTTATAGAAAATGTAAAGACTTATTATAAAATGGACACATAATGTAAAAAAAAATCCCCCAAAAATACATAAATTTGATAAATAATTTAGTTATAGAGAACTGCAATTCAGTACTGACTGTAAATTTATTTCTAATTTATTACTGTAACTTAACATATCAATTAATTATAAGTCTGATGCCTTATTTGCATGTCGAATGGTTTGAAGATAGTTCCATACAATGGTTTTCTGTTTAGGCTTCCACAATACATACATCAAAAGCCTGTGAAAAAGAAAGTGCATTTTGATTTCTAGTTATCTAGTTATCTAGCAATAGTATAATTAAATTAATAGTAATGTTTATCAATTTATCACTAATGATTATATCCAGAAGTTAATATAAATACTCCCTTTATTAACTAAATTACTAACCTGCACCAATGTTTAACAATTAATTTTAAAATGAATAATTACCATCATGTTTTTTGCTTGAACTTGAATCTCTGCTAACTCTGTTGTAGTTGTAGCATGAGTATTAGTATTAGTATAGTATAAATAATTTCATGTACCCAGTTATCTTGTTTGGTCTTTATCCACTGCAATAATATTAACAAATTTCAAAGTATATTACAATTTTAAGGGATTATATCTATACATTTCCAAAGTAATAGTAATAGGCTTTGGGGCCACATTTATTGATATATTTTAACAACTAAAACTAAAAAAATACGGTAGGATTACTAAGATTAAGCTTAGACTCTGACATTTCGGAAAAGGGGTGAAAACATAACTTCAAAAACGTATTAAAATTAAATGAATGAATCTATTCAAACTCTATTGTAAACATTTTAGCAAATCATATATATGTAGTTCTTAATTACTTTGATTAATCATTCAATTAAGAATATCTTCAGTTTAAAAAAAAACAACATAAAAATTATAGAATAAGCATTCTATCACCCCCGGCTAAATAATGCTTTGACCCAGAGCTAAGTTTATGCTCGAATCGATAGCACACTGAAAGTTTAATGATTTATCGCTGATCGTAGACAAATAGCATTTATATAAATAAAATGTATTAAAATAATTGAAGATTTAATAAAACTAGAAGTACATTTCATTTATTACTTCGTTATTGTAAATTAAATACAAAGGAATTTCAAATGACCCTTGATCGTCGTTTTGCGTGGTAGTAAGAATCTGGCATTAATTATCGATAACTTCTACATTAAATCACAAATAAACTAAATTAAAAGCACATTTTAATTAAATTAAACATGCTTCAAGTTTAGATTGAGTTTTGACTTACCTTTTTCAGCATTTAAATCCATAAAAAAGGTAAAAAAAATTGATAAAAACACTAATATCATTACTTAGGTCATGATTCCTTTCTCGTCCGGCGTAGGACGTGGCGGGGTTGTTTACACTTTTTTTTGCAGACGTGGTGACTTCAGTTCCCGGAAGAATCGGAATTATGGGGTGTTCACAAAACTATAACAGTTTTATAGTCCTTTGGATGACCTTTTTGAATATATATTTTTGGGCGCTGTAAAATGACTTTTTCATGGAAAAAAATCAATTTTGATTGAATAATCGATGTTTTATACCCTTTAATTTCATAATAACGCAAGAAAAGAAATATCAGGTGATAGAACTATATTTCCTCTTTCTAAATCAGTTGGGTTGTTGTGCGTAGGTATAATCCGATCGCGGCGGTGAAAATAGGCGCGACGCGACCTCGCGAAAATTTTTTTTCGTAAATTTCGGCAGCTCATTTAGAATAAATAGTTTTATATAAAACATTACTGCCTAATACTTGAATATAATTAAGAGTTGATCATGGGGGTAAAGTTCTTCTATTCTAATATGAAGGTAGTTCTTTAGTTGTCAGCATGAAAACTTTTAAAACTTATATATAATTATTTGGGCTTAAATTTATTAATTTAAATTTAATCGTTAACTTTGGAAAAATTAACGATTAATTAATCATTAATTTCGATTAAAGCCAAAAATTACTATTTATGAAGACATTAGTAACACTTATTACACGTTCTTGTTGAAAATCTAATTATCACTGGAATGTCTCTTTTATATGAATTTCATCTTTTAACCTACTATGCAAAAAGAAAAATGTGTTGACATGATTTGGTTCAAGTGATGATCGGGTCTAATTGACAATATAAACAGCCGAGCTGAACAATCATTCACATGGAACTGAGGTAACTAGTATGCACAAAAGAGTCTTGGCAAGGAATGACATCGGCTATCGGTATTCATTAAGTTTCCACCATTGTAGAGGGCTCAAAGGATTCAGGAACTTTCATCTCCATTTTTAAACGCAGTAATTCATCAGCAGAGCTGTTTTTCATTTTCTGTTTCTGAGGCAGACTCTAATACTGCCATTAGCTTAATACGCTTTTCATTTGATTTGATAAGTGGGTGAAGTGTTATAACCATGGTAGGAAAACTTTATCAACATTTTGAACATTCCCGTCAGTCCTTAGTTCAAACCAAAATGTTAGTGTAATTGTCTGGAAATTTATTCTCGGCCCGTCGGCCACATTTTTTAGTTTTTGACTTCCAATAATTTGTAAGGGATGGGTCAATTAATCGTTAAAAAATAATTTAATCTTTAAAAAAAATTAACAATTAATCGAGAAATTAATAGTTAATTTCCGCAGCCCTAATAATTATATATGATTTTAGTCAAATGATACTGAAGTTAAATTTAATATGATTAAACGTTTCAGTGTTATTTTCTTCCTCTCTTTGGTTAAGAGTTCAAATACTAAGAGTCTTTAAAATGAATACATTGTATTATTAAATTTTTAAAAGTTTATAAATATGTTTTAGACTAAAGGATTTTTGAGATAAGTCAGTAGCAATAGCTTAACTACAACATAAAGTGATCAAAGAATAAAACTGGCTTCAAAAATATTTTTTATTAGATTATTATTCTAAAAGTTAAACTGTTGGAGAAATGTTTTTCAACTAGGAATAGAACAAAGATTAATTGTGTATCATGCAAGTATTATTTCACTCAATATTACAGGTGACATTATTTTTAGCCCCATTTCATTAAATGTTAATTTGTAAATAATCTTAATTCTCTCCTATAACTGAATTTAGCAGTTTCTTGACATCATTTTATTCTTAAGATCCCTCTAAAATTTCAGGAAACGCTATGGGAGATGCTCAGAACAAGGTTAGTTGATAATGAATTATTTAATATTCATTAATTTTTTTAAAAAGGATTTAATTATTGCTACTGTAATAATAATTACTCTTGTAAGTGTTGAACCACCAGTTACATGTTATTCAAGCGATGTTTGGCTGTTGACACTGATCGCAGACATTTTTCAGTTCAAGTCTGTCAACAAAGCTCTTTGATCTTAGCGAACAATTAAAAAAATTCACCAAATTAAATTTAAACAAACCAAACAAACATTGTGAGCTAAACTAAGGAGAAAATATAATGATGATGATAAGTGATTTAAAAATAAAATAAAAAAATGCCATATCATATTTCAATTGGCTTGGAATTATATTAACAACCTTAAAATCTAACCTTGAACTAATATGCAGTTTCCACATTTGTTTGTGTCTGGGATAGGGGGGTGGGAGGGTAGGTACAGGCAACACCCGCTGTTGGATCTTAAGCTTTTCATATGTCATGTGGATAGGTCACATTATTATATTTTCCCCTGAATTTTTCAAGGAAAAAGAACAACTAATGAGCTAGTATGCACAGTATTTATTTTAATTCTTTAAATAAATGTAAACATGCATTAAAAGCTTTAAAATAGGCTATGTAAATATATTTATATTTTCAATTTTAGCATAAGTTTTATTAACATTCAAAAAAAAGAAAATATTTGTTGTGCAATAAATGTTGTCTTGCATTTGATTATATATAAGCGAAATCTTGGGCTGCCTCAAGTTACAAATGAGATTCTTCGAGTGGCAATAGACAGACATCAGAAAGGTCTAATGCATCCACACATCTACCAAGTTTTAACTCAGGTAAATATAAGATACTGTTTAAAAACTAAACTTCAAATTTCTTTTTTCTGTCAATTATTGAATGATTATAATCATTAGTTAAAAACTAATTGTTAAAGAATTTTCATTGTCCATATTTCATTTTCATATGCCACACATATTAAAACATGTTTTACACGTTTGACTATGTATTTGAGTTTAAAACATACACTATTCAATATTAATCATCTGCATCTAATTGGGCTACATAACATTCCTTCCTTATTTGGTGACATTGATGGACATGGAATTCAATGAAAATTTGAAATTTGTTTACTACTGTAAATATCTCTAATTATTTTTTATTTTCAATACAGAATCTGCAAATGTTCTTACGCCTATAACTTTCTCTATAGATACTGTGGTTACTAATGTTTAAATAATTTCCTGGTGATAAAAATCATAGCTCATCTGCTAATTTTGTTCTATTTTCATTGTTGCATTTTTAAAATCACATGTATTTTTTCAAATACATTTTTTATGTGTGTAGGGAGAGGTCAAACTACCAGTAATACTAGAGGATGATACTACACGAGAACTGCCTTCCTATATTGATTTGTACAGACCACTTAGACAGGCTATCTATTCAGTATTGCTCAATCTCAATAAACAAAAAATAGTACATGAGATTCAAAATAAAGAGAAAGGTAAGTTAATCTTATTTGTTAGTGCTCAATTGTTGTTCAATATTGTAGGAAGGAATAATTTACTTTAGCACTGGTCCATTTAAATCTCCGTTGGCATTTATTAGGGAAAATCAGGAAATACAAGTGTTCAGCTTTTTTTGGGGTGGACTGAGGTCAATAGTATTACCTCCATAGATTTAGTTTAAAAGTCAGTCAGGGATTGACCATTTAAGGTGGTCCAGGGGTCCAAAAAAAATAATCTACATTTCTTAATTAAAAAAAAATTTGCACATACTAACTGTACAGTGTACAGTTATAGAAAGACAAAAAAGACAAAGAAAATTTTTTAAAACTTTTATTGCAAAAAATATATTTTTTTCAACCAAAATTGATAGTCACTCACAAGCTATCAGGATCAATTTGTTTTACAATAACATGTTCAAACTTTGCACACTAATTAACAATGCTATTATAAAAATAGTTACAAGGCTGTTTTTAGCTTAACAATTATACCAAGTTTCAAAATAATTTCTGTGTGCGGTCATAATTTTTTATAAAAATAATTGGGGGTAGCATCTGAAAAAAAATTATTAAAAAATTTCTGATGGATAAATCAAAAAAAGGAACTTGTAACTTTGTACAGAATAACCTTGTAAAAAAGCATGGCAAGTTTTAAGCCTGTAGCTCTAATACTTTTCCTGTCTTAACAATTATCGTTCTTAAAAAAGTTTAAAAATGCAAAGCTGAGAAAAACGACAAAAAAGATGTTAAATGTTCTTTTTTTAAAATACAGTCTGTATGGAAAGTATATGATGCTTACACAATGCAGACATACCATTTATGAATGAAATAAAAGTAAATAACCTGAGATAGAGAAGATATTTAATTAATCAGTACATGTTTTCAAACATAAAGGCTCGTTATCCAAAGAATTATGACCATAATTATAATATTCTGAAAAATCTTTCTAAGCTAAATTTGTTAAAAAATTACTAACCAATGCATAGATAATAGCAATAGGAACAATCATGCAAGCTGTAAAGCATATAGATGTAATACTTTTTTACCTAATAAGTCTGACGTCACTGAAATTTGAAAAATCTAGGTCGAGAAAAACACAAACACAAAATGAAAATTATAAAATAAAATATTATAGGTTAGTTATGTACAATGTATGTATGTAGTGTAGAGAATATCAATGCAAGGGGAAAAACTAATATAGAATCGAAAGGTTTCAATACTAACATCAATAGACACTATGTAATATTGGTAACTGATGAATGAATAATTTGTATAAACAAGGCATAAATATGAGAAAAAATGCAAAAAAAGATAAACTATTTAAAATAATAATCTAAAATTCACATTATCCACTGCTAGCCACAACAGCTTTTCCTCGTACGTCCTAGACTTTGGTCATGACATACTGGTTGATTTCTTCTGGTGTTTATAAATTTACTAAGAACATTATAGCCATAGCTTCATTGCTGACATTCAAAAGTTGCAATTGCATACAACTGATGAGTAAGAAGACGAGGTGACGAAGGCACACATGCCGCTTGAAATTTGATAAATCCAGTCAAGTGTGTTTGCGTTCATTTCGAACGATGAAGTGTCCCCCAGCATTCAGCCATGGAAAGTCTTGAAATAGCGGCTGAAAGGCATCGATCTGCTTGCATGTTGAAGCAGAGAGCACTTAGAAGTTAGATGTACCGATGTGATGCCCGGTGATTTTTCAGTTCTTGAAGCTGAAGGCGGAGAGAGTGACCACTTCTTAGCTGGTGGTGAAGAGTGGCCGCAGATCTTTGAAGAGAGTCCTGGTCTGCACTTCATCAGTTGCCTGGCTCTTATCCTGGAGGGGTTTTATCACCTGCATTTTAGAAAATAGAAAAAGTTGTATTATTCAATTTTGAAGAATAACATTAGCTTATTAGATGTAAATGTAGGCAAAATGTTTTGAGTAATGATAATAGGATTATAACTATTTTTGACAATTTTTCTTCTTTTTATATATTTGTTTGTAATTTTAGGATATGTAGGATTATTGCACTCAATTTTTCATTGATATTCATCATCATGCTTGTCATTGACCACATTTGTTGTCATTGACAACGAAATAATTTAGTTCATCGTCATTTCAAATTAGACATGTGTTACGAGCTCAAACATAAGGAAATGAGAACTTGAATGTTTATTTCTATTAAAATATATAATTTTACATTTAAATTTGATATTAATTGGCACCAGTAGTCATTATTTAATTTGTTTTCCCTTACACATAAGCGTATCATTATCATGTTTCATAAGATAATTTGGTACCGCGGCGGCTATGTCTACTAATAGTACTAATAATAGTACTAGTATTACTACAACTGAAACTGCCTTGAAAACTAAATAACTCATTCATTCATGGTCTAAAATTACCAAAAAATATTAATTAAATACAAAATTAAATTCAACTCACCTATTCAACACAAGAAAATTCATCCAACTTTGAACTTTTGTTTAGACATCCAAAATAAAATTGTTCGATCGATAATTGGTTGTACTTCTCGATCCAATGTTTCATAGCGAAATGAGGCAACGAAATGTTGCATGATGGGAATTTTAGTCCATTTCGAAAGTTGGCATTAGTAGGCCGACCAATGATAATTGCGGATACATGAGATTTGAAATATAGACCAATAAGAACACATGTTGAAGAAAATTTTTGGGCGCTAGTGGAACAAAGGGCAATTTCTGGACCTTTTAATGGGCGAGTCCATTATACAGTGGGGTTGATAAGCTTTCCAACGATACCAAATATGCATAGGTAGCTTTATAATTATGAAAGTAAAAGCAAAGGGCGCCCTATAGGGTACATTTGGATGAATTTTCGCCCCCAAGTCAAAATGGTATCTCCCTATACCACTTTCAAATACACTTTTTAACACTTTTTAATCAATTTTAATGAAAACGGTAAATGCCGAAGTATAGATAAATGGATAAACTAGTAGAATTCACCAAAATCTCATTTTTGATAAAAATTTGAAAAATACTGATATTTTGACCCGTGGACCACCTTAACTTTCTGCAATGGAAAATCCTCTGCATGTGTGTGCAAAGGAACGAGTTAAGTAGCTGTTCAATCAGGATAGATAGGAGGCATGTGTGATGTGAGTTATTTATGAGTTATTATAATTGCACCCAAGAGAAATCTAGGTGAGCTGAAAAGGGAGTCAAACATTATAACCTGAGTATCTACAAATGAATATACTAGGGAAAACAACCAGAGGAGACTGGAGAATAGCAGAGTTTTGGGATATAAATTAGGAGATTTGCGTATGAGCTAATAGCTATAGGTTGCTATTAACATTAAAACTGCTTTAGTCCTAATGATTTTTGTTTTTATCACTGTTAAGCTGTTTGCTGCAATACATATTGCTGTCCAGCTAGACAAAATCTCTCTTTATTTCATTAAAACACTAATGTGTTAAGCAGACACTGGCAGATGTCCATTTGGGTTAACAATTTATTACTTTGATTAGTTTTCCCCTTGTAATTAGTGTTTTCAAATTTAAATTATGGCACAGTCTTGTAATCTGAATTTCTTTTTGAATGAACAAAAAGTGATGAAAAATGTATCCGGACCTCTGAAGTTAAAACTATTGATGAGGTTTGAGTCCTGATTTTGTTCATTTCTATCTTCTCTAGATTGTTTCAATACTTGAAAAAATGTCTAAAAAATTTACCATATTTTTCGCCATGCTCGACACTCTGAAATATAAGATGCACCCAATTTTAAAGGAGGAAAATCTAAGGAAAAAAAGATTCTGAGATATTTTATATCAACTGTATAAAGTTAACAGCAGTTTAAGATCAATTTTATGTCAACCACATTATGTCACCTTTCATGTAAAGCGCTGTGAGCCCAGTTCCTTACTGGGATACAGCGTTATGTAAATAATCAATTTATTATTATTATTATTGTCAAGTTCTAGGGTATTGTTGACTCACAAGGCTTGCACTCAATACACCAGAACACCATTAGATGAATCTATCATTTATTTGAAACAGGAATCCTCCAATACATAATATCAACACTGTCCTTTTATCCACTACCAAAAACCGCCCCTCTAGCCTATCTTCTATTTAGTCATCTTTTCCACACTAAAACATGTGTCAACAATAGTGCGCACTGGCGCAACATTCTAACATTAACATTCCCAAAGCGGGAAAACCCCATTATCCTATAACATTTCCCTGACACACGTAACATATTAAGAACTATCTTTACTCTCATTAACCGTCAGTAAACAGTGAAAGTAATAAAAATAAGGCTGTAATGTTTTATTCGAACCCCCCTCTTCTTCGCTGCTATCAGAAATGAGGGACAGTTCCACGCAGTTATTGTTCCTCACTGGTGTCAAGTAAGACATTGTCTTCTGTTCCTTCCTGCTCCGCCGATTCTCGTTCTGTTTCCGGTCTTCCTGCTCCGCCGATTCTCGTTCTGTTTCCGGTCGATCCTTTCGGGTCGCTTAGGCAAACTGTCTACTCGTCGTATAAGGCTCACCCCCACCAGTTTTGGGGAGAAAAGTGCATCTTATATGGCGAAAAAATACAGTACATTTTTCATGACTTGTTTCATTATTTCATAGTTGGCTGTTGGATATATTAGTTTGTAAACTATCATTAATGGCAAGAAACTTGACAAAATAGTCACGCTGCTTTCCTTTACCATTTCTTTTTAAAAACAATACAATGCAATCTTTAAAACAATTTGAATAACTAACAGCTTTTAGTTATTTATTATAAACACTATAAACCATAGACACAGATTTATTATTAGAGGAGTGACAGAAGCTTGAAATTGAATTAGACAATAGATTAAGATTTACACCCTTTTTCTGCAGTCAATATTCCACTACCAGATTTCTCTGCACAAGTGAAGGAATGGGTGGTCCGTCGAGGCTCTGGTCGCCCAACTTACGAAGTTGTTACTGCTCGTCCTGTAGAATGGAAAACACCTAGTGTACAACGTATGTGGCTTGGTCAACAAGATGGTGATAAGGACCGCAGACTTCGTGCTTTTCTTACAATCATGATGAGTGACACTAGTCTGATGCTCAACACCAACTATGTACCACAACATCTCCTAGTCATGTGTTCTGTGTTGAGGTTTTTAAAAAAAATTCTCACATTTTTATTAGTGTTTAATTAACCCTTTACTGGGTAGAGCTTTACGGATTTTCATCCTTTAAACGGGCAAGATTTTTTACAATTTTAGAGATATTTAGGGGTATGTCAGTAAAAACACCATATTTTAGGTATTGGTGCAAATATTTTAATAAAATAATAAGCAAAATAAACAAAAATGAATTTTGTTTTGATTGTTTACCTTTTTATTCTTGTCAAGTCTTGTTTTTTATTAATCCATGTCTTCCCCCCAAAAAATATTCCAATAACGTTTTTAAGAAGTCCAAACAAGCACTACTGACACTATTTACAAGCACAAATTTCTAGTCTGACTAAAAGATCGGATGTTTGCACAACACTAACACTAATGTCACTATCAATCTTTTCATCCAATTCAAAGTACATTTTTCTCAACTCAATTTCTGTTAAATTTAAGCCTGTAAACACCACTTTATCGCTTCAAGAATCCAAACTATCCATTTTGAACACTCAAACAAAAAAATTGAAAAAAAAACGAACACATCAAAGAGAACACGTGTGGAAATGTAGTCAAATCTATCCACAACAGAATAAACAGGAAATCATGTGCCGGAAGTCTCGCGATTTTTAAAAAAACGCGAGATCTTGACAGTACTACCTGCCGTTGGGGATAAGACACTTTTGGCCGCTGTGCCCAGTAAAGGGTTAATAAGTACCTTGTTACAAATTTCTTCTGCACAATTATGCAATCAAAATATATTTTGAGGAGCATTTGAGATAATTCATGTAAGTGTTAAACAAGCAATAGATTTTTGAGTGAAGCATTTTGGTCTGGTATAAACCTCTCTTTGTCTCTTTATAACAGGTATATGATGCAATATGGCCGTATTTTACAGAGACAAGAACTTGATGCCTTCCTTGCAATGGCAGTATCTCCTCTATTGCATGATGTTCAGACCATGCAAGATCTTAAAGTAACTTTATTTTATTTCTGATCTGAAATTTTACAAATATTTTCTAAAATTTATGGAAAGATTTTGTTTTATTAAAATTAACAATTGAGAGTGTTCTGAAAATAACCAAATAAAAGAATATGACTAAAATAAAGCTTTCAATGTTAATTTATAATGAGAATTCTGTGCTTTCACAAAAAATTATTTTGAATTTATTTTCACCACTCTCTTCAAGCTTCCAAACATTATTCCACGTGGCAGTCAGTTGGCTTCTTTGTTTATGTCTGGTATTGAAACAGCTACCATGGCTAATGATGTTTGTGGTGCCCCTATACCCTGGACTATGATCTGCCCATGGCTTTATATGGATGGCAAGCTTTTCCATTTTAAGCTTCTGAAAGCAAATAACAATACACCTCTTATTGATATATGTGACGGTCAGGTATGAAACACTTGATAATATATTAATTAGTTGAGCTAATAACATAAAAGGGTCACAATTGATAACTTCGTTTAAACAAAATATAATCACAATTGTTTAAATCAAGGAAATGGAAAAAAAACACCAGATCATTTGAGTCTAGATTCTATTTTCTTACTGCATGTTATTCAATATTTAACGCAACTGTTCTAGCTCAAAATCATTTTCTGCAATGTTGCTTACATGCACGGTAATGTCATTATATTTTGTATTTAGGACATAAATATTTCATATTTAATAAATTGATAATTATGTGTGTTACTATTTTTATGTAAAAGCCCAGCTGCTTTTCAAAGCTTGTTTGTATCAGTGGACATTATTAATTGGTATAAGGATAACAGATCTCCCTAGAGTTTTATTTTCCTCATAAGTTTTAAAAAATGTTTTAATGAACAGTAAATGTTTTTGAAAATGCCCTTATTTGATAAAAAGTGAGGATTTTATTGTGAAATCTTACATTTTTAATGTCTTACAGATGGAGCAAGTGTTGAGAGTTGAACGCATGAGACAGGCAATATTGGAAAATCTGAGGGTTGATTTTGCTAAGCCACTCCTGCCTGGATTCTTCTATCCTTATCCTGGCCAGCCATATGCAGGAAATCCGCTGCCATATGGTCCTGCAGTGACGACCAGAGGTCGTGGTGGTCCTATTGCTGGACTAGCAAGTCGCCAAGTGGGAAGGGGACGTGGGATTCTAGGTAATTACGGTAATACAATTTTCATTACATCTTGGTATTGTACATTGTGCATGATTAGATGGCCTTTAGGGGTTAAGTTTACTTTCTGTGCACATCATTTCACCAATTTTTCTCAATTATATAATAATAATAATATAATAAGATAGATGGAAAAAAGTTCATTTTGTAGTCAGAACCCACAAGTGTGTTTTAAAAATATTTATATTAAATATATGGTGTACTATTATTCATTCATCAACTCACTGTATATCTTTAAATTGAAATTTAAGTTAGTTTAAAGATTTCAGAAGTGAACTCCAGTTAAAGACTAATATGGACGAATAATTGCTACAGGCAACAGTTTCAGATCAAACAGGACTTGTCGTGCTCTTAGGACCTGTTAACCGTTAACATCCTTAATTTCTACTTTAAGGCAGAGAGATAGATTATTCCCATCATACTACAGTAGAACCCGGTTAAGTCGACAGCCTAGGGGTATGCCAAATGGCGCCGGAATAACCGATGATCGAGTTAAACGAAAACCAATGTGGCGACAAAATATTAACATGTGCTTGAAATTTCTTTATGTACATGATAAGGTTGTTCACGGTTAACCGATTAGCCGTAACTTCAGTATAAACTTACAACGCTGAGTTAATATTTTTTTGTGTTACGGCAGAATACCAGAACCAATACGTGAGTGACCGTGACATCAAAGCATTTTCTTACTATTCCGGTCTTTAAATTATATGCACGTCATTAGATTAGTTCGCCTGCGGCTGAGGAAAGATTTCTTTTTTTAAAATTTTACTTTGCTTAGTTGTCGAAGCACTGTACAAGAGCTAACACACAGTGCACGTATGATATGAACAACAGTCAAAGTCAAGGCCGCGACTGTCATTGTTACTATTTATATTACGAGAGTCATTAGAAAGATGTAGCAAAGATACCGGGCGATTAATTGGTCCTCAAATTTGAGTTCGGTCTTTTAGTGACAGTTTTCCTGCAAGTTAAAGCCATTTGACGTAAGATTACCACATTAATATAAAAAATACGGTAGTAAGATGGTGAGTGGCATCGATAACAACATTTTCAAAAGCTGGTGATGGGCATAGTACCAGAAGTAAGTTAGTAACACAGCGCTAAGAGCTGAACGCAAGTGGACTGTGACGTCACCAGCAGACCTCACAAGGCCGAAATTTGATGCGTGTCCTTGTTGGTTATTAAAAATTGATAACTAACATTTTCAAAAGCTGGCGATTGGCATAGTACTAAAAGCAACACAGCCCTGAGAGCTGAACGCAAGCGGGCTGTGACGTCACAAGCAGACCTGGCGAGGCAGATATTTGATGCCTTCCCTTGGTTATAAAAAATCATAACTAACATTTTCAAAAGCTGGCGATTGGTTATGGGGATCGAGATAACCGTTAAGTGGCAAATTTGGCCCTCCTTTGTGCTCGAGGTATTAGGGTTCGGCGACTAAAAGAATCAAATTAACCGATGAGAAAATGCTAAGACAAGGAAAGAATTTGGCGGTTCCAATAAAAATCGTCGACTTAATAGGGTCCCCGAGTTAACCGAGCTTGAGTTAAGTGGGTTCTACTGTAATTAAAAAAATAACTATATAAAAAAAATTAACCCTGCTGATACCGACCTACTTTTTCGCAATGCATGCCTTGAGTATATTATTTTGCTAATCCCCATGGATTTTTGTTTTCAACAATTGATAATTTGAAGATAATTATCTGTGCAGAAATGAATAAGGATGTTAACTAAACTGTTCAGAAAGAAATGTTAAGTGCAGGAGGACAGTAACACTGCATAGCATAGTTACACATACTTTATTACTGTACTGTAAAGTCATCTTCTATGTTTACAACATATGTATTAGAATTGACAGAAAGTTTAAGAAATTTAAAGGCAAAATTGACAGATAAATGCAGTATCCACAGTTCAGGTAATAATAACACAGTACCCAGGCTTGCCAACCCTCCCGATTTTATCGGAATTATACAGATTTTTTTACCCATGCTTACGAAATTCTGATAAGACCCTTAATCTTCAGATTTTCTGAAAAAAAATAATTCACCCTTCAAAAATCCGAATGCGAAAAAATTATAAAAAGAAAAGGCTAATACTAATAATTGCGGTGATGTATTTCGAAAATGAAAATGCCACTTCCTAGGTTTTTTTCTGTACTTCCGTTATCCAAGCGAACCGCGATATCTAACTATTTCTTCGTTGGCCATCCGATCGTACATTATTCCTTTTACCAGCCTAATAAAAAAAAATTCAGCTGTTCTGTGACTTTTAGATACATTTGTAAGGAACGCTGGTAAAAACGGTTTTCCAGTGACTGAGCTTCAGAGTGTTAGTATTAGTACTAAGACTAGTCTAACTAAAAAAAATAAAGAAAAGACGTCATTCTCGGACATTCGTTTTCGAAACAGTATCAGTATTTGGAAAAACACTCGCCTGTGGCCGTGGCGAAACATTTGCAATCTGTGCCAGACCTAATTATCTGTTGAAAGTGGTGGGTTCAATAACAATAAAAAATAGTTTAATGCAAAAATTACAACTGCTGATCAGTAAAGTAAAAGTAGTGAATCTACATCTGTTAACAATTACTTTGTTATTGTTGAAGGAATAGGAAATTCAGATATGAGATGGAAAGTTTTATTTACCACCCTACTTTTTGGAAGAAATAAAAGATTTTTCTAATACCTATCTTTTTAATGCCAGAGTCAAAGAAATGTTTCCAGAAAAATTACAATGAAACAAGAGCAATCATTAATTCGGTTAATTCAAATGAATGATACTCTTTCTAAAGTTTCTAACTAAAAACTAATATTTATCTAAAAGCAAAGCTAACTTCAATTGACGAAAGAACTGTTCAAGTTCAAAAAGGCCACTAGGGAAATGCTGGAAAGATGAACTCTATGCATCCTCTGTTCATATTTGAAAATCATGGTTATTCTCTCGTGTATCTGAATGCAATGTAAACAATTCCAGTATTCTGTGGTGTTCTGTAGACACTTAAATTAAAAGACAATGGATTAAACTTATTACTTTATATTTATTAAGTATGTAGTCCTTAAACCAGCGCTGTGTGGTGCCGTGACGCCGCGCGTGGACCCCTCTACAGATTTTTTTTCTTGGCAGGTTGGCAGGCCTGAGTACCATACGATGTGATAGGCTTAAGAGCCTAAACCAAGAATATGCACGACCGTGAATGATTAACCGCGAATAGGTGAAAGTTCATATCCTTGTTTTGTGTTTATATCCAATAACCCTCTATGGGGTTAACATACACACTTGGGCCACAGGGAAAAATTGTGGCATCTGAAAAAAAGACGTACTCTGGCCAAAGGAAAATAAATATGTAGGTTGGTGCAAAAAAAAACGTGCCCAGTACTAGAAGGGTAATTGGAAAAAATGATTTTACTCTATATCAGTATTGTTTTTAAAGAAAAGTTAATTTTAAAAAATGTAACTCCTTTTAGTTTAGATATCATATTTGTATATTTTTGTTCCTTCCCAAAGCTCTTGTTGAGCTACCTACATCAACTTCCACTAGAATGCATCCTAAAACACCTTCAATATCAAGAAGACTCCCGGGGGGTATAATTAATGCTATTCTTTTTTTCATTTTCGACATGATTTGCATATTCAAATTTCCTTACCTCTTAACATTCTTGAAGTTTTATTTTTTAATTAATTTTAAAAATATATCTTTAGAGATTTCTTGTGATCTTTTAAGTGTCAATTAATCTATGTCTATGTTCATGGTGCTCTCTGTTTCTCTGTCAAGCTACCTATTTATATATATAAAGGTTGTTAAGCAGTTCGTTTTTTGAGGACTGGTTAATGATCCGTTAGTGGTAGCAAGGTATTTTTCCTTCGATTTTTAAAACCACAAAAGAATGTAAAAAATTTAGACCTGCCAGGCTTTGTCTGTTAGTGTCAAAGTATTTACCTCTCTTGCTCACTACCCATCAACTTATTGATAAAAATAAAATTTAACACTGATTAGGCACTCCAGCTCAAAATTTCAAATACAACTAACATAAACAAATAGCATATCATTGGAAATGGCTTGCTTTCAGCTTTCCATTGACACCAAAATCATTCTTCTATCTTTTATAGGAAAAAAGTAAGGGCTGTTATCGATTAATTTAAATTTAATAGTAAATTTTTGAAAAATTATCGATTAAAGCCAAAAATAGAAATTTATGACGTCATTAGGGTGGTCCATGGGGGAAAAAAAAATCTATGTTTTTTTATTCAGGAAATAAAAATATCACAGGCCAACAACAAACAATTAGAAAGAAGAAAAATGAAGGAAAAAATTTGAAATTTGAAAAAAATAACATTTTATTGCAAAAAAACGAAAATTTTCATTCAAATTTGACATTTGCGCAAAGTGTGATAAAAATTTATTCTTTCACAAAATCATAATGAAACTTTGTATACAGACTAAGAATGATATTTGTAAAAACTTAAAAAAGAGATATTTACAACTTATTTGTTTGAATTGTTACAAATCACATTCACGTGAGGTCACCGCACAATTGGTCAAATTTTCAGGGGTAGCAATATAAAAAAAATTATTTAAAATTTCCAGAATGAAAAATATAAAAAATGGCCATTTTAAATCATAGAGAATATCAATGGTAATATGCATGCAAAGTTTGAGGCTTGTAAGTTTAATATTTTTCAACTTATCACATGTGGCGTTCCTAAAAAATGAGAAAAATGCAAAGTTGAGAAAAACGAAAAAGAAGATGAAAAATTATATTTTCAAAAATTCCGAGGTATACAAACAATATAGCATACATACATCTCATTCAAAGATCATCCATGAGTGAAAATAACTATTTAATAATACAGACAGACAAAAATAATATATGATTCTCATACTTTTTCTAACATCACCCTGCCAAAATAAAAAGTGGCAGAAATAAAAAAAAATTTCCATGACACTTTTAGAATAAAAACAACAAACAATGTATAAAGAATATCAATAGAAATAAACTTGCAAAGTTTGAGGCTTGTAACTATAATACTTTACAACCTATCATATTTGGCATTCCTAAAAATGAGGAAACGCAAAGTTGAGAAAAACATAAAAAGATATATAAGAATGATATTTTAAAAATTCTGAGGTATACAAACAATATAGGATACATGCATATCATTCATACATTATCCATGAGTAAAATAAACTTTATCTCTCAAAATTTTTCAAACACCACCCCATGAAATAAAAAGTACAAAATTTAAAAAAACAAAAAAACATTATAGGACACATTTATGAAAGAAACAACAATAAACTGTGTAAAGAATATCAATAGAAATAGCTTGCAAAGTAGAAGAGTGCAGCTACAATACTATTTCTCCTGTAACATCTGAAGACAAAAAATATAATTCCTGAACAATAATAAAATATGCACAAAAAAGTTTCAATACTAACATCTAAAGACACTTTGTAATATTGACAACTAATGAATGAAATATTTTCATAAACAATGCATAAAAATAAGAAAAGAATGTAAAGAAAGAAATATAAATAATAAAATTTATAAATAAATAATCATATCCAATTCAAATTATCCACTGCGAGCTCCAACAGCTTTTCCTCGTAGGTGCCAGACTTGGGTGATAACATGCAGGTTGAATGTATTCTGGTGTTTATTCATTTATAAAGAGCATCATAGGCTTATACAAAACATCCCCATAAGAGCATGGCCTGATCCAGTCACTAAGGCTTTGAGCCACAGCTCCTTTGCTGACATTCAAAAGTTGCAGTCGCATACAACTGATGAGTAAGAAGATGAGGGGACGAAGGCACGCATGCTGCATGAAAGTACTAAATCCAGTTCAGTGTGTGTTTTTTACGTTCATTTCGAATGAGGAAAGTCCCCCAGCATTCAGCCATGGAGGCTGAAAGGCATCGATCTGCATAAATGTTGAAGCAGAGAGCCCTTAGATGTATCGATGTGATGCCCTTAGATGTACCGATGTGATGCCCAGTGATTTTTCAGTTCTTGAAGCTGATGGCGGAGAGAAGTGACCACTGTTCATAGCTGGTGGTGAAGAGTTACCCCAGTTCTTTGAAGATAGTACTGGTCTGCTCTTCATAAGTTGCCTGGCTCTTCTTATCCTGGAGGGGTTTTATCTCCTGCATTTTAGAAAATAGAAAAAGTTGTATTATTCAATTTTGAAGAATAACATAGGCTTATTAATTATTAGATGCAAATGTAGGCAAAAAGTATTGAGTAATGATAATAGGATTATTATTTGTTATGATTTTTCTTCTTTGTATATATCTGTTTTTAATTTTAGGATTATTGCACTCAATTTTTCATTGATATTCATCATCATGCTTGTCATTGACCACATTTGCTGTCATTAACAACGAAATAATTTTGTTCATCGTCATTTCAAATTAGACACGTGGTGCGAGCACAAACATAAGAAATGAGAAGTTGAATGTTTATTGCTATTAAAATATATAATTTTATTTTTAAATTTAATATTATTTAGCACCGGTAGCTATTATTTAATTTGTTTGCCATTACACATAAGCGTATCATTATCATGTATCATAATCATAAGATTCACGATGGCTAAGCCTAATACTAATACTATTACTAGTACTAGTATTACTACAACTGAAACTGCTTTACAAACTAAAATTCATTCATGATCTAAAATTACCAAAAAATATTAATTAAATACAAAATTAAATTCAACTTACCTATTCAACGCAAGAAAATTTGTACAAATTTGAACTTTTGTTTAGTCATCCAAAATAAAATTGTTCTATGGATAATTGGTTGTGCTTCTCGATCCAATGTTTCAGGGCGAAATGAGGCAACGAAATGTTGCATGATGGGAATTTTAGTTCATTTCGAGAGTTGGCATTAGTAGGCCGACCAATGATAATTGCGGATACATGAGATTTGAAATATAGACCAATAAGGACACATGTTGAAGAAAATTTTTGGGGGCTAGTGGAACAAAGGGCAATTTCTGGACTTTGTAATGGGCGAGTCCATTATACAGTGGGGTTGATAAGCTTTCCAACGATACCAAATATGCCTAGGTAGCTGTATAATTATGAATGTAAAAGCAAAGGGCGCCCTATAGGGTACTTTGGACGAATTTTCGCCCCCAAGTCAAAATGGTATCTCCCTATACCACTTTCAAATACACTTTTTAATCAATTTTAATGAAAACAGTAAATGCCGAAGTATAGATAAATGGATAATCTAGTAGATTTCACCAAAATCTCATTTTTGATAAAAATTTGAAAAGTACTGATATTTTGACCCGTGGACCACCTTAAACTGATAATTTCTCACGGACATTGAAAATTAAGAATATTTTGAACTAAATTTATGACAATGTGTTGATACTTTATCGGATGTTTGTGCTGAAGGTGGTACGTCAGCGATGTATTTGATCCTTTAAGAGAATTGTTTATGGCTGTGAAGGCAGTAAACTTTTTCACCATCTTCGACTTTGCCATCCGCAGTTAGCTTAAAAACAAAATTTTTGCTCAACTTTCTAGTTATATGTTTGAATTTAACTGCGCTGATGCTGTCAGCCATTTTTTAGTTGACGTCTGCCGGTCCACATAAAGTAATAAAATAAATTATAATATTACGCGGGAGAAGTTTGTACGTAAAAAAATATATAATATAAATTATTATAAAATAAAATGTATTAATTTAAAAAATTAAAAATAAACAATATAATAGGCCAAGTCACAGGTTGGTTGGAGTATGTATCCGTAACATTATGACCTAATTTTTCTAGCTTATATTTAATTTTATATACAAGGCGGGCATCAGGAGGTGTGCAAAATAATTATAAATTAAAACATTCTTGCCGTCATTGTTTAAGCTTATATTTTAATTTGTGAAAAGAGAGCGATGTAAAAAGAGGATTAGAGGATTTATAATTATAAAATGCTTTGTGTACATTTCAGGAAGTTTAATATTTCCTATTTGTCAAACACGGATAAGTTACTTGGGCTTTTGACAAGAAAAAAAAAGTGGCGCCGTAGACGCCCTATAACCCCTAGTATTATAAATATTTGCTTAATTTTAATTGATTAAATAATTTTAATAGATAAAAAAAATTTAACTATTAATTTCTCACATAATCGTCAAATTCCGCAGCCCTAGAAAAAAGTTATGATTTTTTGGTGAATTATTTTTCCTCCTTATTTATCTTTGTAATTAATTCTAAAAACTGTGATAGAATGTTAGCTCTTCCCACACTATTTTGTTCATAACTTAGTATTTAATGATTTATTTTCATTGCACAATTTGTTTGTGTATTTTCTATTTTAATGAAGATAGAGCAATGCAATTTGGGGGGATACATTAATAACCCATACTTTAACAACACAGTTGTTGTGTATTAATTAAATATATTTTATAAAACATGACCATATAAGGACAGGGGGTCAATAGCGACAAATGTCAACAAATTCAGTTTTACTACAAAAAAGCTTAACTTTTAAACCAACAATGCCATAACTGTAAAATTTTCAGTACAGATAATGCCCAACTGAAATTGGCTTACAATAAAAGAATACATTATCTTATCTTATCTGTTTACAGACGCTCCTTCTATACAGAAGATTATTGCGTCCTACGCTTATCTATGGTTTGTGTTTAGTCCTGCATTTTTATTAGAGATTTAAATGTTGATAAAGTGTTGGTTTTCCTGGATTCTTCAGGCAACCCATTCCACGCCCGAATTCCGGACGGAAAGAAGGAAAACTTGTATGTGTTTGTTCTTGCATACGGAATAAGAAAGGTGTTTTTATCCTTATGTCTATCTGAGGGTTGTATTAAGTTATCTTTGTGTTGTATTTCTAAATTAGAATTAATTGCTTTATGTATGATTACTACTTTGCTCTTGGTTCTTCTATCCTCTAGTGTTTCAAGGTTTAATGATTGAACTAATGGTGTTATTCTTGTCAGTTTTGAATATTCTCCAGTAAAGAATCTGGCAGCTCTTTTTTGAATTTGTTCTAGTTTATCAATGTTTTCTTTGGTGGATGGGTCCCATACAGAAGATGTATATTCTAGTACAGGTCTCACCAAAGTGAGGTAGCATTTTAGTTTTATATCTCTATTACATTTGTTAAAGTTCCTTTTTATAAAGCCTAAGGTTTTGTTTGATTTTTTAATAACTTCATTGACATGGGGATTCCATGATAGTTTCTCATTTATTAAGACTCCTAAGTATTTTGCATCTTTAGTTTGGGTCAGTTCTTTTCCATGAATGTAATATTTTGAATTTATTTGTTTCTTTTTCTTTGTTACTCTTAACAGTTGACACTTTTCTGGGTGGAAAGACATACTCCAGTTAGTTTCCCATTTTATCAATTCATCTAAGTCTTTTTGTAAAATTTTGCTATCTTGTTCTGATTTAATTGTTCTATAGATTATACAATCATCAGCAAATAACCTAACTTTTGTACCTGTTGAGATGTTGTTGGGTAAATCATTTATATAAATTAAAAAGAGTAAGGGACCTAGCACAGTTCCTTGTGGAACTCCTGAGTTAACCTTTATTGGTGCAGATTTAGATCCATTAATTATTACAGTTTGCTCCCTGCCCAAAAGGAAGTCTTGGATCCAGTGATGTAAGGAACCTGAGATTCCAAAGTAGTTAAGTTTTTTTATTAAATGCAGATTAGATCATTTTTGCACATTTTATAAAAAGAACATCGAAAATCGAACTCGGCCGACAATTTACGATTAAATGTATAACTTTTAAACTATTAAAGCTGCTGCTAAGAAAATTTCAGTACAAACAGATGATGCCCATTAGAAATTAATGCCAATTATAAAATACAATAAATGAAGATGAGATAATTTATGCATATTTTTTTATAAAAAACATGGGTGAAAAATCGAACCTTGCCGACAGTTTACATTTAAATATATAACTTTGAGACTAATAAAGTTTTTGCTATGAAATTTTCAGTACAAACAGATAATGCACATTACAAAATAAATGCATATAAATAACACATATAATGCAAATCAAAAAATTTATGCATATTTTTAAAATTACACATCAAGAAAAACTAAACATGGCCGACACATTTTAAATTTAAATGTGTAACTTTAAGATTAATAAATCTATTGCAATGAAATTTTCAGAACAGACATATATTTAGTTGAAACCAATGCATATAAAAAATAAAATGCAATTGAAGATATTTATACATAATTTTTTAATATTTATGCGCCTAAAACCGCACATGGCCAAGACAATTTACATTTAAAATTGTAACTTTAACACCAAGAAGGCAGTGGCAATAAAAAAATTTAGTTAAAAAGATAAGTTCAGTGAAAATCAAAATAAATAAAGAAACATTAAATTCAAATGAAGATTATATAACTATATGCATAATAAAATAATTTTTTAAAAATACTTTTATTACAATAACATTAATGTGTCTTGCAAATAAACATTTTAAAAATTGAGCACCAGTGTCCAAGGCAGGATGACCATCCACAGTAATAGTACAACACACAAGTTCAATCAAAAATCAATCTCAATAAAATGAAAATCACCAGTGACAACAGAAACTAAATGAGATAATATAATTTCTTCATGATCTATGTAAAAAAATGCTAGCTTACAAAATATTTTTCCAGATTTCTTGACAAACCCAACTAAGTCTCCAAAAAATTCATCTTCCTTCCCATCTACATACCATGTGTCCCTCGTCAGTATCAGTCCAGGGTGTGTTGATCTCCTCTAGGCTGGCTATACATGTCCTCATGTGTGGTATCTGTTCATTATAAATTATACAAAGTGAAGGAACAGCTTAAGACAAGGGAGGCGTTATACAGAGATTTCTCCCAATAACTCCCGGCGTTATACGGAGATTTCTTTTTTAAAAAACAAAACTTCCGTTCTAATTTAGTATATATGTACCTATCATAGCTTAAAATTTATTTCAAAAAGATTTATGATTTAAAAATTAATTTGGTAAAAGCAAAGAGAACGGTGCGCTCGATAAATCGTATTTTTGGTTGCTATATTTGTTGTTTTTTCTATTTTAATTTAAAAAATAGACAACTAAACCTAACCCAGACCCTGAAACTACAACCTTAAAAAAAAACAAAAAAACTCAAAACGAAACTCTTTTTCTATTTTAATTTAAAAAATAGACACCTAAACCTAACCCAGACCCTAAAACTGAAACTACAACCTTAAAAAAAAAGACTCAAAACCAAACTCGAACCTCCACTTGACACTTAGAGTTCAAGAATCTAATGCCCTAACCGTGAGACCACAGAGGCTCATGAATCGATTACATTTTTAAAAATCTTTATCAAATCGGCAAGTAGTCACATGACCATTCAAAAAAATTTGCGTATGCCGCCAAGAATCATGGGAAATATCTGTCTATAATGCCCAGCGTTATACGGAGATATCTCCGAATAATCACTTCGTTAAGACAATGCCTTATTTAAGTGGCTTACAATAAAAAAAATAAAAAAGTTAAAGAGATTTAAGTAGACCTTATGTAGAAAAAAATTAATGTACACACCATCTCCAAATGCTTTAAACCCCTTGAGTTTTTTGTAGAATTAAGTCATCCAGCCCAGGACCACATCAAGAGTTTTCCAAAATGACCTAACAACAGAAATTTAAAAAAAAATATTAAACAAGTTAAAAAAAGATAATAGAAGTAGCCTCACATCAAATAAATGTAATTATTAAGAAGAAAAGTTACACTTAACTTAAATTACCAATACTATTTAGTTCTATACTAAATACAGTCGAACCCACTTAACTCGAGCTCGGTTAACTCGCCCACCCCATTATGTCGACGTTTTTTATTGGAACCGCCAAATTCTCTTTGTCTTAGCATTTTATCGTCGTTTAATTCGATTTTTTTAAGTCGCCGAAACCTCAAAGCTAATATACCGACTGAGTCCTGATAAAACGGAGTAAACATTCATAATAAGATGGTATTTATTTAAATACGATATTGTGTTTCACTCAACTTGCCAGAATTATTGAATTTCGCCTACACACGACGATTCCCCACTCAATAGGGTGGGGATGAGCTACACTGGCCATTTACCAAGGTCTGCTCTGACTTTTATCGAGAATCGACTGGTTTTTATATAATTAAATAAAAAAGTATTATTCTTTTAAAAGTTTTTTGTTGCTTTGTTACCAGTAAGATACGTGACTGTGACACTAACACGTGCGTGACGATGAAATAAAATCATTTTCTTAATATTTCAGCACATGTATATAATATTATTAATATACACGTCATCACTTTTGTAGGTCGAATTCTGATAAGGAATGATTTTTAAAAAATTCGCTTAGACTTAGTTGCCGGCCGAGGTCAAACACACAGCCCACAGCGGGCTGTGATCAACGGTCAAGGCCGCAATAGTTTTATTTATATTATAACAAGACTGAGGAAATTCGAGAGCGTTCTGATAGTAACAGATATCCTGCACGTCAAAAGCATTAAACTTAAAATTACCATATTGATATGTTTATTTTCATTCGCTGATCCGACGGCAATCCAAACGCTAGCGGCGTGACTCGCGCATGGGACGAGGCGAGGCGTAAACTTTGACCTTTTAGCGCATGCGCAGACAATTATAAACTGGTAACTTATTTTTCATTAAATGGAAATGGAATTGAGACATGACAGAGACGTAATCAAAGTCCTTTACTTCGGCATAAATATATATATATATAAATTCCTGATTAGTCATATCTTTTCCCGACTTTCAAGGCCGAGAATTTTTTTAAAAGAATTCCCGACTTTTTCCCGTTTTCCTGAGTGGGAACCATGGTTATATTTAAATTTTAAACGGTCCTTAAAAACGAACGGTCATTACAACCTTAGGAAAGAGTGAAGAAATATTAGGGTTCCGATACGATTCCGATTAATCGTCCCACCACTAATTAACGCTAACTAATTAATCACGTACATAAATTTCAAGCACATGCTAATATTTTGCCGCCATATTGGTTTTCGTTTTAACTCGATCATCGGTTATGTTGACGCCATTTTTCATACCCCAACGCCGTCGACTTAAGCGGTTTCGACTGTATAATAAATATCCCTATATATATTGCGCCTAAGCAATTCTTTATATTTGAAATAAATAACTCTTAAAAACAGAGCTTTTGACTATAAATCCCAACGCGCATAACTCAAAATAAAGTCTTGGAAGAAATACTGCACCAAAAATAACTCGTTTAGAACGTCCGCGTAAACGTGTTCAATATGATTGGCTGTAGGAGTCATATGTGTTTGAGGGACCAATCGCTATCGAGAGCCAGACAGAACGGACAGAAAATTGCCTTTTATTATATAGGATATATTATACACACATACACAAATATTTGGAGGGTTATGTACGTGGATTATATGAATGTTTCATATTTAACAGTTTCAAGGAGATATGAAAATGTGTTAATATATATAAAAAACATTTGGTCATAATTAAGAAGAAAAAAAACGAATTTATCCTCATATGATGGTTTATTTAGAGAGAAAATTAACTTAATTGATCTATTTGACCTCAATATCAAATGTTTAATAAACTGAAACAAGAAAAAAGGAAATTAAAAAAAAAGATATTTATGTTTACCAACCTACAATGTATTCACAAAATATTACAATGAATAATAATTTACCTATTAAAATTTACAATCAAGGAAACACATCAGAACGGTTGGCACTCAGTTATACAGTTTTAGTTTTGTTTTACCAAAATTTCCCATGAATTAGTTAGCATTAAGATATTTTTGGGTCTTCTAAATTTTGTATTAAAATCCAAGTTTTCAGTAACTATTTGATATATTTTTGTTGTTTGTTTTGGTGTTATTTACATCACTTTAGTCATCAATTCCAATTTATTGTTTACTCAATGATCTTTATATCAAAGTTATTTTTAAGTAACTAAAAAGTGAAAAATAACTTCTAATTTATAATTTTGTTAGGTTGATATAAAATAATTTAGATATTGGCATGTCTTAAAGAAATGTACACCAAAAGCTGTGAAGATAAATTTGCTTACACATTTTTGGACTTGATAGTTTTATTACCCTGTTTTTGAAAATTGTATCTATTAAAAACAATTTTACCTTCTCCCTCCTAATTCTTCTTATCGAATATAAGAGGGGTTTTCAAACGTTTGAAATTATTTATTTAATGCATTAGCAATGTCTACTGTATGTCAATACAAAATTCTGTAGGAAGGAGCAAGAGGTACCTTGGAGCTGTAAATGTGAAGATAACAAATTTCTAACAATTGTAAACTGCTTATTTGTAAGGCTTGGTTCAATTTTTAATTTATGTTTAATTGAAAAAATGTAAGTGCATAGAAAATCTGAGCAATGTTTTTTTACAATGTTGAGGTTTTAAATTTTTTATTTAGATTAAAAAGCTGTACTGAATTCTTTTACTTAAAGTATTATGTAAAAAATCAATACATTCTAACTCTCAAGGTTATTTAATTATTTATTTTACTTGATAGTAGTTATTGACTGCAGAAATAAGACATAATTGAAGATAATTTTCTTTTATAGGAAGGTCACCCATTGAGGCTCAAGGAGGACAGCTTGAAATTGCTGGAGTAGTGGTCGGACAATGGGGCCCAAACATGTCAGGCCGTAGAGGTCGAGGTACCCAGCTGCCACCTCAAGTTATGTCTGTTGGGCAGAGAGGAAGGTATTAACATTAAGAATATTTAGAATATCTGATACATAATCCCATTTAATGTGTCACATATTTGCAGTTGAATGTAATAAAATTACAGTGCTAAATACCATTCCAACATGATTTTTAACTTAAAATCCCTGTATTCTATTTATCAGACTAAAGATAAGGTATACTTTTTTTTATATAATGGGATAAAATATTAATGAACAAATAAGGGGCTCTATCACAGTATTATATACAACTGGTTGCAATTTTTTTTAATGCTCACCAGCCCATAAATCTTGTAAGAATAGTCCAGTAATGATTAAACTAAGTATGAAATCAAAAAAAGACAACCAAAAATTTGTTTGCAATTGGCATCTGTCCTCCAACAGTAAAAAGTAAAATGTAATAACTTACCTGTGCTGAATATTTATACCCTTTAATAAGAAAAATCCAATAATATTAATTTTTTCTCTGCAAGGAGCTATATTTTTTATTTATAATATTAGTAGATGTTTTTTGCAATAGCTAAAGAAACTCCTCAAGTGCTATATTTTCCTTTCCTTTACAATTGCAAAATTATCGTATCTTTGTGGCATGAGGAATATCTTCTACTAATCATTACTTTCTAAAGGTCTGCAACTCAACAAAAACTAACATTTTTAAGTTAATAAAAAAAATTCAGCTAATGTAAGAAATTTATGTTTCACTTTAATTATACCTCTGTCTAATTTTTTTATTATTACCAGAGGACTGTACAATGGCAGAGGTGGCTTTCTACCCCCTAGGGGCGGACTGATAAGAGGTAGACTAGCTTCTCCTCTATATAGTAGCAGAGGAACCTATAGACCAGCAGTAAGTTTAGTTGACTGAGATAACTTAGCTATAAACTGGAAAGTCACAAATGGGCTCCTGCTCAGGCTGGATTGTGGTAACATAATTTCCTTGTTCAGGTCTGGCCTGGTTTCAAGGGTATCTCTCAAATAGAGCAGAGGTTGTCTTTGTGGATGGCTGGTTCTCTAGCAAAGCTGACTTGAGTCTAAGCATTGCCTTAGTGTCCATTTTGGGTCCACTTCTATCATAATGTAAACTGTGCCACGGCTTTTACTCCTAGAAAGGCATGTGTCAGGCTTACACATACCCTAATGAAATAATAATTGCAAATGGGAAGTGCCACCTATTACTAGGGCTGTACCGGATTCAAATTTTTTTAATCCGGCCAAGCCGGATTCAATATATATATATATATATATATTAGTGCTGCGGAGATTAACGCAAATTAATCTTTAATAATTAAACATTTTAATTAATTTGATAAAATAAATTCAATTAAAATTTAATAAAATATTTATTTATTTTTTTCTCCAATTTATTAATAATTAATATAAAAAAATTACTTACACACTTTCCCCTCTTATTATTATTTATTTAGACGTGCATACATTAGCAAAGAGGTTTTTCTTTCTTATTTCTTGCATAACAGAACGAATTTGATGTGTTACGTCACAAAATTTGGGAGCCATGAAATTACAGAGGCTTAACTGATTAAGCAAAATAATGAATCCCAAGTTAACGGGATCTATATATGCGCTATACAAATATAAGTAATCGAATGTAATCTATTAAATTTTTTCCAGATTAATCTAACAAAAATTTTTTAATCAGTACCAGCCCTAATATATATATATATATATTTATATATATATATAATATATAATTAAAATATCGCATGATATATAATATACAATTTTTATGATACATATGTATTAGGGTTCTTCTGGTCAGCCGAATTTGGCCAGATTTATGAAGTGAAGTCCTGCCAGGGTCGGATTTGTAAAAATGGCTGGATTCCGGATTTCCTGGAGCCGAATTCCGGTACACACCCCTACCTATTACCCAACAATATTGATCTTAGTTAAGTCAATTCCATTAGTACATTATATCACGGGTCTTTGCTGTTTATTTTGCTTATGTTTAGTTTTGGAGCAATAGTAAATTTTGTCAGTAATTATTGAAATCAGTTTGTCAAAGTAGAGCCAAACAATTTTTTTTGAAAGATTCACTTGTTAGTAAACTTGTTCATTTATCCTCATTTATGTTTTACATATTTTTATAAAATCTGTTGATATAATTAATGGACGTTTCTTTTCAAGAAAAGGACTATATTAGTGATTTTTTTATCAAGGATACTGGAGACTAGATAAAGTAATTACTGTGCATTCATATATTGTGTTTACAGTATTATACCAGAGGCAGAGGATCACCAGCAAAACGGCCAGTTCGAATTGTTGCTAGACCAGGAAGGGGAAGAACTGTTAAGTCATCATCTAAAGGACGAGGTGTAACTGTTGATGTTTCCTCAACGTAAGTTCAATTCATCTTTAAAACATTGATCACTTATCATGATGGATGTGCCAGTAATTAATTTATGGATGTATTTTTTCACTTTTTAATAATTAAATATTCAAGAACTAAAATCAATATTTTAAAGGCAGTTGCTGTCTTTTTGGTTAATGATTTTTTAAAATTAAATACAAGATGAACAATTAGTGGGAATAAATAATTGATGTAAAGCTTTCTTAATAAATACAGGTGTAGATGTTGCAGAAGATGCCGTCATCAGTACAAATCAATTAATTAATTAAAATTTTAAAATTAAATTTTTATATTCATAGGATGAGATCAAAAAACAGTGAGCAGGATTTTGAGGAAGTAGATGAGGAAATTAATGGAGGCTACAGTGGAGCTTCAGATGAGGATGATGAAAATGGCACAGCAACTGTCAGTATCAAAGGTTAAAACAATAATGTTTAAAAAAATAAACTGTTAAAGAAATATTGTTCAGATTTGTACATTTATACTTTGTCAATAATGAAGGATTATTAGGCAGGGATATGTTTTTTTAAAAAAATTATTAGAAAATTTGTCATCTGTTCCAATTTATTTTAACAAATCCTCGTTTCAGAATTATGTCACTCATCCCTAAAAAAAAATTAAATTTTTTACAATTTTTTTGTCTTTGATCATTTAAATGAAAGTTTCAAATAACTGGGGCATTAAGAAATTTTATTTGGATGTACATGACAGTAGTACTAAGATACAAGTGTGTGGTTTCTGAGAATATTGAATTAATCCCATTGAGTTTAGAGAAAATTAAAATGTTCATATTTTGTGTACATTTTGTATTTAAGTAATATGTATGGAAAATGTTTGAAAATGTACAAAATAAGTGGAAAAAAATTGTAAAAAAAAACTTTTGTTACAAATAGATTTATGTATAAATGTGTCATTAATATTCTCTGTCATTTGGCCAAAACAGATATTATCCATTGTTGTGATTTAACCCCTCAGCTGAGCTTATTAGTCAACACCTCATTACTACTGTTTTTAGGTTTTATATAAGCAACTTGATAAGGTTCTTGTTTTTTTTTCAGCTTTGTGAAAAGATGCATGTTTGTTTTTTATTCATAATATGGAGTGAAAATGAATTGTAGTTGAAGAAGTTGTTGAGGTGTTGAAGTGCTTGGCTTTCATATTTTCCCCCCAGTATTTAAATGATGAATATGATGTATGTTTGTAATATATTGCCATCATGTTGTAATGTTTCTTACCTTGTATGATTCAATATTATCACCAAATCAATATTTCTTTACCCTTTATTTTCTATACTCAATGGGATTTTTTCTATTAATTCATTTGTGGTTTTATGTTACTCTCCTATGAAACACCCAAATTAACCCATTTGTATTTCTATTTTGTAGGGGATTTTGCTTATGTCAATATGAACAAATGTCCTGTCTTATCAAAATATAAATGAGATAAAAATGTTACGCTAGAAATTATTATTTTTAAAAATCTTACACCTTGTATGACAAGTCTAATAAAAGTGTAGATTATAAACAGTAACAATAAAAAAAATTGCCTTTAAAATTAAAAAAATTTTTTTTTAATTACCTATCGTTCATTTTGTTCCTGAGTAAAAGAACAAATAATAATTTGTGTATTTAAAGGATTAATTATTTAATTTCAAAATATGATGACTGGCTTTTAAAAGTATTGTGGTTTCCAAAATAAATTTATACAGAGTTTGATTTAAAGCTCCAATTTTAATCAAGTTGACCAGATTATTCAAGCACAAACTTGAAGAAAACATTCTTCAAATCAAAGATCATTAAAAATTTCAAATAAGAACTTATGGTATTTATCAGAGTTTTTCTTTAGTAATAGTACAAATTAATAATATTTCTTAGTCAAATTATGAGAAAGTTAAATTGTGGGTATGTCATTTTATTTTTTGCTTTATGAATGTTCACATTATATATATTTTTGAATGAATTTTACAAAGAAATGTATTATTTGTACATTTCCTGATGATCTTTTTTGTACAATCCTGATTGGATATTGATATTTTAATTTGTGAATGCCTCTGCTTGCTTTGTGTGTATGAGCCATTGGAAAAGGCAAGAAAGTTGTTCATCAAGCTTCCATAACATGCATTAATTAATCCTGTTGAAACATCTTAATTATGCTTTTACCATTGTTTGGTACAAATGTGTGATGAGGTGTATATTTCCAGCAAATTGAGTATAAAGGAGGGATTAAGCATAAATCTATTCGCTCGATGGATTTGAAGGAGTAAATCATTGTCTTTAACTCCTTTTCTAATTATTTTTTCTGACTGTACAATACAAGAAAAAGTCATGGGGCTGACTGGTGAAGCAAAATAAAGGAGAAATAGGACAAAATCTGGTGAATAAAGCATTTGCCATGCTTGTTTGAGGTGTTGGAATTCCCCCTACATTTTGATAACTAATTGATAAGAACAATTTTTAATTTGTAGTTTATTATTAAGAAAGTTTTGTTTAAAAAGGGTATTAATGTATTTCTTTTTATAACGAATCTAAATTTGAACTTTAGTTATAAATAAATGATTTAACCTAATTCTGCCACCTTATTTTCTAGAGTAAAGATAGGATTAAAGTATTTTTTAATCAACTTTAATTAAGGTTAAATTTTGAAATAAGATTTATAAGTTTAACTTAGAATTACATAAAAATGGCAAGCTGCCAAATTATATTTAATTTAGTTTAAATTCTTTTTAAAATGGGTTACTTTTAAATAACATGAGGTAGAAACGGTTCACATATTATTTTCATGACAATTTAAATGAAATAGAAAATTGTTCAGAAAAAAAAATTAATGCAACAATAATTATATTTTTAATATTTGCAACATTATAGGGAGTCTTATTTATATTAAAGATTTGCTCTGTAGAGACATTATAGCTCTGACGGCAGTTGTATGATAATGTCTTATTAAAACTGCAGGAATGGGCTTCATGAATTATTTTAATTTTATTTTATTGGTGTTGAATTTTATATATTTCAACATATTTTGCAGATTGCATTAAGAAGCTGCAATACACAGAATATTTTCATTTTTTAAATTTTATTATAATAATAAAGGATATATTAACTTCCATTATAATGAAACAATTAACAGTATCTGATTTTTTTAAAAAAAGGTCAGGTGTTAATTAAAAAGGTTCAGATTTTTTTTTAAAAAGCAGTTGCACAAATATCATCTCTTTAATTTGTATCTAATATTTTAAAAAAGTTCAAATTTTATTAAAAAGCTGTTACACAAATAATACCATCTCTCTAATTTTAACTAAGTTTTTTTTAATGATCAAAGTTAAAAATAATTAAAGGGGGGAAAAAGCATTTAGGATTTTATTAAAATTAACTTGCACTGCAATAAAATTAATGAATTAAATGTCTCGAGACCTTTCATTTTCACTTTTTAAAAATATTTTATTTTCCTTGTATTTCTATTGGTGACATTCAGAATTCTCTTCTAAAAGTAAATTCCTTTTTTAAAAAATATGGAGAGGAAAAATAACAAACAACCTGAAGTAACTTATTTCTAAAATGAGGAATTTTGCTGTTCCAAGTTTTTAATGAATTTCATTGGAATATATATTAAACAATCCTCACGTAATTTCATTATTTGTTGTATAATTATATAACGTAATTTTATAATAATTAGCATTGAACCCACAAATATTATTGATTCACATAAAAAAAAATTAATCACGTGCTTATTATATATTTGAAGAAGTGAATTAAAAAAACAACAACTGTGGGTTAGTTTGTGAGATCCATAATGCAAACAAGAATTATTTGATGAAATGTTTTCTTAGATTAAGTGATTTTAAGTTTTTTCTTTTCGTCCCCTCACATCCCCTATTTTTCTTTACAAGTAACTACTGCATGTTTACAGTGTGAAATAGTTATTTTACATTTCATATATTTGCACTTTATTGTACAATTGATGTTTAAGTCTTTTTAAAATAATCAAATGAAATTCCTGATCATAGAAATTATGATACCCATTTAAGTATGAAGAATTATTCAACATTTTTCAGATTAATTTTAGAATCAATACTAAACTACCATGTTTGAATGGTTAATTAGGTAATCAAATTTATTAAGCCAAGATTGACACTCTTTTGAGATTCTTATTTTATAAATACCATTTTTAAAAATAATCTATTACTATTAGTTATACTCAATAAGTTGAGAGAGAAAAAAAAGGTCAAATCTAAATTAGTAATGGGTCATAAGTTTGTGTTCAGGCTTTTCAGATACATTTAAATTAGATACTATTGTGAAGATTGTAATGTTAACTACTTTTTTGTTTGCAATAACTCTTAAATTTTAAGCTTTTCAATGATAAATTCTTTGTGTGATGACCAATGCTTTTAGAAAAGAGAAATGGAACTATAAACACTATAAGACATCAATCGCTGTAAGCTAAAACAGTTTTTTAGTTTGGCAGCCCCTCCCTATAGATGACAATGCTCATGTTGGACTGAAAAGGATATCTTAATACATTTAGAACATAGAATATCTCTTTTAAATATTAACTTTTAAAAGAATTGTCATTTGATTAGATTAGATTTTTTGAAAATTCAGCTATGAGTTTTTTTTACCTTAAATTCAGTATATGGTGATGTAAAATTGTCAGCTGCGTAGTCATAAAAGTAGGCTATCAATGATTTTAGTCAACTCCAACTCTAAGTGACGGTTTCAAAAGCCTGAACATAAAAAATGTAATTAGTTGAATAATAGTGACAAGCAAGATAATGGAGGCATATTTAAAGGTCTTAGAAATTGACTTTTTTAATTTAAAAGCATAAAGAATAATAGAGTCCTGGCTGAAAAAACGCTTTGAACAGGATACTACTAGGAAGCTTGATGTAAAGGTGGTTTATTTGTACATTCAAAATCTAAATGGTTCAAAATCAGTTTTAAAAAAAAATTAGTCTATGTTCACAGATACTTCAGGGAATTTTAATCTGTCTCTACTTTCTCATATATGGTTATAAAAAAATAATTGTATTTTACAAAATTAACTTGATATGATTTTATTCGGTATAATATCTCCAAATGTCACTGAATTTATTAATTAGAAAACCATTGTTAGATAATACTAAAGAAAAAATGGCAATTACTGATTTTAAAATTGATCTTGTAGTTTCTTGTATTCAAAGCAGAAACCCTCAGTTGGCAAACATTGGGTTAATCATATCTATGATAGATCCTTCAGTTGGCAAACATTGGGTTAATCATATCTATGATAGATCCTTCAGGTGGCAAACATTGGGTTAATCATATCTATGATAGATCCTTCAGTTGGCAAACATTGGGTTAATCATATCTATGATAGATCCTTCAGTTGGCAAACATTGGGTTAATCATATCTATGATAGATCCTTCAGTTGGCAAACATTGGGTTAATCATATCTATGATAGATCTTTCAGTTGGCAAACATTGGGTTAATCATATCTATGATAGATCCTTCAGTTGGCAAACATTGGGTTAATCATATCTATGATAGATTGTTTTAAATATAAAAATTCCACAGTAAGCTTTTAAACTTTTCTGATCATGTATATTTTTTAAAATCTATTAAATGGAATTACCTTACTATAATTGCCCTCTTTCTTTTATTCATTAAATGTTAATGGTATTAAAAAACTTCTTTTTTCACATAATGGCTGCAATTTTAATAGTGTACTATTTAATTAGTGATATGATCCACCACAACTGAGGGTTTGTTGCAAGGAAATTCTAAAATTCTTTTGTGCATTTAAAAAAAAAGAAAGTTCAATTCACATACAAGTGTCAGTTTCTGTTTGCAAAATTGTACTTTGTTTTCCATTGTGAAAGTTATCCTGTCCACATTGTACTGACAATGTTTTTTCTTTGGCATGCGATACTTCCAGTGTATTGTAGTCAATTAATTTAGATTCTGTGTCTTTAATTCTTGTCAAAACTGCAACAATAGTGTTTTACAATTAATAATAATTCTAAAGCTTGTCTCAGGTTTGAGTTTTTACAAAATAGAATATTGACAGTTTTTTGTTTTTAAAAATTTCTTATGGTTAAAAAAAGTACAATTATTTATATGAGCAGATCACTTGATCCCCCTCCCCTATAAAGTAGATTCTAACTTTTCTCTTTTTATCAGTTGGTAGTTGATGTCCCATCTCATATGAGTGTGCACACCATTAAAATAAATGGTTTTTCAAGAGTTGTTTTGAAGTAATGTCAGAATTATGCCTGAGAGCTAAAAAAAAATATTAACTGATACAAGCTCTAGAAAACTTTATTGAGCTAAAAAAAAATTGTTAAAATTAGGCGATTTATCTATAAATAAATATAAAAATGGTTGGGAGGGCGAATGAGTCAAGAACTTATCATAAATATGAACAAATCAGAATACAACTTTTCAATGGCTTTATATCTGTTAGTCTTTTAAAAACACTATTGTTCTGTTATGTATTAGTATTATTTCTTTGTGGTAAGTAGTCCAATGCATCTAAAAGAAACCCTTAAAATTTTTTAGAGGTTAGCAAGTTGTCTTTTGCTGGTGTATGTAATGAGATGGTTATATGATTAATAAATGTTGTAATGGAAATATTTGTCTTCGGTTTTAATCTTTTTTTAAAATTGAAAGTGTTGTATTTATAAAAAAAAAGCATTTAATTGGTTGAGAATTTGTTACTAATTTCGGTTAACAGAAAGAACTAAATAATTGTTAATTATTGAAATGGTGTTAAATATTGAATACATTTGAAATTAAACACATCTATCTGTATTCTTTATTTGTAAAACTTAACAAAAATTTACCTTTATTAAAATATTTTTCACATTTAGTCTGAAGCAGCTCTTCCTTACCACACAACACACTCATATTGAACCACAATATTCTTTAATGATGCCTGCGTACAGGGGAGTGACAATGTTATAACTGCATGTGGCAGATTACAAGTCTTATTTGGCCACCCTCTGCAATAACAAAATACAAAGTTAATAAGTCTATATTACTTCAACACATGCATCAACCGTGCGTGCCACAAAAACCTAATTCACACAAAGTATTAAACAGTTACATCACTAGTAAATATTAGATATTCTCCTTAATGTACATGTAGTATCAGGCGGGTAGCAGCTCTTGCTTTAGACAAGAAATCTACAAACCCTCCGATGTGGTGGTCCATCAATAAAATTTTATAGGTATGTTAGTGTAAATTGAAAAGACACTTAGGAACATTCATTAATTTGGTTTAAATAAATATGTTGTAAAAAAAGATTACCTATCTGTGGAAAACGAAAGAAATGTACAGGATGCAAAATAGTTCATTATCACTCCCAACTGGAACAATGCAATCTCTGTCTAGCCAACACTCATGTGTTAGATTAGCTGTTAGTCTATTTCTCTGCTCCACTTCTGTTACCTTGTTGAAGTCTACTTAGATGTGGCTTACATAGTGGTACGTACCTCTTATGTAAACTGTTTTTTACACCTATCATCAAAAACTGCTAACCACATAGATCAGACATCCATTGGTCAAGTATGGTACCATTCCCCCTTGTAAAGAGGTGCCACTATATTATGTGGTCAGACATCCATTGGTCAAGTATGGTACCATTCCCCCTTGTAAAGAGGTACCACTATATTATGTGGTCAGACATCCATTGGTCATGTATGGTACCATTCCCCCTTGTAAAGAAGTACCACTATATTATGTGGTCAGACATCCATTGGTCAAGTATGGTACCATTCCCCCTTGTAAAGAGGTACCACTATATTATGTGGTCAGACATCCATTGGTCAAGTATGGTACCATTCCCCCTTGTAAAGAGGTACCACTATATTATGTGGTCAGACATCCATTGGTCATGTATGGTACCATTCCCCCTTGTAAAGAGGTACCACTATATTATGTGGTCAGACATCCATTGGTCATGTATTGTACCATTCCCCCTTGTAAAGAGGTACCACTATATTATGTGGTCAGACATCCATTGGTCATGTATGGTACCATTCCCCCATGTAAAGAGGTACCACTATATTATGTGGTCAGACATCCATTGGTCATGTATGGTACCATTCCCCCTTGTAAAGAGGTACCACTATATTATGTGGTCAGACATCCATTGGTCAAGTATGGTACCATTCCCCCTTGTAAAGAGGTACCACTATATTATGTGGTCAGACATCCATTGGTCATGTATGGTACCATTCCCCCTTGTAAAGAGGTACCACTATATTATGTGGTCAGACATCCATTGGTCATGTATGGTACCATTCCCCCTTGTAAAGAGGTACCACTATATTATGTGGTCAGACATACATTGGTCAAGTATGGTACCATTCCCCCTTGTAAAGAGGTACCACTGTATTATGTGGTCAGACATCCATTGGTCAAGTATGGTACCATTCCCCCTTGTAAAGAAGTACCACTATATTATGTGGTCAGACATCCATTGGTCAAGTATGGTACCATTCCCCCTTGTAAAGAAGTACCACTATATTATGTGGTCAGACATCCATTGGTCAAGTATGGTACCATTCCTCCTTGTAAAGAAGTACCACTATATTATGTGGTCAGACATCCATTGGTCAAGTATGGTACCATTCCCCCTTGTAAAGAAGTACCACTATATTATGTGGTCAGACATCCATTGGTCATGTATGGTACCATTCCCCCTTGTAAAGAAGTACCACTATATTATGTGGTCAGACATCCATTGGTCAAGTATGGTACCATTCCCCCTTGTAAAGAAGTACCACTATATTATGTGGTCAGACATCCATTGGTCAAGTATGGTACCATTCCCCCTTGTAAAGAAGTACCACTATATTATGTGGTCAGACATCCATTGGTCAAGTATGGTACCATTCCCCCTTGTAAAGAAGTACCACTATATTATGTGGTCAGACATCCATTGGTCAAGTATGGTACCATTCCCCCTTGTAAAGAGGTACCACTATATTATGTGGTACGACATCCATTGGTCATGTATGGTACCATTCCCCCTTGTAAAGAGGTACCACTATATTATGTGGTCAGACATCCATTGGTCATGTATGGTACCATTCCCCCTTGTAAAGAGGTACGACTATATTATGTGGTCAGACATCCATTGGTCAAGTATGGTACCATTCCACCTTGTAAAGAGGTACCACTATATTATGTGGTCAGACATCCATTGGTCAAGTATGGTACCATTCCCCCTTGTAAAGAGGTACCACTATATTATGTGGTCAGACATCCATTGGTCATGTATGGTACCATTCCCCCTTGTAAAGAGGTACCACTATATTATGTGGTCAGACATCCGTTGGTCAAGTATGGTACCATTCCACCTTGTAAAGAGGTACCACTATATTATGTGGTCAGACATCCATTGGTCATGTATGGTACCATTCCCCCTTGTAAAGAGGTACCATTATATTATGTGGTCAGACATCCATTGGTCAAGTATGGTACAATTCCCCCTTGTAAAGAGGTACCACTATATTATGTGGTCAGACATCCATTGGTCATGTATGGTACCATTCCCCCTTGTAAAGAGGTACCACTATATTATGTGGTCAGACATCCATTGGTCAAGTATGGTACCATTCCACCTTGTAAAGAGGTACCACTATATTATGTGGTCAGACATCCATTGGTCAAGTATGGTACCATTCCCCCTTGTAAAGAGGTACCACTATATTATGTGGTCAGACATCCATTGGTCATGTATGGTACCATTCCCCCTTGTAAAGAGGTACCACTATATTATGTGGTCAGACATCCGTTGGTCAAGTATGGTACCATTCCACCTTGTAAAGAGGTACCACTATATTATGTGGTCAGACATCCATTGGTCATGTATGGTACCATTCCCCCTTGTAAAGAGGTACCATTATATTATGTGGTCAGACATCCATTGGTCAAGTATGGTACAATTCCCCCTTGTAAAGAGGTACCACTATATTATATTATATTATAGATCAGGGATGGGCAAACTTTTTCTACGGAGGGCCGCATTGAATATTTTATTGTTATAGGTGGGCCGCATATATTTTGTCTACTTCAATTACAATTTACACCTTATAAAATATGAATTAATGATTATAACCATGTACTTGTCATTTCACAATCACACTTTTTTACACAAGTACATTACATTTTAAAATAAGAACTGAAACAGTTTCTAATATGATAATAAGATTTTACTATTAATTATTATTTCAACAAAGTTTATATTTATCTGTCATAATCACTATGAAGAAGTAGGAACATAAATTACATATAAGCTGACCACAGAGTAGGAACATAAATTACATATAAGCTGACCATAGAGTAGGAACATAAATTACATATAAGCTGACCATAGAGTAGGAACATAAATTACATATAAGCTGACCATAGAGTACAATTCTAATGAATGAGAAGTAAGTAGCTGTTCACAATTTTGGATAATGCTCTTGAACTGTGGAACCAGTATACTGGTTGTGATTCGCATGACTGAATTTAAATTGCATTCAGTCAACATCGATCTGTTCTTAGATTTGTTTATTTTCATGCAAGAAAAATCTTGCTCACAGATGTATGTGGACCCTATTAGTGACAAAAGTTTGGCAGCAAAGTTTTTTCCAATAGTGACAAAAGTTTGGCTGCAAAGTTTTTTAAGTGTGGAAATGCTGCTGCTGGCAAACAGCCATAAAACTCCAGCAGAAGAACTGATTTGAACTTCTCCTTCAGGTCACAATCTGCTTGTGGGTCAAGTAGCTCTAACTGTATATCCTCTGAGGCTGAATCAGCTTCTGAACTAAATGGCGAACTGAGGATATTGAAGAGTGGTTCCAGGTTCTTGAAGTCTTGGAAACTCCTTTCAAAATTCCACAGCCAAGGCATCCAACTGAGCCTTGTACTTGTCAGCCGTTTCACCAGAAACGGTTTTTGGTTTCAGTAAAGGAAGATGGCAAAATCTGTTTTCACTTGCTTGCCTGGAGAACAGGGAGAACTTTACCTGAAATGATTTAACTTGCACGTACATTTCATGTGCCAACAAGCTATTGCCTTGAAGTTTGACATGCATTTCATTTAACTTTTCCATAATGTCAACAGCAAACATAAAGTCTGACTTCACTCTTCATTAACAATGGTAGTAACAAAGTCACAAACAAAACCCTTCATCTCCAGAAACATATCTATTACTTCCTTAAGATCCCACATTCACCTCAATATATTGCCCAGGTTCAGCACAGCAAACACTGCTGTGGTAGATAATATCATAAAATTCAGTTTCCAGATATTCAAGCAGTGCCCTGAACTTCCTATGGTTAAGTGCCCTGGTTCTGATGAGGTTTATCACACTGACAACTGGGTCAATAACATGATATTCAACTTAGCTCTACAAAGACTTTTGGATGAAACAGTGGAGAGTTAAGAGTGTATGGTCAGGTTGTTCTTCTTTAATTATTTTTTAATCAACTTCACAAGACCTACGTTTTTTCAAGTCAAAGCACGCGCTCCATCAGTAGTTACACTTGATATCTTGTTCCACACCAACCCAGTTCTTTCAACACAGTTCTCAACAGCGTTGGATAAATCCTGGCCTGTAGTTGTGTCTTTGAGTGGCTCAACACTAAATAATTCTTCGGTAAGCTCAAAACGAGTGTTTATTACCTGTATAAATACCAATTGTGCTGTGTCCTGTACATCGGTACTTTTGCCCAACGCAAGAGAGTACCACAAATAGTCTTTGCTTGAATCTCGAAGTTGGTGCATCAAATTGACACTAATTTTTCAACACGCCTGACTAGAAGTTGTCTTGATAAAGAAATGCTATCAAATTGTGTTTTCTGTTCTGGTCACATAATGCTTGCTGCATCTGACAAGCATTCCTTGATGAATGCGCTGTCAGAAAAAGACTTGTTCCGATTAACAATCTTATGGAACAGCATCAAACTGACTTCGGTTGCAGCATCTAGTATTAAAGACTGTTTGGTAAATACAGTTTGCTGCTTCTTTAAATTATGACCCAACTCCTAGCTATTCCTTTTCCTCTCTTCGCTCAAATTGAACATTTAAATGTGCCCGAAATCCAATTATTTTATTTGGTGGTGTCTTTTTAAGTTGCAGTCCTTAAAGAATCTCACACACTCAGACTGCTCTGCTGCCAACGCTCGTGAAGCATTATATAGTGTCCATTCGTCATTAAAAACATGACATTCTTTCTCATTTAAAAAAACAAAACAATTTAATATCCCATGATTCGAATCAAATACTCGAAATAACATTTTAAAAATATAGCTAAAATTCTAAACAAAGAAAATTAACATCGACATAAGATAGCAACATGTACATGCCTACGGGCAGCACAATATGCTCTGGCGGGCTGTAGTTTGCCCACCCCTGTTATAGATAATCTGCTGCTGGGCCAAAAACTGATGGGTTGAGTACGCCAGATTTAATTGTACCATAGCATAACCTTCTTTACAATTAAATCTGGCGTTTATTGTTTGTAGAATCTAGTTACCAGGTACTCAACCCTCTAGTTTTGGGTTCAGCTGCAGATAATCTTTGTGGTCCTGCCTCAGACAATATTTTGATCTAAAGATAATAATGAAGACAAATTTTCATCTATGTTAACGGATAGAAACTATGTGATATAAATTACTCAGTGCGGCAGACTGCTAGGTAATTTGTTGACAAAATTCATCAAAATCTGGGTCTTATAATTTCGTGCATTTAATACTCCCCATATTACAGTCAATATTTTAAAAATATATATTTTATATGTATATTTAGACCTAAAATTTAGTTTGTCATGACTCACAACTGTAAGGAGAGTAAAAATACTGCAGAGAGTCAACTGCACCCTCCTACCTACAACACTATATCTTGGTAATCAATCTACACCTACCTCTCTATCATGAAAATTCATTTATATTTCATATTTAGTTGTGACTTTGTGTAGATAGAATAGATTCTAACATATTTAGTTGTTCGATTTTTAAAAATTAGTTGTTTTTTCTCTAATAAAAATATGTATCTTTGTGGTGCTCACTCAGTTTCCTAAGCACAAACTTAATTTCTAAAAGTTTCTGTAGAGTAACCAGTTAAAAATGTTACTGTAACATTTTTTTATATTTTAAAGCATTATTAATGACAAAAATATTAAATCTACTTTCATAAGTTTTATGCTGGAGTTTAACCAGCTAAAAAATATTCCCAGTACATGTAGTTGCAATACTATTTGAGTAACTGGTCATTTATTTTTTAAAATTTGTGATCATGAGTTAGAAACAGTAGGAATTACAGTGCACTATATGTGCATCTCTTGTGTTAAAAAAATTAAATGGAGAAGAAACTCATTATACTTATCCAAATCTCCATGTCTGAAAATGTTTTGTGGTAAGAAAAAAGCAAAGAAAGTATGGATGATTTGTTTATTTGTAGATAATTTACATGAAATGACAAACTCCAAAGTTTTAAGTTAAAAAAAAAGCATAAAAAGAGATTTCACATAGAAATAAAAATTTTCTTTAATTTTAAAAAATTATGAAACCATATCTGTGAATCCTTACAAGTAAATATGAATAGAAAATATAAATATATTATAAATCTGACTCTCACATTAAATACGTTTTTTCTACTTTCCTTCTAGATATAAAAGCATTCACGTAAGCAAAAAGATTGCACAGCTCAACTGATACTGATGCTGTCTACATTTATGCCTTGGGGAAACAATTTTCATATAAAATAATAATCTGTTAATTATATAACAACTGTTAATTATATAACAACTGTTAATTATATAACAACTGTTAATTATATAACAACTGTTAATTATATAACAACTGTTAATTATTTAACATCTTTCAACATTTAGATTTTTAAATTTACTAAATGTTTACAGAAAATAAATATGCACTGTACAAATAAGATAGTTTTGACTTCTTAACATTTTTTAACATTTAAATTTCATAACAAGCTCAAAAACGTTATTTTGTTCATCAAAGCAGGTCAACTTTTTTACCATATAACTCTTCATTCTTAATAATTCTTGGACACTTCTTTTCAACGCCATGAAATGGTTGAAATAGTGTGTCATCCCGGAGTAGGTATATCGCATGACTCATTTCTTTGCTTGGCATTTCCTTCTCTTGTGATCATTACAAAGTGAGGCTTATGTGTCCATGAATTAATACGATTAATAGTCAGTGTGAGATGATTGCATTCTGAAAACAAAGAAACACAAATTTAACGTGAGGAGAATAAAATAGCCCGATAACAAAGTACAATGTATCCATTTTTTTGTGTTATAATTTTGATAGATTTATAATATTATTTAAAGCATAGAATAAGATCCCATTAAAACGTTCCAAAAAGTTTGAAGATTACAAACTGGTTTATGATACATACCCCTATCAAGTTATTGTGGCACTGAACTTTTGAGATGTACGATTCAATAATATTTGTCTTATAACTTTAGAGATTTCTAAGTACCATTTCATTATGCCATTATGTCACTATGTCAGTACTTAGTAAACATTGTCATTTAAAGATGGGTACAAGTACATGTACAAGTACAATACTTCTTGAGCTAAGAGTACAATAAATAAATGGTATTTTTAAAAGGATAGCTTATCCAAACAAAGTAACCTCACCTCATTTAAGTATACAAACACTATAACATCAACCTCACCTCATTTAAGTATACAAACACTTTAATATTAACCTCACCTCATTTAAGCATACAAACACTTTAATATTAACTTCACTATCATCGAGACTGGACTCGCTGGCTTTTTCTTCCTTCAAATGCATCATGCATACTGAAAGCTGAAATAAATGTTTCATAAAATGTACATTTCATTTCTTAAGTCAATTTCTAGCCATTTGGAAATCTATATATTACATAAATTTGTAGTTAACAGTTTTATTGTTTATAACTATACATTCTTATATGCACCTGTAGACTAAATTACATTTTTAAATGACCAGTCCAAAAATAATAATACAGTACCTTTATAAAATACAGTGGTAAAACTGATGTCAGGTAACAGATCTTTAACTTTCTGTACCAGTGTTGACTGATCTTTCATTCGAGCATATCGATTCCATATCAATATTAGGTCATCCCTGTCCCGAATGCTCACACTCACTCCGATAACATCATCATCTAAAATATAATTTTAAAGCAATATAAGCTAAAATATAATCAAGAAAGAATTTTCAAGGTAGAGAAAAGCGACTTTTAAAGGGAGATAAGTAAATGATAAAATTTATCTTCCATTATTATTAATAACGAGTGGTTCACAGACAAAACGGCCCCGACAAATGGACTCAGACATAACGGCCCCGGACTAATGGATGGACTAATAGTAAAAAATACAATCAAATATTATATTCGTATTTTTACTCACTGATTCAGTGTCAGGTTTAGTTCACAAGAAATAATATTTATGAATTCACAAGAAAGAATTTAATAGCCTTTACTCGATATGGTATAAATTCACAGTGGTTTGTTGAAAACATATGATATAATGACATCACAAGAAATAATATAATAACATCACAAGAAATAATATAATAACATCACAAGAAATAATATAATAACATCACAAGAAATAATATAATAACATCACAAGAAATAATATAATAACATCAGAAGTCAAGAAATAATTTTACCACTTTTTTAAGGGTGAAAAATTAACAAAAGCTTAAAATGCAAAACAATGTAATTTTTTGGTAAAAAAATGTAAACAATTTGTCTGGGGCCGTTTTGACCGGGTCATTTTGTCCCGTCATGATAATGAGTAACTAATTATAGCAAATAAATTGATACTTTTTAAATAAAGTAAAATATTTTATTTGCCATTAAATGTGCAATAGTATTTAGAGACATTGTGCAAAAGTTACTTTAGGTTTTTAACTAGGTGCCCCGATGACAAATTTTCCTTCAAAACCTTGTGAGCTATTCGCGTTGGGGTCAATGTTCCCTTTAAACTCTGAACAACGCAGCGCAACAAATTTTGTAAAATATTGCACAAAAAATTGTTGCTGAGCCATTTTGCACACAAGTTTTTTTTTACTTTGCACATCGACCAATGAACCGTAGAGGAAAAATTGGTTGGGGGGGTATGGAGGTCACATTGGTTGGGGCGTATGGAGGTCACATTGGTTGGGGCGTATGGAGGTCACATTGGTTGGGGCGTATGGAGGTCACATTGGTTGGGGCGTATGGAGGTCACAGTTTGATTAGTCCTTGTAGAGGGAAAATTGGTTGGGGCGTATGGAGTTCACAATTTGATTAGTCCTTGGGGAAGTGTTTTAAAGGTAGAGATTCTTGTGATATTGTGACAACATGTGTCAAGAGTTTTGGAGCACTTCTGATGGTATTGTGCAGGGTGCAAGAGGCAAAGGACAATAAAGGATTTTTCATTTCAGTTGGCTTGTTATTTCTGTTTAAATCTGTGAGTGTATGTGTATGAAACTGGTAGCAAGTAGGGGATCCACGTATTAGGACGCTTGTGACACTAGAATTGAATTGGTTAAGATTACAGGTAAAACTTAAGTTGTTTGATCAGAGTAGTTGACAGTTTCTGTTGCCACCCACTTTGTTTCTGTTGCCACCCACTTTGTTTCTGTTGCCACCCACTTTGTTTCTGTTGCCACCCACTTTGTTTCTGTTGCCACCCACTTTGTTTCTGTTGCCACCCACTTTGTTTCTGTTGCCACCCACTTTGTTTCTGTTGCCACCCACTTTGTTTCTGTTGCCACCCACTTTGTTTCTGTTGCCACCCACTTTGTTTCTGTTGCCACCCACTTTGTTTCTGTTGCCACCCACTTTGTTTCTGTTGCCACCCACTTTGTTTCTGTTGCCACCCACTTTGTTTCTGTTGCCACCCACTTTGTTTCTGTTGCCACCCACTTTGTTTATAACCCCCCAAAAATATATTTATATAAAAATATATAGAGGTTTAATAAAAATTTCTTTTAAAAAAAACATGAAGTTCAACGTAAATCAACAAATTTATTTTATTTAACGATGGTTTCAAATTTCAGTTAACCAGCTGAACATTTAATGTGTCAAAGCGAGGTAATGCGCGCCTTGTCTCTAATCCCAAAGCGTGGTAAAGCGTGCCTCGATAGCGCTCTCTTTAGTAATGAAATCATAGAAAGTAGAAACTCTTCGTTTAGTGAGAGAAGCTTTAGTCCACATTATATAAGACACTATGACTTAAAAATAAAAACCGTCATGTTGGTACAGTCGAACCCACTTATCTCGAGCTCGGTTATATCGACCACCCTATTATGTCGACGTTTTTTATTGGAACCGCCAAATTCTCTCTTTGTCTTAGCATTTTCTCATCGGTAATGTCGATTCTTTTATGTCGCCGAAACCTAGTATCTCGAGCACAAAAGAGGGCCAAATTTGCAACTTAACTCGATTTTCGTCGGTTGAAAATAAAGGTTTGTATCGAGAATCGACGGTGGTTTTTATATAATTAAATAAAAAAATTAATAAATTATTATTCTTTTAAAAGTTTGTTGTTGTTGCTTTGTTACCAGTAAGATAAGTGACTGTGACACTAACACGCGCGTGACGATGAAACTGATTAACACAGTACTGTGTCAGTACACACAGCCCACAGCGTGCTGTGATCAACGGTCAAGGCCACAATAGTTTTATTTATATTACAAGTTTGATTGACTGAGGAAATTCGAGAACGTTGTGATAGTTAATTAATAGATATCCTGCACGTCAAAAGCATTAAACTTAAAATAACCATATTGATTTGTTTATTTGTATTTTAAATTCGCTGATATGATGGCAAACGCGACTGCGACACGGCGAAGCGTAAACTTTGACCTTTTAGCGCATGCGCAGACAATTATAAACTGGTAACTTATTTTTCATTAAATAAATGGAATCGAAACATGACAGAGACGTAATCAAAGTCCTTTACTTCGGCATAAATATATATACATCAAAAGCATTAAACTTAAAATAACCATATTGATTTGTTTATTTGTATTTTAAATTCGCTGATATGATGGCAAACGCGACTGCGACACGGCGAAGCGTAAACTTTGACCTTTTAGCGCATGCGCAGACAATTATAAACTGGTAACTTATTTTTCATTAAATAAATGGAATCGAAACATGACAGAGACGTAATCAAAGTCCTTTACTTCGGCATAAATATATATACATCAAAAGCATTAAACTTAAAATAACCATATTGATTTGTTTATTTGTATTTTAAATTCGCTGATACGACGGAAAACGCGACTGTGACACGGCGAAGCGTAAACTTTAACCTTTTAGCGCATGCGCAGACAATTATAAACTGGTAACTTATTTTTCATTAAATAAATGGAATCAAACATGACAGAAACGTAATCAAAGTCCTTTACTTCGGCATAAATATCTATGCATGTGTATATATATGTATATATATATATATATAAATTCCCGATTAGTCATAACTTTTCCCGACTTTCAAGGCCGCGAATTTATTTTTAAGAATTCCCGACTTTTTCCCGTTTTCCTGAGTGTGAACCATGGTTATATTTAAATTTTAAACGGTCCTTAAAAACGAACGGTCATTACAACCTTAGACTTAGGAATGAGTGAAGAAATATTAGGGTTCCGATACGATTCCGATAAATCATCCCATCACTAATTAACGCTAACTAATTAATCATGTACATAAAGAAATTTCAAGCACATGTTAATATTTTGCCGCCATATTGATTTTCCTTTATCTCGATCATCGGTTATGTCGACGCCATTTTTCATACCCCAACGCCGTCGACATAAGCGGTTTCGACTGTATATGTACGGTATGGAAATACTTCGGCAGTTCAAATTACGCAGCTTAATGCATGTCTCAGTTCTTGTTTTTTAAATACCAGCTATGTTATGTTTAAGAAACCATGTCTTGCGGGAATTCAGAAAAAGATGTTGTGAAGCAGTAAATACAGCCATCAGGAACTTTATATTGCCAACCATTACAGTATAATAAATATGTTCTACAAGGCAGAAAGTGAGAACCTCTCAAGAACAAAGAAAATTATTGCAATATTAAACGAGGGAAAATAATCCATTTAATTACAAAGAGATTTTTGGTTGTACTATAAAATTATTGAATATAGTAGACAATTATATTAACCTTCTGCCATGCAGTCAGAGAGCTGTTCGCCAATGGCAGCCAAAAGCAATTGTTTCCATATGTCCTCCTGACAGTGAGAGTAATTAAATAATAAAGAAATGTAGCTTGAACTTGATGTGTATTTTTACTTCATGCAAAATTTTCAAAATGTTGAATCTTTAATTTCCATATATACATGACATCATTCAACCAACTTGTAGGCATAAATGACATCAAATCAATCATCATAATATCACTAAAAAAATAATTTCTTCATCAAAACAAAATTAATTTTTTTTTATATATACTTTCTCTAACCTCTAATTTTTTTCCTTCTTTTAAAAAATAACTGTACATTATATTTTAGGAACTGATAAAAACAAAATACATACTGTGTCTTGTTTTTTACATTTGAAAGTCCAACTTCCCCCTTCACTGTTTTCCTCATCTTCCCTTGAAGATTAGAAGTAAAATATGTAAATTCATGTAATTTATTTGTGTTCAAATATTGAGTATTTCTATTTAATAACCAGTATACTTACATGGAGACAGCGCTAAAAATAAATTGAGAAATTAGAAATGAAAGTAACGACATAATTTTGCGTTAAAATTGGTTTCAGAATTATTTTTCTTAATGGCTATGTACATAAATAGTAAAAGCTATACATGGATCTGTAATCTGTATGGGCAACAGAACATAGAAAAGGTCTTTTAAATATCATGAATTTATTTCTTTAAATGATATGATGACTTCTTACTGTCCTTACCACACAGGTCTGCGTTGCGCCCTCATTAAGTGATAACTGTATCTTATGCTTAGCTTGGATGGGTCTGGGATGTGGTTGTAGACACTCCAAAAGCCCTTATATAAGAAAACATAAATTTGAACAAATTATTACAAGAGAAACTATCATTGATCTTCTTTAATAAAAACAAAAATTTCACATACGTACTCTCATTAAAACCTTCTATTGCTATTAAGGACTCGTCACGCGTCATCACAAAAACTTAGACCCCCGCCCCCACCTCAATATGACGTCACAAAGGATCCCCCCCCCATAAAAGCTGTGTTTTCTATTTGAAAAAGAGCATGTTTCAAGTCACTTTTTTGTCATTTAAGTTAAGTATGTATTTAGTGTAAGGTTGGCTCAAATATTGTAACACCCGTGAACCCATGTAAAATGTCATAAAATAAATTGTTAAGAAATCAAATTTTTAAGTGGAATTTTTATATAAAGTTGCGAGTTTTGATGTGACATCACATGGCTAAAAAAAACAACAAACTACCCCTCATCACACATCGTCACAAATGTGTGGACCCCCCCCCCTTCCCCCTAGGTGCGTGACATCATTTATTGACAGCCCCTTATTTACTTTTCAATCAACAAAAGTTTAGCCATTCCACCTGGGCAAATAAATTAAAAAGAAACACTGATCTGCCTTCCCTCCCTTTTACAACATCTTAGCTGAACTGACAGCTATCCTCATTTGAGCATACGGAAATGACCATAGTATTCCGTAGACAAGAAGTAAACAAAAAGTTAAAACTTGACAACATAACTGCGACTTAAAGAATATCTAAACAACATAATTTATTGGTATTTTTTAAATTTGGAATTTCATTAGTTCTGCAAATAAATTGTATGGCTTTTCTTTGTATTTAATCAAGGTAAAATTAAGGTAGCATTTTACAAAATTAAAGGTGCATTTTTCAATAAGAATTATTGTTATTTTTTTAACAATTGCATACTTATGATTAGTGCTTTTTTTTCTTTAAAAAAACAACACATTCCAGGCAGTAATAAAAATAAGTATGTGGGAAAAAAAGGTGCTGGAATGCCATCCCGGTGCGTTAAGCAGGAAAAAAAGCACTGGTTATGATACCAAGAAACATTATTTTTAAATAAGAAATTTAGCCAAAGTCTAAAGAGAAAAACACATTTATCAACATTTGCATAGTTTTAGCACTAAACTTTGTGGAGTAAGTATCAAGAAAAATGTTTTACAGTGTGATATCATATAAAATCTATTTCTACCAAATGTTTGCAAGTGCTGTGTAAATTAATAATAACAATTCGACATTTCTTTGACTAATAAACATGTCTTAAGTGTATCATCCATGTCATTGTATGTTTCATTTAATTGTGATATGAATGTTTTGTTTAATTGGTGTGTATGTGTGTGGGTGTGTATATATATTACATGTACTTGGTTTCATGTGTAAAGCTTGTGGCTAGGGTACCACGCTATATATGTTCTCAAATGATTATCATCATTAATACTGATGTTTATTATGTAATCAATGCAATAATAAAAACAATATTTTAACCCCCCCCCCTCAAAAAAAAACATTAGATTTTATTAATATGTAACTTATTCAATGTACCAACATTACTTAATTAAGACATAAAGTTATTAACTGTCTTTTGATATGCAATGTAACACCTTTTCTTTTACAAGTTAATTTTCAATACTGTAATTAATTATTTCAAACTCCAAAAACAGTGACAACTTTTGGGAAAACTAATAAACTTGAAAATTACCTGCTGTAGGAACTCATCATCAGATACCGATTAAATTTGAATAGACTAATCAAGAAAGCTAGTAATATCACACATTCTGACCATCCTTTACTTGAAGTACTATTTGAAGAAAAATGCTGTTGTATTGTAAAACTAACAAATTTGGTCCACGCATAAACATCTGTTTATCACAGATATCTTAAGATCAGCTCAATCAGAGAAAAATATTTCTATTAAAAGTAGAAACAAACCAAATGAGAATTCTTTTGTCCTCGCCCAGGGTTTAACCAATTATATTGGTAAGTAATTAAGTAATTACTGAACCTAAAGTATTTCTTTTTGTTGGCTCATTTTTAAGTAAAAGAAACAACTTCGCTGCCTAACAAAAAAATTTTAAATGCTAGAAACATAAAATGTGTCTGGTTTAAAATATGTATATTATATGTATTTACTCATGTGCTGGAAAAACAACATTTCTATTGATCTGACTCATTAAAAGCATGTTATCTTACAAATTATATCTATAAAAGTGATTGATTATTGATAGTTATTAAAACCAACCTACCTGTACAGTATCCACTGTGTAGATCTTGGTGAGAGATGACTCATATTCCCTTGCTGTCGTGCCACGGACAGATCTGTAAAAACATAGTCAATTACTAATTTATGAAATATATCATTTGAGCAGTATTCGTGGACCAATAATGTTCCATGATTTTTTCCAGGAGAAATAGATAGTTCCTGTATTTAAAAAAAAATTCAAATTCCATACTCAAAAACACTATGCTGACAGAGAAATTTTTTTTTACCACCAAAACCTCAGTGACAATCAAGTTAAGGTATATTTTTGGGAAAATGTTATTTAAGGATTTTCCACAGCTTAAAATTGTATTTTCTAATTCCAGTAGATTTCTAGAGCATCCTGGAATTCCAGGAGGCTGTAATTTTTAAAAGAGCTTGTTGGAACCTGTAAAGAACATATTGTACTTGAATATCATGCAGACATCCTGGTTTAATTTGATCAGATGTGTAAATTATATCAATAGCTATTCATATAATATTCTTGAACTCAGATGTCAGGCTTTTAATAACCAGCTTCTTAGTTTATTATGTACTTTAATTTAACTTTTCCATCTACTTGTTCACTCTATATCTTTTGCCTCATTTTGACATATGATATGAATTTTAATTCCTACATTTGGCTTCCATTGCATTTATTTTTTGTTATACTTATATAGCGCAGTACACCAGCCTATGGCTGCTTCTTACAAACATTTGACAAAAGACATGGCTCTCTTAATATTCATAAGAATACACAACAATAAGTACAAATGTCAATACATGGATTGATATCCATAATATACTTGTAGTCAGGAGGAGCAAGATCTGCACACCTCATCGTCTGTCCACCTGTAATATTGTTGTATTTTGGCCTCATTTTCACAGACATTTATATCTTTTCTTATCTTATATACAGAAGATTATCGCATCCTACTCTTATCCATGGTTTATGACTCTTCTTGCATTTTTATTAGAGTTTTGAATGTTGATAGTGTGTTAATTTTCCTGGTCTGTTCAGACAACCCACTCCACGCCAAAGGATATAAGCATTAATTGAAAGTTTAATTAAGACTTACAAAAACTGATTTTTATTCAGATACTCTAAGTTAAGTAAGTAGTTGAAAAATGGTTTAGTACTGTATGAAGTGCTCAGTTTCTAAATTTAATTTCCATCAATCACAGAATCTGGACCAAAGGTCATTTTGGAAAGATAATAAAGATTTTACTTCCTGTTGGGCTGTATATTGCACTGACAGTTTTCAATGTGTGTCGTCGTAGCAAAAATATTGACTTTCTAAATCTAATGAAAAATTCTCCTTTATATGATTTGAAAAAGTAAGGGTAAATTATAGAGGCTGGCGGCAATAGTGGGGTTATCAGCTCATTACAACCAAGGCTACTGACAAATGTTCAAACTTTGCCCAATATTAATTGACATATAAAGCTTGAAACTATTGGCGGCATGAGTGGGGTTATAAGCTCATTACAACCAAGGCTACTGACAAATGTTCAAACTTTGCCCAATATTAATTGACATATAAAGCTTGAAACTACACGTATAGAGATTCAAATATTTACAGAAACATTCACTCTTTTTTATAACATATGCTGACTATTTGGTATTCTTATAACCTATAACTTTCACATCTATTCTAATACTTGTTAAAGCTAAAGGGAGCAACTATAAATCTAACAATATAAAATCTCCCTGTTGGTTTTGCTTCAAAAGACTTTTTTAAGAATAGGTCACTCTTTGTTATTTAATATTAATATTTATACAGCATATTACTGCATCATATATATATATATATATATATATATATAGGTAATAAAATTAAAAAAAAATAAATAAGTTAGTATTAATTAAGTTTGTAAAGACCACTCGTTTTTGAGGACTCGTCAACCATCTGTAAGCGGCAGTGAGGTATTTTTCATTATGTTCTCAAAACTCTCAAGACTCCCTGTGTGCTGTCCGTTGATGACATTAAAAATGCTTTGTCAGCCTTTGATGTCACTGCAGGTGTTTAGCTCTCTTGAGCAATGCCTGTCAACTCTAACTCAAGCCAATTTACAAATTAAAAAAATGTGAACCAAAATAAGAAGTAAACAGTGATTATAAGGGAATCCAGAAAAAGAATTTCATTTTGTTTTTCAATCACCAGAATTATATTTTAATTCAAATTTAATGGTTAGCCAGGGCCTAATTATGATTTGATACACCAAAAAATATCTCCAGGTAATAAGCTAATACATAAGAATTCAAGTTACAATTAAATGGCCCCTGATCCTTAGACCAGTTAACAGGTCAGCCGTTAACATTAACTTTAATGAAATGTTAATTTAATGTCACATTTGTTTAAAACTTTCATTTGTATTCAATTTTAAATTAAATCTACACAAAGAACAGCCCAGCCTTCACTAACTTTAACCTCCAACTCCACCAATCACGAGTTTTAAGTAAACTCGGGGTTCAGACAGAAGAACTAATGATAATGTAAATTAGAGTATTAAAAAAATTAATTCAAAATGACACATTTCACATTGTTAATAATAGTTAACAAAATAATATTTTAAAAATATTTAATAGTTAACTGTATAATGTATAGCAGTGCTTCTCAAACTTTTTAGTACGGCAGGCCAGAAGAAATTTTTACATTGCTCCAGGGACGGGTGCACTATTTTACCTGTACTTACCTGGTAAGATGTAATTTATCTTAATTGTTTCATTTAGATGCTTATTATTATTGCTGGAAAACTTCTTGACATATTTTTTAGGGTTAGTATTAATGGTTGCAAATTGAGGATTATAATTACATGTATATAATATTTTCTATTTTCTGTCCTTTCTTGATAACTTCTGCAGACCGGCGGTGGATGGCCCATGGACCGTCACTGGTCTGCGGACCACCACTAGGAGTATCACAGTTTTAAAGTATAGTATAGTTATAGACAGAGATAGTTATTATAATAGTATAGTATAGCAGTTATAGTACTTATCTTATCTATACAGACGCTCCTTCTATGCAGAAGATAATGCGTCCACAGACCATGACAGATGATCTGTTAGCAAGTGAAGCAGCGTTCACATGCCACGGCTTTGTGGGTTCCACGCATTACCCAGCCGCCTAACTAGTGTTAGGTACCCATTCGGAGCTGGGTGACTCAGGGACGCCCTCGGCCCCGGGAACAAATCCTTGCCTCCACCTGGATTCGAACCCGTGAACATCGGTACGCCAGTCGAGCGCGCTGCCACTCGACCACCTCGTCCTTATAGCTTTCTACTTTATTAATTAACAAGAAATATACCCGCACTTTGTAGCGGGTATATACTTAGCGTCCTTATACTTATAGCTTTCTACTTTCTGCTTTATTAATTAACAAGAAATATACCAGCACTTTGTAGCGGGAGTGTGCTGACCCTTTTCCCCAGTATTAGTTGCTGGTTATTACATTTTTTTTACCAAGTTACTTGTCAGATTTATCTATTACCAACCATTTTGATAATAGTACCTGTAAAAAGGGCAACTGCTTTGTACCACTCAGCTCAATTTAAGATGCGTACACGAAAATGTGCGCACCGTAATTTGACAATAAAAGATTTTTGAAAGCGCACCGCTCAAAATAAAGTATTGGAAAAAAAATACCCCACCAAAATGAACTCTTTCTGAATGTCCGCATGAAGCTGTTCAATATCGAAATGAGATTTAATATTTCTCTATTTCAAATATAGTACAAATAGTATTTGTCTCAACATTGTCTGATCTTTTAATAGATGGCTTTCGGGCAAAAGGGACAATTACAAATAAAACAAACCCGTAAAAACAAAGTTTTTGACTATAAATCCCTTATATATGAGACATAACTAACAGTATTGATTATGTTCAAACGCGACAAACATTTACAGACTGAATCTGTCTTAACTCCCCTTTGCTTTATAACCCAGGGGGGGGTGGTGGGAGAGGGGGAAAGGTCTGGTCACTGATCGCTGGACCGAGCTCAGCGTGACACGTAAAATGAAAACAAAAGCACGCCGGTACATCGACGATGTTGCGTCAACGCGCAAACTGAGCTGTCACGTGAAAAAAAACAATAACAAATCGTGAAACTGAATTACATATGCCGTATAGAGATAAACTAAAAATGCATTAATTTAATTACGGTACGTTCGAGCGATCTGAAATTTTGATATGATTTATGATGCATTGTTAGGTGACACAAGTCTATGTGCCAAATTTCAGCTCCATGGTATCACGGGAAGTGGGTCATTTTTGACTTTTGTTTTTCCGCCCGACGTACGAAGAGATCACGAAAGAGAGACAAGATTTCGAAGTTAATATAAATATTATAAATATATGTAAACCATCTGCAGGTTAAAATGAACCGTCCTGCCAAATTTGGTCCCCGTCCGTCATTTTGTTTTTCCGTGATTGTTGAACTTACAGTTGAAGAGTGAAACATACATACACCAACTGAGCTTTATATATTTTAATAATTTTATTAGATAATTAAATAAAAATTATTAAATACAAATTTATAATAGAATTAATTAATATAGTCAACCTGTCGATCCAAAAGGTCCAAGGTGTATTTAATGGTTCTAGTGGCACATCTTTAGATTCTTTATTAACTGTTTCGCACATACGATCTGCATTATCTAAATGCTCTAGCTTCTTATTGAAGTCAGAGGTCTCGTCTTTCTGTTTATCAACATTCGCAGCAGCCATTGCAAATGAGAAATGACTTCAGTCCAGTGCTGCCAGTGACAATTTTGGGAAAAACCTAGCCAACACGTCCAAAAAACCTAGATCCGAAAGAAAAAACCTAGACATGCTAAAATAAACAAATATGACGTCACAAAGCTTCTCACATTACTCTTACACCTGCATTTATTCATCATTTATGTCATCTTCCTTATAAATGGAAATCTTGTCTTAGTCTTATCTATACAGAAGATTAATGCGTCCACAGACCAGACGGTTGGCAAGTGATGCAGCGTTCACAAGCCTCGGCTATAAGGGTTTCACGCATTACCCAGCCGCCTTTTTTATTCGGAGCTGGGTGGACTCAGGGACGCCCTAGGCCCCGGGAAAAAAATCCTTGCATTCACAAGGATTCGAACCCATGACCATCGGTATGCCAGCCGAGCGCGCATGCCACTCGACCACCGTGCCCCATTAGCCCCATATCAACATTCTTGGAACCATTCTTATTTTATCTAATACAGACGTTCCTTTTTTATACAGAAGATTATTGAGTCATAACTTTATCCATTGTTTATGTCTCGTATTGCATTTACATTTCAGTTTTAAATGTTGATAGAGTGTTGGTTTTCCCCGTATGATCAGGCAACTCATTCAACTTCCGAATTCCGGACGAAAAGAACGAGAATTTGTATGTGTTTGTTCTTGCATACGGACTAGGAAAAGTGTTTTTATAACTATGTCTATCTGAGCGTTGTATTAGATTATCTTTGGTCTAAGTCTATACCATGTATACTTGAGAGAATATTCTCTCAACGCAGGCAGAAGAAAATGGTAGAGCTGTGAAGTTTGTCATATAGTCGAATAAAATTGAATATTTTGGCTCATTCAAGCTGTTTTATCGTGTACCAGACTTCTTTAGACAGATGATGGCACCACAGTAGCGCCACCTTTCGAATTCAGTGGAATATAGCCATATGCATCATAATATAACATGACAGAGCGGCTGAAAAAAACTGTTACCACCTGCTGCTTAATTTTATTTTTGAAAAATCTAATTTATTTAGGATATTATTTGCACATATTTAATAATATTTATACTTGAACACAGTTTAAATATATTTTTTAAAGAAAAACCTAGATTATGCCTATTTTTGAAATAAAAAACCCAGAAACCTAGACAAGGTCGAAAAAACCTAGATCTAGGTTGAAAAACCTAGCGCAGGCAGCACTGCTTCTGTCACGTGACAAAAACAGATGACGTCGAGCCATTTCAAGGTCTTTATCTGGCTTGTTTCGTTTTAATTTTTGCCAAATAGTATTTTTCGGAATACGTTACTGATTGTATTATATTCAAATTTAATTTGAAAATTGCGTAACAAATTTATATATTGAAAATATTTTAGACAACAAGCCATAAATGCAAGTCAGCACTGTACTCGGATGCTTATGTAGCAATAGGTAGTTGGAATATGGACTTAATGAAGCCAAATGCAAATGAAATTTAAAAACCTGATAAAAGAAGTATATCGGCACCGGATAATAAAACGTGTAATTAGTAATTAGGTAGTCAAGTCATGTAAATAATTTCAAATGCCTTTTCTAAATTATTTTTATAGGAAAATAATATTTAAAAATGAAATAATGCTACAGTAAAATATCAATTTGATGGTAAAGGATAATTGACACTCACTACTCACTCAAATGAAGTTTCTCCTTAAATTAGGACTTAAATTAGGACTTAAACTTTACACCATTTAATTTTAACTGATTAAATTAAACATAAAATGGGCTTAAATCTAATAAAAGATACTACATTCATTTAGCTTAGCAGTTAGTGGAAAATGACAATTATTTAACATCGACCCGTACGGTACCTTCTACTAATTGTTGGACTACGATTAAGACTACGTGACGTCGATTATGAAGTATGTTTCATCTAAACTTGATTGTGAAGTTTGTAAAACATAACAGAATATTTTAATATTTTTATTTTTTCTCTTTTAATATTTCAAACGTTTTAATTTAAAATTTAAAAAATAAAATTTTAATATAAAATGTTTGCATTTGAATGAAAAGTCAGTGACTTATTTTATTAAGTTATTTCATTGTTCATGATCATAAACTGAAATAATTGATTAAAATATTTATAATAATGTCAATATGTTACTGAGATATTAAATTTAGGGAGTGTCTATTGGTAGTCGACTACCAATAGCAGGCCCCCCGCGGGTGCGCTATTTGTAGTCAGTTATTTATAGCATCCAATGGAATTTAAGGAACACTTAATAGCTACTGATATAAGCATTCAAAAGTCTCCAATAGCACCGAAATTCCTTAATCTCATGGTAGAGAGATGGACTTGTAAACTGATAGATGAAGATCAGGCATGGGTTCGATTTTCGGTTGAGCCTAATGTTTTTTTCTTTCTTTTAGGTTTTAGGGTCAAGGTTTGGTTAGGGATAGTTGTCTATTTTTTTACATTAAAATAGAAAAACAAATATTAATATAGTTTATATAGTATAATATAATATAGTATATAGTATATATTATATAGGGACTAAAACTAATGAAATCCATTTAAAATTCTTATAATTACGATTAAATTAGATATGTTAGGGTTAGGGTTAGTCACCGTTAGTTGTCTATTTTTTACATTCAACCAGAAAAACAAATATTAATATTAATATAGTTTATATTGTATAATATAGTATATATTATATAGGGACTAAAACTAATGAAATCCATTTAAAATTCTTATAATTACGATTAAATTAGATATGTTAGGGTTAGGGTTAGTTGTCTATTTTTTACATTAAAACATTACATCAAACTCAGAATATCATGTAGTAGTAGTTTTATTAACAATTAATAATAGCGAACTACCAATAGCCGACAACCGGAAATGGCTATTTGTAGTCAACTACCAAAATGACCCGAAATCTAAAATGCGCTGAAATAAGGGATTACCCTAAAATTGAACCTTAGAAAACGGTTTCATTAATTATCTTATCTTAATCTTATCTTATATTATGCTACTATGACAGACACAGAAGATATTGGAAACGAAATTAATTTAAAAAACAAAAAGGTAAACTGTAAACCGATTTTAACTCTGCATAAGAAGACTTCACCAATTTTGTTACATAAATAAAGTTCGTGCCATGTATAAAAATAGCATGTTTTACATAAGCCCATAAGCCTATACGAATTATAGTATTTTACAGTTTATTAATATTTCTGATTTGCCAGCAGTGTAAGGTTGACGTTTTCGTGGTTGATGTAGGCATATCATTATTAATAATAGTATTTAATTTAGTATTATATTATTATTATTATAGACACGCCTGACACGGACTATTACTATTACTGATTACTATTAATAAGTATTAAATTAATTATTAGGCCTAAATTATTACTAATATTTTATTACTATTACTGTCATTAGTATATATTATATTTTAACCATATTTTATATTATTACTAGCGTATCACCCGTCAAAAATGACGGAAGTTTTCAGCTTCTTCTTCTTCGTTCTCAATTTGAGTATTGCGTGCCGACGAGTTTTGCGCCAATTGGCCCGTGGTCTCCGACTTCAGCCTGCTGTTTTTTCTGGATGTGCTTCCATAGCCTTTGGTCAGCCAAGACCATCTGCAAGGCAGCAGTTTATTTTGGCAAGTGATGCAGCGTTCACATGCCACGGCTATAAGGGTTCCACGCATTACCCAGCCGCCTTTTATTTTCCCTAACTAAGCGTTAGGTACCCACTCGAAGCTGGGTGGACTCGGGGACGCCCTAGGCCCCGGGAACAAATCCATGGCTTCCCATGGATTCGAACCCGTGACCATCGGTACGCCAGTCGAGCGCGCTGCCACTCGACCACCGTATTTCAGCTGAAATCTATTTATTTTTTAAAAATGCACTTTTTTTAGTGCGCCTACGGCTCCGACCTTTTTCAAAAGCCCAACTAACTTGTCCTTGTTTGATAAATACGAAATATTAAACTTTCTGAAATGTACACAAAGTATTTTCTATAATAGGGGTTGTAGGGCGCCTAAGGTGGCCCCTTTGTTTTTTAAATTTTATAATTAACCATCATCAAATCCTCTTTTTACATTGTTCCCTTTTCCAAAATGAAAATATGAGCTAAAACAATGAGTCATTAATATATTTTTACAGCGCATCTTTAATTTGCACACCTTTTGATGCATTGGTGCAGTAATTTGGTGCGCTGCTTTCTAAAATTAGTAGCGTCACGGACAGACACTACAGACGTGACATGGCAAATTACATTGTTTATAATAATTATTACATGTATAGTAATGGTAGTAATTTAAGCCTTAATGAATGAATAATGCTTCCCTTAAATTAAGCATTATAATTATTCATTATCCGCACCTTTTGGCCGTGATAATGACGTCCCGTAATCCTGCAGTTTTATATTAATAAGACTTGCAAATTAGCGCTTTAATAGAGCTAAAATACAACATATTCATAATAATTATAATGCATTTAATATTTAATAAATTAAAAATGTAAGTTCTCAGGAGAAAATTAAATTTTGCTGTGAAATAATATACAAGTAGAAACTGCAGGATTACCTAACGTCCATCATTATCCGTGCAGATTTCTAGCATTCTGTGACTTAAACTAACTACACAGATTAATAATGAAATGTATAGGTCAATATTTTAAGTTTTGGACGAATGACAAATGTAAATTGAGTTCATTAATGACAATGTAATGTAATAGACTTGGACTTGTCTTTAGAAACAAATATTTATGCTTATACTTATGATGTAATGCTTATTTATGTACTAATTCAGTGTAGTGTGTAGGCTAATTATTCTTCTTCCCAAAACTAGCACCGTACCTGTGCTTAAAATAAAGCCATTAAAGTTAATTTAAAGCATGCAAAAGTGTAAGACTGTTGTATAATGAATATATAGATAGCATAAAAGGGCGAGTTTGTAACACTAACAGAATAGATAAGACAGGCAGGGGGTGGGGGGGGGGAATAAAATGTTTCTAGAGTCGGACCTCTCTAAGTCGAACTCAAAGGGACCCAACAAATATTTGACTCACATGAGTTTTCGAGTTAGGGAAAATGGCGTAATAGGCACAGATTAATCAAGGACAATGTTGATATTGAGAGGAGGGGGGGGGGAATTGCCATACCAGCTAGAAGGCTTGACAGAAAAGAGAGGCGATGTCTGATGTTTCATATGAAAGGAAGCCAACTTGCCTTGATATACCGACACAAGCCCGTGAGAGGATACACCTTCCCTCTCCTCCCCCACTTTACTCCCTCCACAGTGGGATGGGGGAAGTAATATTTTTCTTTTTTAAAAGAGTCACAGCATGCAGCAAAGGGGCACGAATTAGTTACCACTCCTTTTTCTTGTCTTGGTCATTTTTGGTACTTGCAAGAGACGCTTAATCTCTTGTGGAATGCACTAAGATAAGAATTTGCGTCCGTTTACGTAGCTCTATGGAACACATGTTTTGAAATGTCACCCCAGAATAATAACCCAAACGCTTTGAAAAATTCGACTAACGGAGGTTGGAAGCTAACAATCTTTGAGTTTAGGAGATCTAAAATACATTAGTGTAATGGAATTTGGCCGGGAACCAAACAATTAATTCGATATAGGGAGGTTTATGACAAAGGGTAGTTCGACTTAGCGAGGTCCGACTGTTCTAAGAAAACTTGAGTTTGCATAGTACAAACTGTTTGCCAGCACCCTAATTGTTATTGTTTAAATTTTAAAACATTTTAAATTGTGAGTTTTAAAAATTATAATTAATTATCATTAAATGGACACCAATCAAGTTTTTGACAGTGCTACATTAAAAATTCATGACATCACGAAATTTGAAAACAGAAATTATCTGAGATCTAATCTAAATTAATCTAATTGTTTAGTATTTGCATAGGCATTACATGTTTAAACATTAGTGATATCGGTTCATTATTTTAATTTTAGCTGCGGTGTACTTAAGCCATTCCAATAAAAACTGTGTGAAAAACGCTTGGCAATATCCACACATCTGTGGTGATAACCACTCCACTTATGTAATGCTAATGGTGTTTATTAATTGTGTAAGTGTATGTAGTATTGCTTACTGACATTATATTATGGTGTGGAGAGCTTAAAATAAGCCTTATTTTATGGATAAGTGACCAGCCGCTAGAATACGCATGCACCGACAAGCCGTGGGGATATTGCTTGGCGTTATCCTCAAGGCCAAAACCGTGCGGATAACCACTCTGATTGTATTATCTATAGTATAGTGTATCATATTATTATTAGGGCTGTGGAAATTAACGATTAATTTCTTGATTAATCGTTAAATAATTTTAACGATTAAATTATTTTTAACTATTAATCGACCCATCACTTGCAAATTATTGGAAGTCAAAAAGTAAACAAAAATAATATAAAATAGCGGCCGGTAAATAATAAATTTCCTGACAATTACACGACCATTTTGGTTTTAAACTATTGACTGATGGGAATGTTCAAAATGATGATAAAGTTTGCCTACCATGGTTCTAACACTTCACCTACTTATCAAACCAAATGAAAAGCGTATTAAGCTAATGGCAGTAATGGAGTCTAACTCAGAGACAGAAAATGACGACAGCTCTTCTGATGAATTATTGCGTTACAAAATGGAGATGTAAGTTCCTGAATCCATTAACCCTAAGAATGGTGGAAACTTAATGAACACCGATCTCCGATATGGTCATTCCTTGCCAGGACCGTTTAGTGCATACCAGTTACCTCAGTTCTATGTGAATGATTGTTCAGCTCGCCTGGTTATGTTTTCAATTAGACCCTCTCTATCACTTGAACCAAATAATGTCAACACATTTGTCTTTTTGCGTAGTTGGTTAAAAGATGACATATACAAAAACGTTTAATAAGTGTAACTTATGACATCATAAATTTTAATTTTTGGTTTTAATCAAAATTAACTAATAATTAATCATTAATTTGTTTAAAGTTAACTATCAAATTTAAATTAATCGTTAACAGTCCTAATTATTATTAAAGTTTGAGTGACGTCAAGTGCTTTAACTTAAACTTTAAGTCAAGTAGCCTAATTTTAATTTCAACTAAATACTAATGCGCTAAAAGTAATAATAAATAATAAGAAGAAATATAATTTTAAATTAGTAATATTTTGCGTTTACAACTTACTTGACTTGGATTTGTACTTGTAGTATTGCTGTTCAGATTTCTTTACTTTTTATTTTACTTCTGCTTATTTTTAGTTCTACTGACTGAGCTTAGGCTTAGACTTAGACTCTGTTTAGATTAAGTGTCTGAAGTGTCTACTCTGAATTTGACTACAATAAACTACATGACTACAGTCTACACTCTGTTGTTGTGCTTAAGTAAGTAATACTTAAGGGAGTCTTTTGAGACCAAATAATATTAACTACTGTATATAATTTAAATCACTAACTTACCTTAGGCCTAGTCTTTGTCTTTAGAATTGATATATTCCATAGTCTACAACCAAAAATTTGGTATTAAATGAAAGAATCATTGCATTTTTCAGGCAAGCTAACTATAACTATAAATACTGTCATTCATTCATTATAAATGCTAGAGTATGTTTTACTGCAGGGACACACCGGTGGTCCAGTGACACACTGCCCCTGGTCTGTAAGAGTGTACACACTGTGCCCACATACTCACATAGTACCCACATAGCGTCGCACCATGTACACCGCACCGACATGCACGGGAAAGTAGTGACTGAGTGACGTTTGGGTGCGTTTGGTGGAGTTCCGGTTCCAACGTTAAAAGTGTTCGGTTTCTAAATTATAAAAACAAATAAACTTTAATAGCTATAATCCTTCACCTTATTGTTTGACTTGAAATACTGTGTATTCTAAGCCTCCACACTGCTACATAAACAGTTATAGAAGTTACATAAAAATGACATATTGTGTTTTTTGTGTGGGTCTGTTATTTTTGACATGTCATTGTCAGACTCACATGAAATAATTATAAAATAAATTACATGTATACTTTACTATAGCATAATTATATTTTACTAAAAAATGTACAAATAATGTACTATAATTTTAAAAATTTATAACATTAATTTAATCAGTAACAGTACAGTGATTATTATAGACAGTATGACACCAATGCCATGCCATTCATAATTCTTGTCATGTTGACCTGGGCAAATGCTTGGCCATTACAGTATCATGACATTTGACCATTTCAGAATTAAATTTGATATCACATCATACATTGTGTTAACTATGAAAAGCTGTTAAGTTTTATTTTATAAAATGTTATTATCATTATCATGCTTTTGAAAATAACCTATTTATCGGTGTTGTGAGAGTGAGTACAAGTAGTACAGCATCAATAGATAATAGATGGCATATTTTAAAATATTTAATTACATAAACATTACTGTTTCTCTTGTCCATTGGACCTCTGTGGTTTTTAAGAAAAATTAATTTTATTTTATACTAAAGGCTTTAAAAGGCAGGTAATCTGGACAAACTAGAGGGTCGACCTTGAATCAAAATATTTTAGTGTACTTCAAATTGTGAGAAATGGTATTTGAGACATGACAATGAATCAATGGATGATTGTCAAAAAAAGTAACAATACTTTAAAAGAAATCTATGCTAACTTTACCTGAATTCCACACAGCTTGTACTTGTAGAGTTCACTTCTGTTGGCTGTTAGAATTTCAAATAATTTTTTTTAAAAACCCAGAAATTCAGTCATGTTTGGAATAGTAAAATCTTTCATTAAAGGACTTCAGAAACCTGAATATTCTTTGATCTTAAAAGAAGAGGTAGGTAAAAAAATTTCTTATCTTTTTAAATTTTAAGTGTGAGCGTCAAGAAATGTTTATTTAAGATTTTTATTACATGTATATGTATTACTAAATTATTATCACACTGTTTAGATCTGGTTCTGTAATGTTCTTGAACCCTACGGACTTATGAAAAATGTCTTTTGAACTATAACTATAATTAGATTGAATGGATGTTAGAAATGTTTGAGGTAGTAATTGGCATTATAATTATTTGATAGTAAAACTAAAACATTTTCACAAATACTTTTTTATACAGAAATATGAAATTCGTAAATATCCAGCAGGAAAATGGGCTAGCACAGCTGTAAAAAGCATGTCTCACAAAGATGCCACATCAGAAGCTTTTAGAAGGCTTTTTAAGTATATTCAAGGTGAAAATGAAAAAAGTAAGTAAAGTTAGCAGTGAAAAATAAATATTCACATTTTTTAAAATTGATTGTATTTTTGCGTACATTTTTATGTTTTAAATTTAAAGAAAATGCCATCAAAATATACTTAAAGAATTAAGTCACACTAATTTGTTTATTTTATTTGTTGCAAGTAAATTTTGATAACTAAATGACACAATTTTACACAGCGCATATGATATATCTCAGGTATATTAACCCTACCAAGGCGAGTTACCGAATATTAGGTAATTGATTTAATTACTATATAACGAGTTACCGAATTCTAGGTTTTTTGGGATATCACTTGAAGAAGTACTAAAAATACCAGCCAATCGTCGTTAAATCTCGCATTTGTTGCAAGATTAGTGTTTACAAATGGTTTCTTCCTTGAATAAAGCAGTGAGTTAGTGATTACGTTGATTTTTGTTGAAAATAACCATGAAAAGATCGGCGAATGAACCGAGCACTTCCACAGGAAAAATAGCAAGGCCTACACATTTCACACTGCAGCAAGTAATGGAAGCTTTAGACGATTCTGAAGGCTATGAAGCAATTTTGCTTCATCAATATGAATATTCTAGTTCTAGTGACGTTGACATTGATCGTGATCTCGATAGTGATAGGTCAAGTGATGATGATGATGATAGATCCAACTGTTAGGGAAGGGGGCGTGTCCATCAAACAGATTTTTGTGGTGACAATGTTCCAGATGATGGCTGGACTGCAACCTTTGTGGCTCCAACAATAGATTTGAAATTCAATGAAGATGGAAAGGGGAACAAAATAGAAAAATGTTTCCAGTTCCAGTGTCGTGAAATAAAGTGTGCAAGCTTGCGAGAGGTGAAAGTCGCTATTGATGTAAAGGCAGCATAACCTGTATGGTATGGCAGGATCGGAGGCCAATTACATTCATCTCAAACTTTTATGGCCCAAAACAAATGGGAGTAGCAAACAGAAGAAACAAAGATGGAACACTTGATGAAGTTCAGATGCCACAGCTCGCCCAGGACTACAATCGCCACATGGGCGGTTGTGACAAAATGATCAAATGACGCGCCTCCATCGCTAACGCCGTCATTACCGGTGGCCCAGTCGCATTTTGATCAAATTTTTAATGTGGGCCTGCTACAATTCATTTGTTATCTATGTGTCTAAACTAGAAGCAGGTGACAAAAAGCCAATGTTTTACTCTAGATATATCAAGAAACTCTGCATTGACCTAATTGGCAATTACCGCTCAACAGCCATTCTTCGAGGACAAATGGAACCATGCCCCCAACGCCACACACCAGGCAACCACTGGCCTCAAATTCCAGAAGCGAATGCTTCCAATCATGTCTGCACTGTCTGCATGGAAAAACACCTTCAATACAACAGAGCACACCCTGGAGTAGCATACAATGACAACCCACACAAGAAGGTCAGGACAAACGTCAGGTGCTCTATGTGCAAAAAATACCTCTGTGTAAAGCAGGGCTCAACATGCTGGGTCGACTACCACTCCAATGCGCAATACTGGTGTTAGATGGAAGCGTTGTTCAACTAATTAAACGAATTATGTTCTAAAAAAAACAACAGAAAGAAATTTTTAATTATTTTTTTTACAAAATTTGCTGCGCTGTAATTCTTAACTGCTGCGCGGTGTCGGTCGAAAACCTGCGTGGCTGCGCAGCATAAAGGGAACATAGATGCAAAGTTGTACAGTATCCATTTTTAAATATTTTTTAAAACTAAATTTGATGTGCAGTAAGTATAAACTGCTGCGCAGCTTTAGATAAATGCGTGGCCGCGCAGCGGTGAAGCCGCGCAGCCACTCAGCTAAATTGAACATTGGATGGCCTATTTCCTACTATACCTAAAAGTTTGAGCTCATTCTGACCACTGGTTTGCATGATACTAGCAATTTCCTAACCCATGTACTATGTACATATTCTTTATTTTTGCTGGGGAGGCAAGGTATTTGGGCAAAAATTTTTGCGCGGTAATTCTAAACTGCTACGCAGTGTGAATCAAAAACCTGCATGGCTGCGCAGCTTAAAGGGAACATTGGTGCAAAGTTGTACAGCATCAATTTTTAAAACTAAATTTGATTTGCAGTAACTATAAACTGTTGCGCGGCGTTAGATACATGCGTGGCCGCGCAGCATCTCAGCTAAGTTGAACACTGGATGGAAGGTAGGCTTATTTCCTACTATACCTAAAAGTTTGAGTTTGCCAGGTGGTGGTGGAAGATAAGCATCCACTCCTCTAGAAATGCCCTATAAAGGCTTGCGTCTCTTAATGCCTCTGTCAACCAAAATCCAGCTCCTGGCCTTCTCGCGTGGCTCACACAAAAGCCCGGCGGACCATGTTTCTACTAACAGGAGAAGGGATGAAGGCGGTCAACTGGCGCCTCAAAACCAGTAGCTTCGGGTAGATGAGACTCGTTAACCATGGTCGGTAGCTCATCTAGGAGAGGGAAACTCTTATTCTAAACCTCCGCTGCCTTGCGGCTAAACCCTCATGGGAAAGGCTAGGGGAGTAAACCCCGACAGAAAATCAGGAAATGGAGCTCCTAAGGCGGTCTGCTATTGAAACAAATTGCATTCCGGCAGCTCCTGCGACGCGAATGGTGCCAAGCCGTATCGACATTAGTCGTTCCATTGGATCCACCATTGGCGTGGAGAGGGGGGATCTGCTGTTTGGGCAGCAGCTGGTTCTCCATAGTAACACGCCCAGGCTTTATCTTTACTGGAGAGGACACTCCAGCATCGCCGCAAGGTGTGAACACAACACGGGAAGCAGCAGTTTACCGGTTATAAGCCATAGCTCAATTGGCGTAGAGCTAGGCGCCAGGGGTTGCTTCTGACGGTGGGAGAGATCACCATGTCTCAATGGATCGCTACCGCCCGCCTCAAGCTGGGCAGCCCCCAGCCAATAAGGTGCTATCCCGCCATGGCCTACCTGCTCCACTGGGTGCATGGAGCTCAGAGGAACTTCTCAACAAGTAGGCCAGTAAATCCTGCTCCTAGAAATAAAAAAACAAAAGATAAGAAGACTCCAGCTCTTCGCCTAGCAAGCTGGAACGTTAGGACTATGTGTCCAGGCATTACTGCCGACCTGCAGCTTATTGATGATGCCAGGAAGTCAGCCATCATTGACAGGGAGCTTACCAGACTAAACATCGACATTGCCTGCCTTCAGGAGACTAGACTCCCAGAAAGTGGTACCATAAAAGAATGCAACTACACTTTCTTCTGGCAGGGTGGACCAATGGACACACCAAGGCAACATGGGGTTGGTTTTGCCATAAAAAATGGACTCTGCTCCTCCATAGAACCCCCAACAAAGGGCACTAAAAGAATACTAACATTACGACTATCTACATCCTCAGGATTAGCCAACATCATCAGTGCTTATGCTCCAACCTTATCCTCGAGCTCAGAAGCAAAAGACAAGTTCTATGAAGATCTCAATCAAACACTAGCCAGCATACCCCCCAATGAAGCAATCTACCTCCTTGGTGACTTCAATGCAAGAGTTGGAAGTGATCACATGGCCTGGCCAACTTGCCTCGGTTATTTTGGAAGAGGCAGGCTAAATGAAAATGGGCAGAGATTACTAGAGATGTGCTGCTTACATGGACTATGTGTCACAAATACTTTCTTCAACTGCAAAGCAATCCACCAAGTGTCATGGAGGCATCCCCGCTCTAAACACTGGCACCAACTAGATCTCATCATCACAAGACGCACACAACTGGCCAGTGTCCTCCTCACGCGCAGTTACCACAGTGCAGACTGTGACACAGATCATTCCTTAGTGGCTAGCAAGGTAAGGTTACTGCCAAAGAAATTGTACCGCAACAAAAACAAGGGGAAACCACGCATAGGCATCTGCTCCACCAAGAATCCAGAGAGAACAGCAGAATACACCCAGAGACTACAAGAAGCTCTTGTACAAATGCCACCAGTAGACACTATTGAGTCCAAGTGGTCACATCTGCGGGACACCATATATGGCTCAGCTATTGCGGCATTCGGCAAGAGAGAACGCAAAAGTGCAGACTGGTTTGAGGCCCACTGGGAGGATATGAAGCATGTCACCGATGCAAAAAGAAAGGCTCTTTTAGCCTATAAAGACAGGCCTTGCCCAGAAACTCTACATTCCCTTAAGAGCGCCAAGAAAAATGCCCAGCAGGCAGCTCGCCACTACGCTAACACGTACTGGCTCAATCTAAGTTCCAGCATACAGTCAGCTGCTGATAGAGGCGATACAAAGGCTATGTACGAGAATATAAAACAAGCAACAGGCCCTCTGACCTCCAAGACAGCACCCTTAATGTCAAAAGCAGGGGAAATTATCACTGATCGGGACAAGCAACTCAAACGGTGGATCGAGCACTACCTGGAGTTGTACGCAACTATAAATCATGTCTCAACTGCTGCCCTGGACGATATCCCAGACCTGCCGGTCATGGAAGAGCTCGATAGCCTACCCACAATGGTCGAGCTAAGTAGAGCCATAGATTGCCTAGCCTGCGGGAAAGCCCCTGGTAATGATGGAATTCCTCCAGAAGTTCTCAAATGTGGAAAAGAAATACTTCTACAGCCTTTGCATGACCTCCTCACTCTGTGCTGGGAACAGGGGCAGATACCGCAGGAGTTAAAAGATGCCAACATCGTTACACTGTACAAAAATAAAGGAGACAAGAGTGACTGCAACAACTATCGTGGAATCTCTCTCCTCAGTATAGTTGGAAAGACCTTCGCCCGAGTTGCATTAGCACGCCTGCAGACCCTAGCATCGCGTGTACTCCCAGAATCACAGTGCGGCTTTCGAGCCGGAAGATCAACCATAGACATGATCTTCTCTCTGCGCCAGCTGCAGGAGAAATGCAGGGAGCAACATATGCCTCTATACATCGCGTTCGTCGACCTAACTAAAGCTTTTGATCTTGTCAGCAGAAGCGGCCTTTTCCAGATCTTAGTAAAAATAGGCTGCCCTACACATCTGCTTAACATCATCAAGCAATTCCACGAAAACATGCAGGGCACAGTGTGCTATAACGGTGCCACATCTGAGGCTTTCCCAGTAAGTAGTGGAGTAAAGCAAGGCTGCGTGTTGGCACCTACTCTATTCGCAATATTCTTTTCCATCTTACTCCAGTATGCCTTCAAGAACAATAGTGAGGGGATATACATCCACACCAGAGCTGACGGGAGTTTATTCAATATTGCCCGACTTAGAGCCAAGACCAAAATAAGGAAGATTTTGCTGCGCGAGCTCTTATTTGCAGACGATGCCGCCTTAATATCCCACACAGCAGACGGCCTGCAGAGCCTTGTATCCAGCTTCTCCGCTGCCTGCAAAGAGTTTGGCCTGACCATAAGTATAAAGAAAACCAACATTATGGCACAGTATGCTGCCTCTCTCCCGACTATCACCATTGACGACTGCAACCTGGATGCTGTTGACAGTTTTACTTATCTGGGATCAAACATCTCGAGCACCCTCTCACTGGAAGATGAGATAAGTAGTAGGATAGGGAAGGCAGCAACTGTTATGGCTAGACTGTACAAAAGAGTCTGGTCCAATGCTAAACTCACAGCAAGGACTAAGCTGCAGGTATACCAGGCCTGCGTACTGAGCACACTCCTCTATGGATGCGAGTCTTGGACCACCTATACCAGGCATGAAAGAAGGCTCAATAGCTTCCACCTCAGATGCCTGCGCCGCATCCTAGACATCAAATGGCAAGAGAAAGTCCCCAACACAGAGGTCCTGGCTCAAGCAAGCATGAGTAGTATTGCAGCAATATTAACCCAAAGACGCCTCCGTTGGCTTGGACACGTCAAGAGGATGCAAACTGGTCGCATACCCAAGGATGTGCTTTACAGCGAGCTGGCGACAGGGAAAAGGTCGGTTGGTCGGCCATGTCTCAGATACGTGGACATATGCAAGAGAGACATGAAAGTAGCCAACATTGATATACAAAACTGGGAAAACCTGGCAGAGGATAGGTCCATGTGGCGGGCTATAGTGAAAGAAGGATCACTAAGAGCAGAGGAGCAAACTAGGGCAGAAGCAGTCGGGAAAAGAGCGAGGAGAAAGGCCAGGCAACACTGCCCCACTGCTTTCGTGTGTGTGTCATGCAGAAGAGACTGCCACTCAAGGATTGGTCTCATCAGCCACACCAAGAGCTGCAAATAATAAAGATAAATCTATCGTCTTTTGTAGACGGACAGATGCCATACCTAAAAGTTTGAGATCATTCTGACCACTGGTTTGCATGATACTAACCATTTCCTAACCCATGTACACTTTCTTTATTTTTGCCGGGGTGGCCAGTTATAGGGGCAAATTAGTTTGGGGAGCTCGGACCTGGTAGGGTTAAACATACAGTAGATTTGAGTTACAGTACTTGAGAAATAGACAACTTGAAAAATCCTATTGCCACAAGCTAATTTCATTTAATTTTTAGAACATGTTTATAGTGTATTGAAAATGACATTTAGATTTTGCTCTAGATTAGACGTTGGTGCATGATTGAATCTATTTTAAATTGTAATTAATGAATTTTATTCATCCTTTTTTATGTAAGCTAAGAAATCATATACTTTAAGTTTAAGTTATTACTTTTGAGATATAATTTATTTATTTAAAACATGAGTTTTTAAATTTTGAAAGTCATTTCAAATATTTTATAAACTTTGCCAGATCCTCAAAAATCTTTAAAAATCTTTAAAATTTTAACATTCCAGCCATTGAATTTCAGTTTTTTAAAAAAAAGGACAAGAATAAAATACAGCTGAATTGGAATAATAATGAATTAATGTTTCTTAACCTAAATAAAATTATCAAAATCTGTTTGATCGGTGTTAACATTAAAATGTTTGAGTGTTAATTATATTAATTTTTCCATTAATAATACCTTAAAAACAATTGACAGTACATGTATATGCTACACAATGTGTTTGCTTGTATTAATAATATAGTGATCTTTTATTTCAAATTTTAAACCAGTACAATTAAAAGACTTTAAATTTAAATCTAGGAAACGTACAATAGTTTTGTCCCAAAGATGTACAAAAATAATTATTTTTAGGTGTCTACCAGGAGGTATTTTCTCTCCGTAAAATGATTTAACTATTTTAACTATTTATAGTTGGGTTGCAATTTATATTGTGTTGAATTATTCATTGTTATCGTTTTAGTCTTCTACTGCACTGGACTAAGTAGGGCAAATGTTTTTTTAAAATGAACTTTCTGGAATTAAAAAAATACAAATTCTTAATGAAATAAATAAATAAGTCATTTTGCAGTGAAAAAAAACTAATGCCTATAATCTTACAAACAGTTATTTAAAGTATTTAATTAGAAATTAATTATGTGTCATCCATTCTATTTTTTTAAAACTTTCAAAATTGAGTAACACAAATTTAATTTGAATTTTCAGAAGTGACCATAGAAATGACTATTCCAGTCACAACTAAAGTAGAGCCCGGCCAAGGTCCAGCCTGTGAAACAACATTCACAGAATCATTTTACATTCCAGTAGAGCACCAAGAAGACCCCCCCAAACCAACAAATCCTAATGTTTTCATAGAAGCCAGGCCAGAGCTAACTGTCTATGTTGGGTAATGGTTTAATTTTAATAATAACATTATTTTTAGCCCTTTTCTCCTTGCCTAAAATGTATTAAGCGGTTTGAAGTCCAATTATTGTATACTCCCTTTTAAAAATCAAAAAATTGTTGATCATGGAGGAAGTAAAAAAATTTCATGCACTGCATCATCATGCTTTAATCATCTAATTTGAAAATCCATATATGTACATTTAAAAAAAATAATAGATTAAAAACTGTTTATCCATACATTGTATGTAAAATTTTACTTTACTGAATTGATATAATGTATTTATATAAATAGTGTATATTATGTTGCTTTTTAATAATAAATTTAAAATGTGAAATTTATTGTAAAAAATATTTTACTTCTCATTCTCCCAGGACTTTTGGTGGATTCGGAGATGATGAGAAGTGGATTTATCATGGCAAGCTTTTAAGTGATGCCATTGGAGATAATACAAAATTTCATACCGATTATTATTACACAGTTGGTTATGATGCTCCTTTTAAATTAATCGGCAGGACAAATGAGGTTTGGTTTGTCAAAAAGGATAATTAAATCTCTTGCATCTGCAAAATTGGGGAGGATGTATTTTTTCTCCTAAAAATAATTATTGGGACAAAATAATTAGGAATTAAGGCCATTATTATAAATATTAACTTTGTTGAACTTCGAATAATATAAAACCAATGAGGGACTGAAGTACAGAGTTATAGCGTTTTATAGTTTTCATTACAACCATTTTGTTATACTGTATCATGGTTTTTTTGTTGTTTTTTTCTCAAGATGAAATAAATAATCAATGCTTTTGCGTAAATTTAAAAATTAGGTTAAAATATTTTTTAAATAATCTTTGTGGTCTTAAATACATTAGTTTAAACAACATGACACAAAGAAAATATTATTAAAGTTTGTCATTAAATTAACAAATAAATTAACATTTGTCACTTCAAGTTTTTATTACTTTAAAAATATTAAATATTTTGTTTGAAAATACAATTTTATATTGTTAATAAGAGATGTGTTCTTTGAACAAAATTATCCAGTAAAATAAATGTATTTACTATATTTTTAAAAATTTGATGTCTTATGCACATATAAACTTTTACTTGACAGTGAATAAATGAGTATCTCACCTTAGCACATAACATTTAAAGGACATAGTGACATGATATTAATATTAAAGACATATGGATTTCTTTTAAAATGCTGAATTCAAGTTTTCATACCATTAAAAATAGTCAAATAAAATAACAAAGATGAAAGAAAATAATCATTGACCAACTGTTGTATTTGGCAGTCTGATTAGATACTCAGCCTTTTGTATATTTTAAAAGGATTAATATTCTGCATGATAATTTGTTGTATGTTAGGTTAATTCTTAAACACCCACAAAGTTCTTACTGACTTCATAAGTGATTCACCAGTTATATATTTAAATTAACCATGTTTTACTAGCACCCAATTGCCTAAAAAAGTACTGAGTTTTGTTTAAAATTAAAATGCTTTCTAATTTCTATACCCTCCTCATTTTCTTAACATTGGAAAGGATGAGATCGGGATAATCCACTTTTTATTGATATTTAGCTCATGAGGCAAGTAATCAAAGTTATGAAAAAAAAGGGATTAAAAGCTCTTTATTTTATGTCTCAATATAAGACATTGAATCATTATAATGTATTGTAGTGATCACATAGTACATATACTAAAATAGGAACGATATAGAGATTAGCATGTTCCCTGCACAAAGATGACACGTACATTTGTGAAGGGTTCCAGATTTTCACATGAACCATGGACTCATTAATCCTCTTTTTAGAAGAAGCATCTGTACTTTATAAAATATAATGTATTTGTCACATTTTCTTTGTGGTGTTTTTTTACTTATTAATATATCTTGTAGGCGTTCTCTCAATACGTAACCTTGCATACAATAATCCTCTGAAGAACTGGTTTCAATAAAACAACTTTAATATCAACACTATACACAATACATATATAATTTGAGGTTATACAACGTGGAGTCCTGAAACATACGTTTCGCCATTACACACAGACTTCCGACGACTCTCTCGTCCCGCGCTTTCACTCACGTGACCTCTCCGTCATCCAACTCGTGATTCACACGTGACAGTATTGTCTTTTTTCCAATTACATATTGATGCCTTAATGTAATTTTATTGCTACAATGAGATTTTTTTAACCCTAGTTCTAGTGAATGCAACATTTATTTGAATGTTGATGCAGCAACTAAGGATCATATGTTTACTCACCAATATTATAATTTTTATATTGCAATACTTGAAATGTGGCATTGTATTACTCTCACAGTTAAGGTGCGAAGAATGTAACTTTAATACTGCTTAGTTTTAAAAGATATAGTCCTGCATTTTATTTTAAATTTTTACCAAATAGTCATGAAGGTGTTATATTTTTTAGAACTGAATTTACACATGTAATTTATTTTATGCCATTCAAAACAGGAGTTCAAATATTTAGTGATATTAATTTTATGGTTCCTTAAAATATGATAATTAAATCTGATATTTTTGTGTCTTATCCATTTAGCTGCAAATTTGGGTTATTTTTTTAATATTGATATTATAAATAATTCTCATCATGCTAAAAGATTGTATACACATGTATGTACATCGAATGACCACCAGATCATAATTAATGTGGTCTCTCGGTTGTGTTTGTGTTGGTAATTAAACATTTTACAAATTATGCACAAAGTTTAAGCATGACAACTAGTAATAAATTATTTTTTAAAAATAAATTCATCTCACTTGAGAATTATGTGTTTTTTTTTACATGTATTAATTTTAGGGCTGCAGAAATTAACGAGTAATTTCTCGATTAATCATTACAAATTTTATCGATTAAATTTTTTTTAACGATTAATCGACCCACCACTTATAAATGTACTGGAAGTCAAAAGTAAAATATTTTGGCAGATAAATATAAACTAATTTCCGGACGATTACACGAACATTTTGGTTTTAAAGTATTGACTAAGGTGAATGTTCAAAATGTTGATAAAGGTGATTGTGTCCATTGAGAGAAATCGTTTGCCTATTATGCAATGTTCCCTCTAAATCTAAGCTTCGTTGGTCAGTGTGCAAAGTTTTAAAAAAAAACTTGTGTGCAAATTTGCACAACGTCCATTTTTTGTGCAATATTTTACAAAATTTGCTGCGTGATGATTCTAAACTCCTGTCTGGCATTGGTCAAATTTCTGTGCAGCCGCGCTGCTTAAAGGATACATGGCTACCATGGTTCTAACACTTCGCTTACATATCACCTGCAAACTAAACATCCACTACAGTATTGGAAACTTAGCTGAGACAATCTAAAGCTATGTGAACGAATGTTCAGCTCGGTTGGTTATATTGTCAATAAGACCTGCTCATCACGTGAACCAAATAATGTCAATACACTTGTCTGTTTGCGTTGTTGGTTAAAAGATGTCATATAAAGAAGACATTCCAGTTTCATTTCGATTTTCGACAAGTATTTTAATTAAATATTACTTATTACACCATAAATTTCAATTTTTGGCTTTAATGGAAATAAACGAGTTAATTTTTCAAAAGTTAACAATTACCTTTAAATTAGTCGTTAACAGCCCTAATCATTTTGGATGATCCAAATAGTCTTGCGGCTTGGTAGACTTGGCGGCGCCCATCTCCTCTCCAAGTCAGCAGAGGACTTTTTAGCAATAGTCATTAATCAACATTTTTATTGTGGCTCAACGTGGGCTAGATCCCACGCACCTCAGCTTGTGAGGTGAGCGCACTATTGGCTTCACTATCCAGTCACCAAAAATATAATTATAATATACACAAAACATTTAAAAAGACTTTATTATTTTTCAGAGAAGATGAACTCTAAGCTTTACATAAATTCAAAAGTGAAATTCGATATTAGGCTTTTAAATCTTAAAGATTAATTAATTAGTATGCCACACTGACTGTAGTTATGATCTTGTTTTAAAGACAGAAAAGTTGCTTGATGAGCTTTACTAAATATTTTTAAAAAAAGATATTTCATTAACAATAGCAACCTCTCCCTATTTTAAATCCTTTATATTAACTCGTGGCGTCTGCAGGCTTGATTGATTGATGCCTTGAATGCCGAAAAAACGTTGGATCGATTTTTAATCCACTTCCTCGTATGCTAGCGAGCTGAAATTTTGCAGGCAGAGTCGTGCCGATGATAAAAATGATGTATCAAAATTTCAGATAGATCGAATGTGCTGTAATTAAATTAATGAATTTTTAGATTACAACATCTCTATTTATCTCTATGTAGCATGTTAATTTTTGTGCTAGAGTGTCGCTTTGCGTTTATATTGAATGACCTGTTAAATACTTTCCTGTTGCGCTGTGCGGTGCGTATTATATTGACGATACTTTTTTTAAAAAATATTCACGATCTGTAAATGTAAATGCTATTAATTGCAAATCTGTCTCGCTATGCGCACTATGTTAAACATGATTTTATAACCATTTCCCCGTGATCAAATCGAGCTAAAATTTAGCAGCCAGACTGTAGAAGTTTTTTTTACTATAAATCCTTTATATATTTGAGACAACTAAAATTTTGGATTGCCGTTCGATGCGTATAGTAATGAACATTCTTTTAGTTATTTCTCGTATATAAATGATTTATAGTCAAAAACTTGCTTTTTATATTTTTAAATATTAACTTGTGGTGTCTGTTTGTGCCCTTGATTGCCGAAAAAACTTTGGATCGATTTTTAACCCACTTCCTCGTAAGCTGGCAAGCTGTGAAATTTTCCAGGCAGTTTCGTGCCGATGATAAAAATGATGTATCAAAATTTCAAATCGATCACATTGACGGTCTATAAGCAGGTGATTTAGTTTGATATTAGTTGAAGAAAGGTCTATCAACAGGTTATTTAGTTTGATATTAATTGGAGGAAGTTCTATCAGCAGGTGATTTAGTTTGATATTAGTTGGAGGAAGGTCTATCAGCAGGTGATTTAATTTGATATTAGTTGAAGGAAGGTCTATCAGCAGGTGATTTAATTTGATATTAGTTGAAGGAAGGTCTATCAGCAGGTGATTTAGTTTGATATAAGTTGAAGGAAGGTCTATCAGCAGGTGATTTAGTTTGATATTAGTTGAAGGAAGGTCTATCAGCAGGTGATTTAATTTGATATTAGTTGAAGGAAGGTCTATCAACAGGTGATTTAATTTGATATTAGTTGAAGGAAGGTCTATCAGCAGGTGATTTAATTTGATATTAGTTGAAGGAAGGTCTATCAGCAGGTGATTTAATTTGATATTAATTGAAGGAAGGTCTATCAGCAGGTGATTTAATTTGATATTAGTTGAAGGAAGGTCTATGAACAGGTGATTTAATTTGATATTAGTTGAAGGAAGGTCTATCAGCAGGTGATTTAATTTGATATTAGTTGAAGGAAGGTCTATCAGCAGGTGATTTAATTTGATATTAGTTGAAGGAAGGTCTATCAGCAGGTGATTTAATTTGATATTAGTTGAAGGAAGGTCTATCAGCAGGCGATTTAGTTTGATATTAGTTGAAGGAAGGTCTATCAGCAGGTGATTTAATTTGATATTAGTTGAAGGAAGGTCTATCAGCAGGCGATTTAGTTTGATATTAGTTGAAGGAAGGTCTATCAGCAGGTGATTTAATTTGATATTAGTTGAAGGAAGGTCTATCAGCAGGTGATTTAATTTGATATTAGTTGAAGGAAGGTCTATGAACAGGTGATTTAATTTGATATTAGTTGAAGGAAGGTCTATCAGCAGGTGATTTAGTTTGATATTAGTTGGAGGAAGGTCTATCAGCAGGTGATTTAGTTTGATATTAGTTGGAGGAAGGTCTATCAGCAGGTGATTTAATTTGATATTAGTTGAAGGAAGGTCTATGAACAGGTGATTTAATTTGATATTAGTTGAAGGAAGGTCTATCAGCAGGTGATTTAGTTTGATATTAGTTGGAGGAAGGTCTATCAGCAGGTGATTTAGTTTGATATTAGTGAAGGGAAGGAAACTCAACTTTGGTGAATCCCTTCACAAAAAATCAACACATGAAAAAAAAATGTCCATAACTACTAACATGGGAATGACGGCATGTGATGAAACCATTTAAGGGGAGGTCATCTTTGTTTATCTCTTCGTGGACATTTTTTAAGGGTAATTTCCTCCCTTTTTTTCTTTACTTTAATCGAATTTGGGGGTGGGCCAAAAATTCTAGGTCTCTTTCTTAGTTCACAACAAAATTACCCCCCCCCCTTCCATACCCAAAATAATGAAATATAATAGAGGCAAAGATAAAGTTCCATCTGACAGGAGACTTAACATCATGCTGCAGAAAACGTAGAACTTCATTGCGGAAACAATGATGAGCGATGACAGGAAAGTGGTAAAGTAGCCTGAGGGGCCCTCCATAAATGACGTTATGTACCTAAAATAGGGGGGGGGGTCACATATTTGTTACATGGGGAGGGGGTGTTAAAGAAATGTGACGTCACATCAAAACGCACACCTTCAAATAAAAGTTCCACTGAAATATTTGATTGCTTACAATTTATTTATTGACGTTTTACATGCCTTCACGCGAGTTACGATATTAGAGTGCAGCCTTACACTAAATAAATACTTAAATTACAAAAAAGTGATTTGAAATATGCTTATTTTCAAATAGAAAATACGGCTTTTATGGGGGGGGGGAGCTTTTTGACGTCATATTGGAGGGGGGTCTAAGTTTTTGTGACGATAGGGGGGGGGGATGAGGGTGAAAATCCCCCAAAATCGCGTATGTCATTTATGGACAGCCCCTAACCACGCCACGTACCATGGTTTGGACTAAATGCCACTCTCCTTTACATGAAGAGAAAAAAACAACCCCGTGAAAACAAAGTGTTTGAGTATAAATCCCTTATATATGAGACATAACTAAAAGTATTGATAATGTGCAAACGCAACAAACATTTACAGACTGAAACCGAAATTATCTCCTCTGGCTTTAAAACTGGGGGGAGGGGGTTTGGACATGGACGGGTGGCGTCAACGCGTTAACTCAATACCTGGTTAAAACACGAGATATGTTCACGATGGCTGGTGTGAAGTCAAATGACCCGTAAAATGTAAACAATAGCGACCGCTACATATAGTTTATATAGATAAACTAAAAATGCATTAATCTAATAACTTTACGTTCGATCGATCTGAATTTTTGATACGATGCATTGTTAGGTAACACGGGTCCGTGTGCCAAATTGCAGCTCGATGCCTGCACGGGAAGTGGGTAATTTTTTACTTTTGTTTTTCCGCCCGCCCAAGACAGACAGAGAGAGAGAGAGAGATCACGACAGAGACGGCGGTGAAGTTAATATAAGGAATTTAATAAAACAAACCCGTAAAAACAAAGTTTTTGACTATAAATCCCTTATATATGAGACATAACTAACAGTATTGATTATATTCAAACGCGACAAACATTTACAGACTGAATCTGCCTTAACTCAACTTTGCTTCATCACCCTGGGGGGTGGGGGTGGGGGTGGGAGAGAGGAAAAGTCTGGTCACCGATCGCTGGTCCGAGCTCAGCGTGACACTTAAAATGTAAACAAAAGCACGCCGGTACTTCGATGGGTCGCGTCAAAGCGTCAACTCAAAGTCTCACGTGGAAAAAAAACAATAACAAACCGTGAATTTGAATTACATACGTTATATAAGGATAAACTAAAAATGCATTAATTTAATTACGGTACGTTAGATCGATATGAAATTTTGATACGATGCATTGTTAGGTGAGACGGGTCCGTGTGCCAAATTTCAGCTCGATCGGATCACGGGAAGTGGGTCATTTTTGACTTTTGTTTTTCCGCCCGCCCAAGAGAGAGATGACGACAGAACGACAGAGACGCCGGTGAAGTTAATATAAGGGATTTAATAAAACAAACCCGTAAAAACAAAGTTTTTGACTATAAATCCCTTATATATGAGACATAACTAACAGTATTGATTATTTTCAAACATTTACAGACTGAATCTGTCTTAACTCAAGTTTGCTTCATAACCCTAGGGGGGGGAGGGTGAGAGGGGAAAAGTCTGACCGATTCGCTTGACCGAGCTCAGCGTGACACGTAAAATGTAAACAACAGCGCCGCGGTGCTTCGACGGGCCGCCTCAACGCGTCTACTCAAACTTTCACGTGGAAAAAAAACAATAACAAACAGTGAATTTGAATTACATACCTCATATAAGGAGAAACTAAAAATGCATTAATTTAATTACGGTACGATCGATCGATCTGAAATTTTGATACGATGCATTGTTAGGTGAGATGGGTCCGTGTGCCAAATTTCAGCTCGATCGGATCACTGGAAGTGGGTCATTTTCAACTTTTGTTTTTCCGCCCGCCCATGAGATGATGAGACGGCCGCGAAGTTAATATAAGGGATTTAATAAAACAAACCCGTAAAAACAAAGTTTTTGACTATAAATCCCTTATATATGAGACATAACTAACATATTGATTATTTTCAAACATTTACAGACTGAATCTGTCTTAACTCAAGTTTGCTTCATAACCCTGAGGGTGAGAGGGGAAAAGTCTGGTCACCGATTCGCTTGACCGAGCTCAGCGTGACACGTAAAATGTAAACAAAAGTGCCCCGGCGCTTCGACGGGTCGCCTCAACGCGTCAACTCAAAATTTCACGTGGGAAAAAAACAATAACAAACCGTGAATTTGAATTACATACCTCATATAAGGATAAACTAAAAATGCATTAATTTAATTACGGTACGTTCGATCGATCTGAAATTTTGATACGATGCATTGTTAGGTTAGACGGGTCCGTGTGCCAAATTTCAGCTCGATCGGATCACGGGAAGTGGGTCATTTTCGACTTTTGTTTTTCCGCTCGCCCATGAGATGACGACAGACAGAGAGAGAGAGACAGAGAGACAGAGACGGCGGTGAAGTTAATATAAGGGATTTAAAAACAAGTTTTTGACAATAAATCCTTTATGTAAGAGACATAACTGAAAGAATGTTCATTATAATACGCACCGCAAGACAATCAAAAAATCCAAAATTGTAGTTATGTGTCACAAAAAATGTTTAATATAATGTGCACCGATCAGGAATATGATTATAAAAAGTACTGTCGATAAAATACGCACCTTATTGCGCGACAGGAATAATAATATAATACGCACCACGACACTATAGCAAAAAAAGTTAACATGTTACATAGAGATAAAGATAATCTAAAAATTAATTAATTTAATTACGGTACATTCCATTTATCTGAAATTTTGATACATCATTTTTATGATCGGCACGAGTCTGCCTGCAAATTTTCAACTCGCTAGCTTACGAGGAAGTGGGTTCGGCACCGCCCGCCTCAAGGCAACAGTCACTGTCAGGCAACATCAAGTCATGTCATGAACTGAAAAGAGATATCGTTATCTGGTACTGTAGAGACTTGCTCGCCTTTGAAAATGTGGCTACAGATGGTTTTGTTGGCTTCTTCAAATTTAATTGCCCATCTCTCAACATACCGGCGCCTGTACTGTAACACTTGCTGGAACAGCCCTCATGGATGATGTTTACGAATATTTCGTAATCAGCCGAAAATCAGCTGCAAATGTCAATTTACGGAGAAATCCGGCTAATCCGGATATCAGACGAAAAATTATGTCAGCCAGCCAAAATTTAAAACAAAAGTCGGCTGGCAGGTCTATCCCCACCTATTCTCTGATGTTCTAAAGCAGGGGTCGGGAAACCATGGCTCGCGAGCCAGATGTGGCTCTTTATCTTATTTTATCTTATCCTAACTGTTTACAGACGCTCCTTCTATATAGAAGATTATTGCGCCCTACGCTTATCTATGGTTTGTGTTTAGTCCTGCATTTTTATTAGAGATTTAAATGTTGATAAAGTGTTTGTTTTCCTGGTTTCTTCAGACAACCCATTCCACGCCCGAATTCCGGACGGGAAGAACGAAAATTTGTATGTGTTTGTTCTTGCATACGGAATAAGAAAGGTTTTTTTATCATTAAGTCTATCTGAGGGTTGTATTAAGTTATACAATCTGGCTCGTAGACAAATGTTCGGTTATTTTATTAAAAAAAAGTTTCTTCACACTCATTCGATCTACATATTAATTGCATTAAAAATAATAGTAATAAAAAGTCTCCACGCCTGCATGAACCTTAACCTCACCACGTATCAACCAGACTCCAAAGCCATCAGCAAAGCAATGCAGCAACATTGTACTTTTAGTGTTGAAATTAGGGGCCGTCTATAAATGAAGTCCCATTCCTAGGGTGGGGGCGAGGGGGTCACACATTTGTGATGTGTGACGAGGGGTGTGTGTGTTTAAGAAATGTGACGTCACATCAAACGCGCAACTTTAGATAAACGTTGAGATATGTGAGATTTTACAATTTATTTGATGACGTTTTAAATGGCTTCAGGCGTGTTACGATATTAATGTTCAGCCTTACACTAAATCCATACTAAATGACAAAAAGTAATTACATTTGAAACATGCTAATTTTGAAAATACAAATACGACTTTTTGGGGGGTGGGGGCGGGCAAAGCTTTGTGACGTCATATTGGAGGGGGGATCTAAGTTTTTGTGACGAAGTGTGACGAGGGGGGAGGGGGGTGAAAAATCAGCCAAAATCGCGTGACGTCATTTTCTTGAATTTTTAGTCTTAAACATAATGTAAGGCAGTGCTTCTCAAACTTTTTAGCTTGGCTGACCGGAAGGAATTTTTTCCATTGCACCAGGGACCGGTGCACTATTTCCCCTGCGCTGACAATTTTTTAGGTCCTATTTTGATAACTTCTGCGGACCGGCGGCACTGATGTAAGGCTCTCACAGAATTACTTTTCAAAATATGTGGCGTTTATGGCTCTCTCAGACAAAAATTTCCCGACCCTTGTTCTAAAGAAATCAAGAATTTTTTTAAATCTTGAATGTTTTTGTTTTGTTTTGTTTTGGCAGCGCTGTCGGTATGCACTTTTTTTGAAAGATCTCCTGCCATGGTATTAATTTATAAATGGTTGGTTCGTCTATTTCCTTCATCGTGTTTACTCTTAACTGCACAAAGTTGAATACCTGGTTGTTACACATTTGTTTTGTCAAATTAAAGAAATAAAATTACTTTTAAACTTCAACACGTGGCTCGAGTCGAGTTTATTTAGGTGGACATTACGCTTGGGCTATAACAATAACAATAATAATAAAAGCTTGAAAATGGTTATAGCTATTGTATTTTTTTGTGTAGCCAAAATGGGGGCGGGGGGGGGTCTTTTGTATTTTTAAATTAGTTTGGGGCCGTCCATAAATGACGTCACCCACCTAGGGAGGAGGGGGGTGACACATTTGTGACGATGTGTGACAAGGGGCTGTCCATAAATGACGTCACGCTCCTAGGGGGGTCACACTTTTGTGACGATGCGTGACGAGGGGGAGGGAGGGGGGTTGAAGAAATGTGACGTCACATCAAAGGGGTAACTTTAAATAAAACTTCCACTGAAATATTTGGTCCCTTCCAATTTATTTAATGAATTTTTTTGTTTAAAATCAGTGCTTCTCAATGTGCCGGTCGGTTGGCCATCAGACGCTGGTTGGTGTAAGCTATCAAGACATGAAAATTAAATCTAATTATAATCCTTAAGTTTGAGAATCCACAAGATTACATATGAAATTGTTACACTGCGTCGTTTGATGTTGACATCAAAGCATTTGTGATGTAACCGCAGCTCCGTTTGGTTCTCTCATGGACTTTTTTTCCCGTTATTCCAAAATATACAGGTTTATGTGTGCGTTACCCCCCCCCCAAACCCCGAGACTCTAGGTCCTGCTCACATGACTCGGGGATTTTGGGGAGCGTCGTTAGCCCTACCCCCACCCCCACCCGAAAATGCTACTGGTGAGTTTTACAAGCATGACAAGTGTCTAAAAATGATCTGAATAGGATTATGTGTAGATATTTTAAGTCAAAACGACACGGAATATCCTTTTTCTTTAAAAGGGGAGGGGGGAGTGAATCTATTTGATATAATTAAAAACGTTTTAAGTTTGATATAATTGTTCGATTGGTTTTTGGTCAAACGCCTCAGGCCATTCTAGTCTTCTAGATCAGTGCTTCTCAACGTGGTGGTCCACGGACCGGTGCCGGTCCGTGGGCCATCCGCTGCCGGTCCGCAGATGTTCTAAAAAAAGGACAGAAAAAAATGTCAGTGCATGGAAAAGAGTGCACCGGTCTCTGGTGCAATGGCAAAAATTCCTGCCGGTCCGCCATACTAAAAAGTTTGAGAAGCACTGTTCTAGATATAATGGTAAATGAGCCCATTTAAAATTAGTGAAGTATTCATTAACTTTATTGAATGCATCAAGTTCTTGACATCCCAATTCGAGAGGTGCATAAAACAACTTTTCTTCTTAGCTCAGTTTTTAAGGCATTAATTTTAAATATCACAGAAAGGATACGTGATACAGACAAGTCATGTGGATTAAGATTATTGACACTCGTGTCAATATAAATGAAAGAAGGGTAGATTTAGGTGTCTACGTATAGTACGTAGGTAAGAAATCTACATAGTTGTCAAATTTAAACAAAATGCATTTTCTGGAAGGAACCGGTTCAATAATGGGCATATGTTCCAAGCGTACACGTACACATGACGTATTTTAATATGTCTAGTGGATTGTAGTGGATGTTATATGTCCCAAATGAGTCTGCATTACCCCCAAGAATTCCCTTTTTGACCCTAGATGAGGTTATTTACCTCTGTTCGCCGACCTCTTTCTTACGGGATGCCCGTCAGTCAATTGAGGGATTTAAAAAAAAACAACATTTTAAATTGTTATTTTTGAATAATTTTTCTTTCTAAACACGGACGTTAACCGTGATGATTAATAGTCAATGTTTAATTTGTATGCATTAAATTAAAATATAATCTAAGGATGTTAACACAGTTCGTTTTCTGAAGGCCGGTTAAACGTTTAAAAAATGCTTCACGCGGGTTACGATCTTACATTGTAGATGTTCACTAAATAAATAATAAATACTTAAATGACAATAAAAGTGATTTGAAACATACTTATTTTCAAAAAGAAAATAAAGTGTTTTTTGTTTGTTTGGTTGTTTTTTTTTGTTTGGGGGGGGGTCAAAGATTTGTGACGTATTTTTAGAGGGGGGGGTCTAAGTTTTTGTGACGACGCGTGACGAGGGGGGGAGGGGGTAAAAAATCGGCACAAATCACGTGACGTCATTTATGGACGGCCCCCAACGGGGAGGGGGGAATATAAGAATTGTGACGTCACGTCAAAACACGATACTTTAAATCAAAGTTTCACTTAAATATTCGATTTCTTACTATTTTATATTTAATGACGTTTTACATGGATTCACGCGTGCTACGATATTAGAGTGCAGCCTTACACTAAATACATATTAAAATGACAACAAAGTAATTTGAAACATGCTCATTGGCAAATAGAAAATACCGCGTTTAGGGGGGGGGTGGGTGTTCCACAGCTTTGTGACGTCATATTTGAGGGGGGGTCTAAGTTTTTATGACGAGGTGGGAGGGGGTTAAAAAGTGACCAAAATCGCGTGACGTCACTTATGCACGGCCCCTTTCGTAAAATAAAGGCTATAAATTAGTAGATTTAAAAGTAGTCTCATTGGCTCCATTCGTTTAAATAAAATTTCAATAAAATATTTTGATTACATGATAAATTAATTTTAAAGTGAAGTTTACAATTGATTAACAGCGAATAGAATTGTTGGTTTAGTTAGGCCTACATAAATCTCTATACCCTACTCTTATTTTGAATTTGCTCAATAACAGATGATTAGCCAACACTTTTCATAATATTTTAGATGACGTTTCTACACTATTGCTCAAGGAGGATCCTTTTTTTTTAAAGACCATTTTTGGATTAGGCCATACAATTTTAATAATTTTTCTATTATTGTTTCTCGATCTTCATTGATTTTTATTTAATGTTATCAAATAAGTTTTAAAGATTATTTAGCAAATATAATTATATGCAATTTGAATTAATGTTCGCTTTTACTCGTCAAAACTATATAGCCTGGTACCGCTGGTACATACATGAAATGGTATAGTAACTAAACGTTACTGCCGTTTGTAGATAAATCGTAGCCTTATTTAGTAGCTGCATGCACCTTTCATCTTTAATGTATTTACTCATCTTCAGATTTCAGACGCTCAACTAGAATAGGATCTCACAGGAAAACATGTATAAACAAAAGCTGGATCTCAAGGGAAACGGGGCCCTATCTGGGATCCCATTAAAAATTGGTTGCTACAAGGAATGGTAAACCGCCAGGGAATGAAATTTAGGTAGAATTAGAATACGGGATGCCATCTAGGAATGGTATTCCAATAAAACGAAAATTGGGGTAAGGGATTCTATCTTTACACAGCATAGGCTATTGCCGGATTCTGTTGGCGTTGAAAAAAAGGGAACGTGTGACCCAGTACCAAAAGTTTATGTAATATTCTAGAGTGTTTTATATTAAAAATTATTGTACATTAAATGAGATGACTCTTGGGTTGGTCACCTGTTCTAGTCGGTAGCTCATGGTGTCACCCAATCTTCCCATTAAGCTTCGCGGCCGACGCCGCGCAGCAGTTTAGAATTACCACGCGCCAAATTTTATAAAGTATTACACTCAAAAGGGTTGCTGTGCAACTTTGAAAGCGCGTTTTAACAAAAAAAAATACTTTTCACACGGACCAACGAACCTTATAGGGAACATTGGTGTCACCTCACTCACAACTTAGGTACACCATAGACCTCCTCTGAGTCTGCCAGTGCCTAATAACGGGAACATACAGAATTTTACCCCTCCCCCCGTCACAAACTGTCACACTTTCTTACACCCCCTCCCCCCCTCTGGAGCGTGACGTACTTTATGGACGGCCCCTAACTTAAATATGATAATGATGTCTATAAAATTATACAAACTTTGTAATAAAGCAGTAAGTTCAATAAGCAACAAAAATGTCTTTGGATGACTTAATTCTAAGCTCTTAATATATATCGATTAGATCTCATGAAGATATTTTTTCCGTAATGAAATGTAATTGGTAATTTAATTTAAATGCTTGTCAGTTCGATACTGATACGAAGAGCGGCAAGAGTTTAAATTTTTCTTTTTAGTGCAGGCTGTAAATGTAAGATTAACGTAGCAGACGACCATGACCTCGACGAGGTCAGAGCCCCGGATCTGACACACCAGAGTGGAGTAAATAAGAATATTAGGATTTTTGCTAAACTGGAATGTATGTTATAGAAGATAATATATTTCACAATTTATGTCTTGGGTATCCAATAATTAAGCTTTAAGATAATGTGAGTGCTTTATATTATTGTGAGTTGTGATTTTAATTGATCATCAAAAGATCCGCTGAAAAGTTATGAAGTGTTAAAAATTTACTTACTACGACGTCCGTTCAGGCTGGATAAAACCACCATCACAGACCACAGTACAAGTACAACTCGGTCATACAAAAGGCATATGCTTTAAAATTTAAGATTTGTGTTTGTTGATATAGTTTTAAAAAAGTTAGTAGATTAACGCACGTAGCAGACCGATCACCATTTATTCATTGTTAAATAACTTAGCACACGTTGCAGTCTGAAACCATACATGACACTGGTCACTGGACTGGTACTATTACACATCTGTCAGATGTTGTGTTCAACTGAACCTGAGAGCCATTGAAATAACAAGAAGTAAATTCACTGCAGTAGCATCAACAGGTTTGATTTCATTGTTTTGTTTATACGAATGACCATGGAATGAATACCCACTTAAACTTTATAAAAATAATTTCAACTCAAAGCAAGGCTTGGGCCTGGGCTTGGGCAATTGGGGGAACGGGAATGTGTTAAAATTAAATAACGGAATTAAATAAAGTGTAGCCTAAATGGAAATTTCACTGTTACTATTAAAATACTATTACTATTATTAATAGTACATGTAATAATATTAATTATTAACTTCTCTTAATTATTAATTCTTTAATGTTTATCATTTATTTATCAGAATGAAAATGAGTCATTATTTTTATTTGTAGTTGTAACTATAGCTGTAGCAGCTAGCTACAAAGAATGGGTTTGGCATTATTTTTTGTATTAATTAATTTTCATTTTGAGTATGAGCCCTATTTTATAAAATCGGCCTATGCCTATACTATATTCACTAATAACAAATTATAACGAGACAGTGACAGATTAATTAAAAATTTATTATTTAAGTCCTGTTATAAAATCCTAAGCCTAAGTTTTTTAATTAAAAAGTTATATTAATAATATTATTTTATCAAACATTATAAAAAATTCATAATGTTGCCCAATGTTGGTCATATATTTTTTTAAATACTATATAAATATAATTTTTCAATGGCAATGCCAAGGCTTAAGTCGTCTAAAGGGAACTAATTGTGTTCTTAATTTACTTTCATTTCATGTGAATTATAAAAAGAATTTGCTTAAGAGTAATTTAAGCTTTCAAATTAGAGCCACCCTTAAATTGGCCTGTCAACGGGAACCCGGGTACCCGTTGCCGTGCGATTACCGGGGTAGTGAAATTCCGCCCGGGTACCGGTGAAAATGTGGCTTCAATGTCTATATTAACGGAGGCCAAACTTCGGCTGGTATGCAGCTTTTTTGTGTTTATATTGCGGCTCATGAAACAATTTATCAAATGAAAATTTTTGTTTCAAATATATGCTGTGAAGTAGATCTAAGGAGAAATATCTGTCAATGGGAAATAAAATATCGTCCTAACAAACTACAATGTATTTTGATCCATCTTTTTTCTCTGAAAATGAAACAGAAATCGCAAACACAAAAAGGTTTTTGGTTCTTTGAAAGAATCATATAAGGAAAATAAAACTCCTCTGCCGAAAATAAGGATGGACTGCACAGAGATGATTGAGGCTGTGTTTGTTGTTAATAAATCACCCCTGATTTGACACTAACTTTGCTTTGAAATACCAGACAATATTGTGTTACTAGCCAATGTCGTTTATCTACCCCCCTCTCCTCCCTCAACTCCTATAACCCGCACCATTTCCATGGCTTGTGTTTCTTGTGTTCGTTAACAGCTGTTGACCTAGAAAAACTGATGTTAATAATGCGTGCAAGATTGTCAGTTTTTAAAGTTAATAAATTAAATAGTTACTAACAATGTAAGATGGGTAAGACGTAGACCATGTGGATGGACTTTTGCTTTTTTGAGACTAGCCAATGTTGTTTATATACCCCCCTATCCTCCCTCCACTCCTATAACTCACACCCTTTCCATTCAATTTTTTTTCTGGTATTCATTACCACGGTGTGCCTAGCCCAAAAACTGATTTTAATAATACACCCAAGTTGTCAGTTTTTAAAGTCAATAAATAACATAGTTACTAACAGTGTAAGATGGGTAAGACTTCGGCCGTGTGGCTACCGTGTGAAATGAGGTGCATGGATGGTGGCTAGGTAGCATTGTATAGCGGTCATGACAAGGAAAATTATGCGACGTTTCGAGCAGGTAACCCGGGTACCCATTCAAAATTCTGACTGGTACCCGGGCAGCTTTTTTCAACAATATTGACAGCCCTACCCTTAAATGATGTCATGCAAATTTTGGTTAATTTTTGCTCCCTTCCCTTAAACACAAACTTTTGCACTGCCCTTCCATAACCCTTAAACATTTATGTAAATATACCTTGGATATGAAATTATTGAAACCTTTTGGAGATTTTCTTTAAAACGTTAGTTCTTAACCAGGAATGAAAGCATTCTTTTTATTGTGAAAGACTCAGAAAGTTTTAAATTACATAAAATAAATGAAATTGTACTACTTAAATAATTATTTACGTAGTTATTTTATTACATTAATAATTAGTTCTTTATCGAAAGAGCATTGCTTTAAAATTGAAAGTGGGGATGCAGGGATGCAAAAATGCGTCGGAATCCCTGCTAAAGAACATTTACTAAGTTCATCCCTCACCTCCCTATCACCAGTCAACAATTGTTCATTCCATTTCACTTCACTTTAAAGGTAACTCGTAGTTCGTTGACATTTTCACATACATTCTTATTGTAACTATACCCCGATTCTTTTCTCACTGTCATGTACCGTGATCAGTCTAATAGTTTTGGAAGTAATCAAACAATCAAGGCTGTAATCTGTATAATAACTGTCATGAGTGGTCTCCCTCAATTGCTATGAACTACACTCCAGTCCAAGTCCACCTGGCAACATTCACCCATAAGAAAAGGCTTGCATACAGCTCGCACAGCCAAGACAAACACTTGATGATCACGTCACATTTTCAGTCAACAACAATATTATTATTATTATAAAGGTTATCATACATTTCACTGTTACAACCAGCACCTTTTTTTTCTTACCTTATTTTCAAAATATTTGTAATTTAGTGATAAGTAAAATAAAATTCAACCTCTCTTATGTGATGTCATACTACTGCAACTTTCTACAACTTGGTCACAGATGGTTTTAAAAAAAAATTATGCCCCACCCCCTCCCAACCCCACAAGTACTGTACATGATTTCATTTAGGGATGGCTCTTTATTGATTATAAATGAAACTTGCTTTTATTGTTAAATTGAACAGGTTAATTTTCAGCTTATTAAATGAAAACACAGAGTATGTTGAGTACAAAAAATACTGTTTATTAATTTTAAAAAAACCCAAAAAACTGTAACTATTTTAATTGAAGGCAACATGACTATATAGTAATTTTCAAACATCAAAACCTGTCACACAAGTCTCCCCAACATTCATACTGAATTTAAAATAATTTTTCCACTCTAGGTTTGGGATTCATGTTAAAAGATCTCAAGCTATTATGTAACAACTGAATAATATCTGGAAAAGAATATTTTTCACTTGTGCTAGCCCTAGTATTACGACTATTTCCATTATACTAAATACCTATGTAAGTTTATCAGTATTGTATTTTTTGCCAGCAAAGCCTTTTATTCAAAATATCGACTATAATTTTATTTTATTTTTGGATTTTCTCAAACCTGTTAACATATATAAAGAAAATTATTTTCAGTTTTTGTATATATTTAACTGAAAAGATGTTTTTCATCAAACTAAAGAATAAGATTTATAAATTATTTGTAACATTTTTGTTAGGGTCCAGCTCAGCATGTCATTATAAAAGTAACTAAGTGGACACACACTAAGACTCATTAACCACTATGATAAATTATTTGGTTAATTTATATTTGGGTGGTGTAATATACCCTGAAAGTTATGTTAATAATACCCATAAAGGTATTTTGGGAGAGGCAGTCAAAAGTATACAACAAAGTTAATGCTTACATACAAGATACTGATAAAGACATTTTCCTAAGCGTCTATATATGTAATTTTCCATTAATACAGTTATATATTTATTGTTTTAATCATGCAAATAGTTTGTGCATCTTATATTTTATTTGAAATCTTTATCGTAATCCAATTCTGTACAATAACGAAGTTAATGCTTGGAGGCAAATTTTTGGGAAAAGTTTTCATGTTTAAATGAACATCTTTAAGTATGTAATGTTGGGCTTCACATTTAGTTGATGAGCATTTTTATGCATCATCTTTTCATAAGAAAATGATTTAATTGGGACTTGGATCATTGTCAAATATTTTTTGTAATTATAAAAAATGATAGTGTGTTCAATACGAAAGCTCTTTTATAAAGCGTTTATTTAAAAAAATATTATTTTGGATTCATGGGTTTTAGTAATTTAAAAACTGACTCTTGTTGGTATTTCCTTGCCTTTCAATGGAAGATTATGTTGTGTTGGTTTTTTTTGCATACCAAAAATATTAAAGGAAAGAATTTCTAATGTAAAACAGCACCATGGTGCTATAAAGCTCATTGCTATGTTAAGTAGAATGAATACATAAGCAGTTTTCTTGACTAGAAAAATAAACAAGCCTCTTCATTTTGTTAAGGCTAAAAGAGTTTTGCTTAATTTAAGTATAACTTTAGTTAAGCAGATAATAAAAATGACACCACAAAATTGTTGTATTCATGGGGCTCACTAAAATCACTTTCACAAAAATGGCTAAACAAATTATTTTTGAACATTTTTCTTAACAGCTTTAAAATTGGAAATAATGTACTGTATATTCAAAGAAATGTACATACATTTCAGGAGGAATTAATTTTGTCTAAATTAAAAAAAAAGACAAATGTAATAGCAGGTCAGGGAGTACATATTCATGATACTTAAACATTTTTTTCTGGTTCAAGTTGTTAGTTTCCTTCTTACTCTCAAATAAACCCTGTTTAAATTTTATTGTATTTTCAACATTTATTGTGGTGCAACATTACTTATTTAAAGTAGGGCTGCGGAAAATAACGATTAATTGTTAATTTTTTTTATCGATTAAAATTATTTTAATCAATAAAAATTCGATTAAAATTAAAGAAAATATTTATATTTTAATTTAAAAAAAAATTAATTATTAATAATTAATAACAATTTTTATAATTTTTTACGTACAAACTTCTCACGCGTAATATTATAATTTATTTAATTACTTTATGTGGAATGGCAGACGTCAACTACAAAATGGCTGACAGCATCAGCGCAGTTAAATTAAAAAATATAACTAGAAAGTTGAGCATAAAATTTAGTTCAAAAAATTCTTAATTTTCAATGTCCGTGAGAAATGTTCAGTTTAATGACGTCATCAATTTCTAATTTTGGCTTTAATAGAAATTATCGATTAATTAATCGATAACTTTTCAAAAGTTAACGATTAAATTTAAATTAATCGATAACAACCCTAATTTAAAGATTCTTGGATTAAAAAAAATAAAATTCAAGTTCCATTTATTAGTTTTTAATTTTAAAAAAATGCATTGTTTACAAAAATAGATTAAAACTATCAAGCACTTGATTGATAAGTATTAAAAAAAGCTTGAGACAAAGAAAAACTGATAAAATGTACAATATATTATAAAGCAGAGGTCGACAGCCTGGGGATCAGGAGCAGCATACTGCTCTTTTGATGTCAAGTTGCGACTCTCCAGTTCCATGCGCAAATGTTAAAAACTATATCATTTTGTTTTTTTAAAAAAAACCTGAGAAATTTTGTAAATTGTAACTTTTGGCTCTTCCACCTCAAAAGGTTGCCAACCCCTGTTAGAAAGTACAATAACATACAATAACACCTTTTTATTTGTAACTTGAATTCAAGTGTTGTTAAGTTAGTTTGCTATATAAATAAATTTGATCATCAAGGACTAACACTGATTTGATACAGTCCCTTTGATTAAGCTTTGTAGGCAATATCTACATTTTTTTCCCTTTTCAACTTAAGAAAATATTGGGCTCAAAACTTTGGGCCTTAGTTATTTTCAAAATATCTTATAGCGCTGAACAAACATACATAAGTTTAATAACTGTTTCACAGAAATTTAAATACTAATACAATGTAGTAATGAATCCCTGGTGTGAAAAAAGTGCATGCTGTGTAAGGGGGTTAAAATATAAAGATAGTTTAGGTGACTTTAAAGCATGCATTGGCATTCCAAGGGAGAGGGGTTTCAATTATATAAAGGTAAAGTGGGTTACTTGAATGAAGGTTTTATCAAATACTTTTTTATTAAATTGAGAGTTCATCCCTATGTTACTTAAAATTAAAAAACAAATTGCTGCTATTTATGGTTGGTTTCATTCATTCATATAGTACAACTGTCACATACAACCCATTGTTTGGTCGGTGACATCTAGTCATAGTAAAACTGTCACATTCCATTGTTTGGTCGGTGACATCTATTCATAGTAAAACTGTCACATTCCATTGTATGGTGGGTGACATCTAGTCATAGTACAACTGTCACATACAACCCATTGTTTGGTGGTTGACATCTAGTCATAGTACAACTGTCACATACAACCCATTGTTTGGTGGGTGACATCTAGTCATAGTACAACTGTCACATACAACCCATTGTTTGGTGGGTGACATCTAGTCATAGTACAACTGTCACATACAACCAATTGTTTGTTGGGTGACATCTAGTCATAGTAAAACTGTCACATTCCATTGTATGGTGGGTGACATCTAGTCATAGTACAACTGTCACATACAACCCATTGTTTGTTGGGTGACATCTAGTCATAGTAAAACTGTCACATTCCATTGTTTGGTCGGTGACATCTAGTCATAGTAAAACTGTCACATTCCATTGTATGGTGGGTGACATCTAGTCATAGTACAACTGTCACATACAACCCATTGTTTGGTGGGTGACATCTAGTCATAGTAAAACTGTCACATTCCATTGTATGGTGGGTGACATCTAGTCATAGTACAACTGTCACATTCCATTGTATGGTGGGTGACATCTAGTCATAGTACAACTGTCACATACAACCCATTATTTGGTGGGTGACATCTAGTCATAGTACAACTGTCACATACAACCCATTGTTTGGTGGGTGACATCTAGTCATAGTACAACTGTCACACACAACCCATTGTTTGTTGGGTGACATCTAGTCATAGTACAACTGTCACATACAACCCATTGTTTGGTGGGTGACATCTAGTCATAGTACAACTGTCACATACAACCCATTGTTTGGTGGGTGACATCTAGTCATTGTACAACTGTCACATACAACCCATTATTTGATGGGTGACATCTAGTCATAGTACAACTGTCACACACAACCCATTGTTTGTTGGGTGACATCTAGTCATAGTACAACTGTCACATACAACCCATTGTTTGTTGGGTGACATCTAGTCATAGTACAACTGTCACATACAACCCATTGTTTGTTGGGTGACATCTAGTCATAGTACAACTGTCACACACAACCCATTGTTTGTTGGGTGACATCTAGTCATAGTACAACTGTCACATACAACCCATTGTTTGTTGGGTGACATCTAGTCATTTTTCAACTGTCACATACAACCCATTGTTTTGTAGGTGACATCTAGTCATAGTACAACTGTCACATACAACCCGTTGTTTGGTGGGTGTCATCTAGTCATAGTACAACTGTCACATACAACCCATTGTTTGGTGGGCTTTATTTTAATAACTGTCACATTGCTTGGTTGGTTATATCTAATAGAGTAGTCTCAAAATAATGTAACTCTGTTATTATACAAAAATTCAGAAGTTGAAATTCATTTTCAATAATTCGCCGCCTCTTCCTATCAATTAAAAAAAATTAAATTGAAAATAAAAAAATACCCGTTACACTGGTTACACCCATAAAAAGATGACAAGAATATTTGTGTCCACTTTATAGTTATTGCCATTTTTAAGGTTGTGGTAAAATTTAATGGAATTTATCGTTTGCCGTATTTTTCTTTTACATTACAATGTTTTCACTGCTTTTCAGCACTCCATTTTAACATTTCATCTTTGAATATCGCCAATCCTTGTACTTGTGTAACAGTAAAACTTTAGTCTATATTGCCGTTCATTTCTTCAAGGCTGAAATATGAGCTCTTACAAGCGTGAGTCGTCTCCTATTGTGGGCAGCAACTTGTTTACTTGATATCAGCCTTGCTTGATCTCCCGTCTCATCGTGTTAATACCGTCCACCCTCTTATCTCAAGCCTGCCATCTTGTGCTATTGATTAAAATTTATGGATTCGAAATGAATAGAAATCCAAGTTAAATATTAAATATTTATATAGATGTCTTAAATGAAACCCAAAACCGCGAGTGTTGCTTCATCTCAGGGGGAAGTTGGCCTCATACGTAATTAGTAAAATTTCTTATTTATTATTTTTGAAATCGATACTTGAAAGTAATTTTGATTAAAAAATGTTATTCCTACCTCTTCAAAAACACGTTCATCTTATAATACTTATATTCAGATATGAATTTCCCTAGCCGAGACGACAAGTAGGAAACATAAGAACATGTTAGAACTTAGAGTAGAGCAGTCTTTGACAGGTCACCATTTCTACCACCCTACTCAGTCTCATGATGATGAAAGCATCTATTAAAATGTTGCTTGAACCTTTAACCACCACAGATACCCAGGACAAACGACGGCGCGTTGTTCCAGTAAGGATTACATTCATTAATATAACTAGTTCCATAGTTCCAACCAATATTCTCAAAGATCATGGATCAATGTCTCACGCGGAAATAATGTTCATTCTTATCGGATTTAGGATTCAGACACTGCCATTAAAATTCATTTCGATAAACACCCCAGACCAACCCCACTCGATATATTATCAATCTCATGTCTTTTTCCTTTAAAATTCTGTATAAATACATTACAAAAGGTTGTCCCCTCAAAAAAAAAGTCAAAGAAAAAAAAGCAATGTGATTCAATTGGACACTTGAATAATTGACTTCTTTCAAATAAACTATATTAAAAATTAAAACGATATAGTTTACAATCATTGGAAGGCTAAGCGTAGGACACAATTAATCTTCTCTATAGAAGGTGCGTATGACATGCACAAGATAAGTTTAAGGGGCCGTTAGTGGTACATTTTTATAAAGTACAATTATAGGTAAACATGTTTTCTGGAAGTGGTGTGTACGAACTTTTGCTAAGAAAAAATGTTTTTTATCTGATAATTGGAATCGTACTTGTCCAATACAATCTAGTATATTTGAGCGTTCATCTGATAATCGAAATGGAAGCCGTCCAATACAATCTAGCACATTTTAGCGTTCATCTGATAATTGAAATGGTAGCTGTCCTATACAATCTAGCACATTTTAGCGTTCATCTGATAATTGAAATGGTAGCTGTCCTATACAATCTAGCACATTTTAGCGTTCATCTGATAATTAGAATGGTAGCCGTCCAATACAATCTAGTATATTTTAGCGTTCAGTGGTTTGCAATTCTTTGTTGAAGATTACTCCTAAAATCATATAATCTTTGTCAATTGTCAAGTACACGTAGTATGCAGTTATATAGGGCTGTTAAGGGGAGACAACCCATTTGTTTTCTCGACATACCTTAGTTTCCCTTTAACTTTATCTTAATATGCACTATGACATGTCAATGTAAGATGAAACCTTTAGATGCACAGGCAGTGGAGAGGTACTTGCATAAGGCTATCTGCCGTCTCGCTTTGCAATTGTGTTCAATTCCTAGTCTCTCCGGCCGCCCCACCCCCACTCTATAACATTAATAGGAATATTTTAAAAAGAAAGAAATCAAATAGCCCTTTATTCAATTACAATAAATATTTGGTTAATGAATGTCCTATATTAAATAATACAAATAACAAATTCGCATTTAAATTAAGATACGTATGTCGTCAAACCGAAATTGTCCTAAATCATTAAAAAATCGGATGTGTCAATTTTTCTTTGTTTTTCAATCTCTACTTCCTTTTACAAACATTGTAAAAGGTCCTGCTCGTATCACGGAGGAAGCCTGATCCCAAATTTTTGGCTTTACCATATACCAATGTCTCTTCTCAGAAATCTCCTATCCGCCACTGCCTTCCTCGATAAAAAAAAAGCCATTGTTACCTGTTCAGGGCCAGGCTGCACTGCCGGCTGATCGGGTCCCTGTTGTTATTGCCTTTACAGCAGGAGTTAAAAAATTTAAAAGGGTAGTGCGCCGTTCGTATTATGAACACAAAGACTCCGGTGTTGGCGATCACGGGTTGGTTCTGCCGCAAAGTGGCGTTTTAGCGTATACATTTCTGGCTTTCTTCCTGTCAGCTTATTGTCCGTACCACTTAATCACAAAATGGTAAGTGACTGATGTTAATTTTTTGGGACTGGGTGATCCCCGATTTTTAAAGAGTTTTTACTTTTTCACCCCCCTTCCCCAATTTTGACGTGATTTAATTCATTTTCTTACCGCTGAGTCCCTAATAATGTTAACGCCATCCTAGTGTTTCCTTATTCATGATAAGTAGACCAGATTTTGTCACTGGAAAATTAATCACTAGTCGCCCTCTGAAGCGTACTGTGCATTTTCCCAGTTACCGACTTTAGCCTCTAGCTACGCATGGAAATGCGACGCGACAGTTCCACAGGACCCTTCAACTGAAAGTTCCTCATTGGGTGCCCATCGCACACCTTAAAAAAAATATTTAAATTTGGGATGAGTGCTTTCACTCATGCAGCATATCTTTCTCTCAGCCTCGAAAAAAACCATCACTTAACACATTCTCTTGAGTTTAAGGAAGCCCAGGTATATTTTTGCTCAAGACCCGGGGCTTGCTGTGTATGTTGCTCCGTTAAGTCATTGCAATGCTGTTCAAAGCCACGCACGAAGATATACCGTCAGACCAGTTAACTAGCAAATGATCATTATTTATATGCTCTTTGGAAGTATGATAATCCTTGTAATTGGAAAAACAAGTAATAAAAACTCGAATGAGTATTTAAGCGCAATTTCCACTTTGTCCATAACAATTTTCGAGTCAATACACTAAATAGTGTTCAGCAAGTAAATAACGATCACATGAAGTGATTCAAACGCTTCTTTTTCGGTGAAAATTGAAAACACGTTGAGTTGAAACAAAGAATTTCCGAATTTTTTTTATTCAAGGGAAATCATTTTAGATTACATTAAGAGTAATTTCAAATCAATAATTCTGAAAGTAAACAAAAACATTTGCTATCTACAAATTGCTGATAAAATTACGGGAGTCCAACGAAAAGAGATTTTTGAAAAATTCCTTCTCCAACATTGTTCTAAATATTATTAGCTATCGTTTGGCGTTTGTTTCAACCCGATAGCTGTAATGGTTGTCGAGACGAAATTTGACAAAATACTGATATTTTTTGTTTTTTAAAAAATTTTCAGGAAATCCAGTAAACCTTTTCGGGAATTTTTTTTGGCCCGTGCACATTCTTAGAACCTCCTTAACATATTTGCAAAAGACCCGAACCCTCTATCTGGTATGGTTCAGGAGTAGTTGCTTGTGCAAGCTCGAACATTCATGCTTACCGGACAGATTTTTCAAACCTTATAAGCCCAATTTGCCCATGGGGAAATTGCGCTAAAAAGATATATCTACTTTTCGCCACCCAGTTTTTTTGTAGGGCTCCTTTTGGTGTTGTCTTTGATACCATTCGGCGGCGCGGGAGATATTTCGTTTTTCCTTATGTCTGGTAACTCTACGCTGGCTAAGACTTCCACAACAAGAGAATCTCAGTCGCTGTTAATCTACTGGGTGCTAGTTGTCCAGTGCAGTTTTGTTTGAAAGCTCTGGGCGGACATACTGTAGTTTATCACTGACCGTCACTACTAAGCAAGATAGTTCATCTAGCTATTGTTTAGAAACCCTAATATGTTCATCTAACTATTATGAGTATAAGCCCTACTGAAAAAACAGACAACGGCAGGTATTGATACCTCTCAGACATTGCTGTGAAATGGAATGTTCATCCAGCTGTTGTTTAGTAGGCCTAATAACAGACAACGGCAAGTGACGATACCTCCCAGACATTGCTGTAAAATATGAATGTTTATCTGGCTATTGTTTAGTTGGCCTAATAACAGCTTCGCCGCCCGGCATCGTGTCCCACAATTAGACCTTCAATAAACGGACTTTGAGCCAAGCCTTCCCACATGGTCAGCAGGCGATAACATTACATGTTTTCTTATCGATTGTGTGTGAGCTCGTTTCCTGGACAACATCTTTTTGTTTTTTTTTAAATTTGAATGTTACTTTTGAAAGATTTTGCCCTCTTTTTGAAGTATAAGATTTTTTTATGATTATTGTTTTACAACACTACGACTTCGCAACAGCGGAATTTAATCTTATCTATATATATATAAATCTATGTATGTATGTATGTATGTATGTATGTATGTATGTATGTATGTATGTATGTATGTATGTATGTATGTATGTATGTATGTATGTATGTATGTATGTATGTATGTATGTATGTATGTATGTATGTATGTATGTATGTATGTATGTATGTATGTATGTATGTATGTATGTATGTATGTATGTATGTATGTATGTATGTATGTATGTATGTATGTATGTATGTATGTATGTATGTCTGTCTGTCTGTCTGTCTGTCTGTCTGTCTGTCTGTCTGTCTGTCTGTCTGTCTGTCTGTCTGTATGTATGTATGTATGTATGTATGTATGTATGTATGTATGTATGTATGTATGTATGTATGTGTGTGTGTGTGTGTGTGTGCGTGTATGCATGTATGTATGTATGTATGTATGTATGTATGTATGTATGTATGTATGTATGTATGTTATGTATGTTATGAATGTTATCTATGTATGTATGTATGTATGTATGGATGCAAGTCTGTTATAGCTGACTAAACCATTCATCCGATCGCCATGAAACTTTTTGAGACTTTTGAGTACGCTCCCGGGATGGAAATAGGCTACTTTTTTCTAAATTAAATACTCATGGGGAGCCGGGGGCCCATAATGATAATTTTTTCTTATATGAGCATTATAAAAATTAGTTTAAGGCTTAGCTGCTTGGAAAATGAATGGATCTTGACCAAACTTGGTACATAACAACTTGATACCCTATATTAAAATACGATAGGGCACTAATTTCCTAATGTTCATTTATTCGGGGCTGGGGGCCCAAAATGTCTTTTTTCATAAACGTTTAAGATTTTATTCCCAATTCAATTATTAAAGATCTTGAGAAATATAGATAAATATATCCACTATAAAATTGATTGAAATAAATAGGTGTTTTGAACTTGATATCTTGCAGTAATTGGGCCCTGGGGCCCTTAATGTCGTTTTTTTTCTTATATGAGCTATATAAAATTAGTTTATGCGTTAGCTACTGAGTAAATGATTGGATCTTAACCAAACTTTGTATATAAAAACTTGGTAGCCCACATTAAAATAACAAATGGCACTGCACTTCTAATGTCCAATTGTTCAGGACCGGGGGCCCCAAATGTCTTTTTTGTGTGGATACTCTAAGAAATTATTTCCCACTCAGTTTTTAACGATCTTGAGAAATATATCCATGAGGAAACTGAATTTAAATGAACAGGTTTTCAAAATGTACATCTTGAACCGAAGGGGACCGGGGGCCCCTTAATGTATTTTTTCATTATATTAGCTATATAAAAATTATTTAAAGTGTTAGATAATGAGAAAATAACTGGATTTTGACCAAACTCGGTATATAAAAACTTAAGAGCCTAAATTAAATTACTATAGGGCACTGAACTGCTGATTTCCATTTCCTCGGGACTGGGGGCCCTAAATGTGTTTTTTACTAACTTTTAATATTGTATTCCCCATTCAATTTTACACGATATTGATAAATATAGATACATATATTTATATATTTGTTATGAAATTGATTGAAATGAACAGATTTTTAACTTCATATGTTAAACTGTTAGGCCCGGTGACCCTTAATGTAAATGTAATTCCTTTTTTTAAAAATCTATATGTATTCCTTTTTACTGAGATCGTTGCAACGCACGACGGGTCTGCTAGTTTAATAATAAATGATTGACACAAAACATAGCCATGATTTGATGTCAAGGTGAATCAACTCTCGTCACAGAATTACGATCCATGATTATGAACACCCAAAACACTAGAACAGTCGAGAAAAACTGGATCGGCTTATTGAGCTTTCTTTGTAGATTCACTTGATCAGCTATGTGTAGTTACTTTAGTTTGTAGTTTGTAGACTCACTTGATCAGTTCTGTGTAGTGACTTTAGTTTGTAGTTTGTAGTCTGACTTGATCAGCTATGTGTAGTTACTTTAGTTTGTAGACTGACTTGATCAGCTATGTGTAGTTACCTTAGTTTGTAGTCTGACTTGATCAGCTATGTGTAGTTACTTTAGTTTGTAGTCTGACTTGATCAGCTATGTGTAGTTACTTTAGTTTGTAGTTTGTAGACTCACTTGATCAGTTCTGTGTAGTGACTTTAGTTTGTAGTTTGTAGTCTGACTTGATCAGCTATGTGTAGTTACTTTAGTTTGTAGACTGACTTGATCAGCTATGTGTAGTTACTTTAGTTTGTAGTCTGACTTGATCAGCTATGTGTAGTTACTTTAGTTTGTAGTTTGTAGACTGACTTGATCAGTTCTGTGTAGTGGCTTTAGTTTGTAGTTTGTAGACTCACTTGATCAGTTCTGTATAGTGACTTAAGTTTGTAGTTTGTAGACTAACTTGATCAATTCTGTATAGTGATTTAAGTTTGTAGTTTGTAGACTAACTTGATCAGTTCTGTGTAGTTACTTTTATGTGTCCGTGGTTAGTGCACTTGGGTAGCTCACGTGAGTACGTAGACTACCCATCAATGGATTGGGGCCGTATCAACGTCCTGTGGCACTTAAACTTATAGTTATACCGTATTTACTCGCATATAAGCCGAGTTAAGAACTATAAAATACAATACTGAAATACGTGGGTCGGCTTACATGGCCATAAAACAAAATGCACACTATGACAGACAACAAAATGTATTTTTTTTCTCTAAATATATACTTCGTTAATCATCGGCTGTGAACAACTTATGAGCGGAGGTTCAGATATTATAGTTAGGCCTATAGCAAATAATGTGGAAAGATCTGAACACGTTTTTGTGCCATTACAAAAGGTAAACAAACTGGTATGTAACAGAAAAGTAAGCATTTTACATCTTTAAAATAAATTTCTATGAACCAAAAATATGGAGTAAAATTAGACAATTGTATGGTCGGTTTATATGCGGGTTTTTTCAAAAATTGTCCATTTTAAAGCAGTTTTAGGAGGTCGGCTTATATGCGATGTAGGCTTATATGCTAGTAAATACAGTAGTTAAAAAGGAGATGCATTGAAAAATTCTATTTTGGTTTATTTTGATAGCTGATAAAGGACCAATCATTTATCGCACGCTCCAGTCAATGCCATTTATAACTTTATGCACTTAAAAGTTTGATGAGAAAATTGGTTGCGTGCCTTTCTGGCTTGTTACTCCCACTCCAAAGCCTGAAATTGAAAATTAAATGGTTGATCACAATTGCGGAGCTTCTTTTATACATCCTTATCTGTTTTTAAGATCGCTTTATTCAACGTATCCCTATAAATAGTAAAAAACAACAACAACAAAACAACAACACATGCATATATTAAAATAAAGAGTCGCATATTTCGTAAAATTCATGGCCCTCACAAGGCGGAGATACTCGCCAACAGACAGAAACACAACCTGTCTGAGCTGTCACTCCTCCCTAGGAGAGGCTTGTTGTTGACGCCCACGCCATTGATTTTGCTGTCGCTTATAGTTGTACGCGTTTCCTGTTGATCCCGGTGTGTATTTTGAGTCGTGACCATCATCTAAAGACGTTCTCTAGCGTCATTTACGAACATCTGTCATCGAATCATTTATCACCTATAAAAATAACTCGTCCAACAATGGCCTATGCGAATCCCCACCCCCTAAATCTATTCAAGTTACTTGACAATGCATGCATTCAAGTCACGTACTTATTTTTTGTTGTGCCCAATGGTTGCTAATTTCTATGAATTTTATTGCTGGTGCATGATTTTAGAAACATTTTTATTGGTCAAAGTAATTTGTTAAAACGCAGTTTAGGATTTCGGAAAGCTGTAGTCGTTAACGTGGCTGTCTTGTCTGCTCTATGACGAATGACATTAAACTTTATTTGCTTCAGTAGAGCGTTAATTAATATGCACTGAACTGTGGATGGAAATGTATAGAGCTAGTCATGTATTTATGGGTTACCCTTTTAAAATGTGTAGCGCCCGATATAATTGTATAATGAAAATACCTCAACAATGGTGTCTCCCGCCTATTGTTGGGTTAAAGAAATTTTATGATATTGTTGATTTCGCAAGAGCAGGACACACTAAAATATGATTCGTTGGGCCATGAGAACAAACAGAAGAAAAAAACAAACCAAAAATGCATAGAGGTTCCATTGGTAAAAGCAGGTGAACATTTGATATTGAGACATAAATGCAAAAATTAAACTTCCGACATGCGTCTACGTGTCATGCCGTCTCCATGCCTTGTTCTTATATGCCGTGTATTATTTTCCACCATGGCTGCTGAATTATTAACAGTTGGAAGCGATCATTAGCGAAGCCACTCTTATTACCGAGGAATGCCTGTGTAAGTCGAACCTTTTAATAGTTTCCTTTATCAAGGGATGAAAGTGAGGGTTGGGGAAAAAGGGGGGGGGGTTAGGAGATATTAATATTTGATGAAGAGATTGGGTCTGTTTCTGGCGTAATTATTTTTGCTGTAATGTTTGGTGTTCAACACGAGTCTTTATTGGAGCAAAGGCGCTCTCTTAATCATTTCAACCTAAATCTAAGCAATATACGAGACATATCATCATATAGTTTTATTGTTCACTTATGGTGTACTTTTCAGCCTTTTACTGTAAACAATATGAAGACATAGAGAGAAATAATTTTAAAAAATGAATGATCACTATAAGTATACGGTAACATGTGTCAATGTTTTCTCTTCTCCCATATTAAAATTCAAATCACCGACATGTCGTTTTTAAAAGCAGATGGTATCATAGTTAGAACAAATATAAAATGATACATCCCCCCACCCTCGAGTAAAAGCTCTCTGCTGGAAGAATTAGTGGAATCAGGTTCTTTCAAGCTCAGCATGACACGTTCAATGGAGTTCAAGGTCGATATTCACACACTTTTCCCACTACCGGGAAGACCTCTTTTAAAATGTTACAATGCACACAATTTATCACATCAAAGAAACAGTTATAAACAACCTGTACTTAACAATAATACAATAATCGCAGTAAAGCTGGAGTTCTGAACAAGTGGGCATGGCACAGGAACCTGGCCAGCATGGCAGTGATAAGTATGATAACCAGAAATTGGTTGCTCTTCCCATCGGCTCAGCACTCCTGTCAATCCTGTGTGTCTATGTGGGATATATTGTTCATTCTTTGAAACTTTTCCCCCCTACAAATGAAATGTTTGCCCCGTGTTTAGTACACAAATAATTTATCAGGTAGACTGTCGGCCTGCCAGACTAAGACTTCTTATAAACAACATACCGTAGATAAAATTATAGTAATAGAAATAGTTATATGCGCCAAATAAGGTTCTTGAAAATACCACGATCGCTTATGACTATGGTGTGTAAAAATTTTCTTTTTCGGAAAATTGAATATGTGATGGACAATGTTCCCTTTAAGCTGCGTGGCTGCGTAAATATCTAACTGGCGCCGCGCAGCAGTTTAGAGTTACCGCGCAGCAAATCTTGTTTAAAAAAAAATATTGCAAAAAAAATAAATAAATCGATATTGTGCAAATTTGCGCACGATTTTATTAAATCCCTTTTATTAACTTCGCGGCCGTCTCTGTCTGTCTTGGGCGGGCGGAAAAACAAAAGTAAAAAATGACCCACTTACCGTGATCCGATCGAGCTGAAATTTAGCACACGGGCCCGTCTCACCTAACAATGCATCGTATCAAAATTTCAGATCGATCGATCGTACCGTAATTAAATTAATGCATTTTTAGTTTATCCTTATATGAGGTATGTAATTCAAATTCACAGTTTGTTGTTTTTTTCCCACGTGAGAGTTTGAGTTGATGCGTTGACGCGACCCATCGACGTACCCGCGTGCTTTTGTTTACATTTTACGTGTCATGCTGAGCTCAGTCTAGGGTTATGAAGCAAAGTTGAGTTAAGAGTTTGAAAATAACAAATACTGTTAGTTATGTCTTATATATAAGGGATTTATAGTCAAAAACTTTGTTTTTACGGGTTTGTTTTATTTTTACTTTGCACACGGACCAACGAATCTTAGAGGAAACATTGGTGATGGAAACGAAGGTACTAATAATAGTAGACTACTTCAGGTGCGTGAGAAATGGTATGTGTTGGTGTACCCAGGAAGGGGGGTGGTGTTGGTGGGTGGTCAGCAATAATTTGAATGAATTTTTTCTTTTAAATGTGAGGTTGTCTAGTGACTTTACTTGATGGGAAGTTCACGCATTGCCGCCACCTTTGTTGTTTAAAAAAATATTATTTGTTAAGGTTGATGTGGTTGGGGAATGGGTATATTCAGTTTGTTCCAAATTTCTCTTCCAATGCACGAGTGCACTGATAAGACCTCTACGTGGAAATGTCTGAGAAGCCAGGCACTGAACAACAGACAGTATGAACTTTTTTAGTCAGCTGATCTTTTTAGATATTAGTTGATTTTCCAGGCAATATGACACAAATATATACACACTTTTACGATAATTCTTAAAAGTTTTTTTTTGTGTGAATGAATAGTTCAAACATGGAAATAGAACATAATGCCAGACTAATGACTTAATGTTCTAGACAGCACGTTTAAAAATGTCAAGTGCGCCCTCATGAATTCAGTTGATTTGTTAATAAATGTATTCTTACTCACTTACTTTTTAAACTGTAGGTCTTCCTCTTTATCAGCAATATGTTTACTTTAAGTCTAAGCACTTTTTTTTTATCCCTATCCCATGCCATTTCTCGTCATGCAGCTGAAAAGCATATAAAAGAAAAATGTCTTTCAAGTTTGGTTTCTTTGGTCTCGCTGTTCACTGCACTAATGGGTTTGTGCACACCTGCTTCCAAAAACTTAAAACCTGCACTTTGGTGTCAAGTTTTAAAAAAAACAACAACCGAAACCAACAACCTCTATGAGCCTTGGCAGTTTAGTGAAAGAGGTTCTCAACATTTTCAGTCCACGAAAAACCCTTACAAGTCATAGACTCCCTGATACGGCTTGAATTCTAATCCAAATTTTGATAACAAAACCGTATCTGAAGGTGACTCTAACTACCACCACAATGATTAATAAGTAATATACTTTCTTGTCCTGACTTTATCTCTCTTATTTCCAGTTCCCCATGCAGGCACTATCAAACTCTATGCAATCGTGTGCGCTTATTTCCTCTTTGCTATAGGCACTGCCATAAACAGAAAGCCTAAGGGAGACATGAAAACAATTATTCTTGGTACCCAATAAAAGATACACCCCCTATTCTAATCAGCACGTTCTAATGGTACTAGAAAAGACAAAAATCTCTAGTAACTTTGGAAAAATTAAAACTATTAACCGTCTTATCTAGGATTGCCTAAACTATTACTATTACAGCTCTACGTACTTCCGTATTTCTACACAACTGAACAACAGGTTTTAGGACTCCAAACATGTCGTCTCTTGGTCAGGATTGTGAGTCGTATTCAAATCTCCAGCGATGTGAGTCAAAGGGCTGGCTGCTTGCCTTACTCATTCTCATTATGTTTAAGTTAAAACAAAATATAAAACATTATGAAGTTTTTGCTAGGCCGCAGTGTTAGGCTTATCCTGATTTGGATGGTCGAAACTAATCTCGTTAAACTTAACCCGTGGCCGCAAATTAACGAGTTTGAAAAAAGGACATCTAGGGCAGACTAACAGTAACAGGCACAGCTACTGGGCGACAGGTAAAACATTTAAAAATAAACTTTATGGCCTTCAAAAAATGTACCAAAATTATTAAAACAAAACTTTGTCTTGTCGGGGTTATGGGTGATTCAATTAATTCGAGTTGCGCATCTCAAACAAACGGGCGAAAAACTTTTTTTACCCCCCCCCCACACCGAATAACAAAAGAATAAAAAAATATCTTCCCCAAACTTCCAAAGCCATGCGCATTACATTTTTGATAGTATTCTTCAAAGGACTTTCAATGCCGTGCAATCCATGTAGTACAATTTATTTTGTGTGTGTTTATAGTATTAGTATGGTTTATATTATATGTATATAAGGCTTTGGGCTAGTCATTAAAGTTTAAAGACATTTCTAACATACAGATCTGGCTGATTCATTTACATTTCACAGCATGTTTCTCTTATTCACGTAGCCGTGCTATGTTATTCCAATTACCCGTCCACAAATATTCTTTTTTATTGATCTCTTGGTTTTTTAATTTAAATTTTTTGGTGATGGGTCGGGAAATGACAGCAATGTTTTTTTTCACTAGCACGATCTAGACACTGGTGAGACAAGATTAAAGTTAAAGTGAAATAACGTAGTTTCTTTGAGAGAAAAAAAAACAAACACTTTTTTTTGCGCCATAAATTCTCTGGTTTCTTAAGCTTAGAATTTATTCTCTAAAAGTCAGACGGACTTTTAACGAAGAAATTGAGTCATAAGGACATTTTTGAAAGATATTAAATCCCTTATATTAACTTGCTTTGTAAGTTTAAGCGATCGGACTATCCGAACATTTGTTTATAATTCTTTCACGTGACAGTTCAGTTCACGCGTTGACGCCGACCGTCGATGTTCACAGCCCCTACCGTCCCTGCGCCCGGTTTTAAAAACAGGGGAGATAATTCTGTTTCAGTCTGTAAATGTCGCATTTAAACATAATCACTACTTTTAGTTATGTCTCATATATAAGGGATTTATAGTCAAAGACTTTGTTTTTACATCTATTTATTTTTTTAGTACGACAGACGAACTAACATACATTTTACAATGTTCCAATAAAATGGGGTGGTCTTAAAAATTATGTAAAATATAGAAATGTAAAGCACTTGTCAGTGTGTTTTATTTTTTAAACATTTGCTTTTAATGAGTTATTAAATAAAATTAGCATGCTAATCAATGTTCACTTGAAACTGCGCGGCCGCGCAGATATCTGACCGACGCCGCGCAGCAGTTTGAAATTACCGCGCCGCCACTTTTAATAATGATAATATAATATCTGTGTTTGTGGGGTGTACAATTTTTCACATAAACGGATGCCGTGCGACTTTTCACATACGTTTGTTATTTTTCAAACGGGGCAACAACTATTAGAAGGAACATTGATGCTAATGATTAGCTCTAAATTTGCCCCGATCCACTTAAGAGTTGAATGTAAGTCTAAGATCCTATTATTACCACCGCTGCCAATCACTTCCATCACCAACCAAACAGGCCTACATCATTTCCTAATCTCTGTCACTGAAATAGCTACCGGTAATATAATTTGTAATACTTTCTTCAAAAGTCAAAAGGTTCATTGCATTTTTATTACTTCTAGTGGGCAGAGTTTTAACGTGCATTGATTACATTTAGTGGGTAGAGGTTTAACGTGGCTTTATTACGTTTAATGGACAGAGGTTTAACATGGCTTTATTACGTCTAGTGGGTAGAGGTTTAACGTTTCTTGATTACGTCAAATGGACAGAGGTTTAACATGCCTTGATTACTTCTAATGGACAGAGGTTTAACATGCCTTGATTACTTCTAATGGACAGAGGTTTAACATGTCTTGATTACTTCTAATGGACATAGGTTTAACATGCCTTGATTACTTCTAATGGACGGAGGTTTAACGTGTCTTGATTACGTCTAATGGACACAGGTTTAACGTGCCTTTATTACGTCTAGTGGGCACAGGTTTAACATGCCTTGATTACGTCTAGTGGGCACATGTTTAACATGCCTTGATTACGTCTAGTTGGCACAGGTTTAACATGCCTTGATTACGTCTAGTGGGCACAGGTTTAACATGCCTTGATTACGTCTAGTTGGCACAGGTTTAACATGCCTTGATTACGTCTAGTGGGCACAGGTTTAACATGCCTTGATTACGTCTAGTTGGCACAGGTTTAACATGCCTTGATTACGTCTAGTTGGCACAGGTTTAACATGCCTTGATTACGTCTAGTGGGCACAGGTTTAACATGCCTTGATTACGTCTAATGGACACAGGTTTAACATGCCTTAATTACGTCTAGTGGGCACAGGTTTAACATGCCTTGATTACGTCTAATGGACAGAGGTTTAACATGCCTTGATTACGTCTAATGGACACAGTTTTAACGTGCCTTGATTACGTCTAATGGACAGAGGTTTAACATGCCTTGATTACGTCTAGTGGGCACAGCTTTAACGTGCCTTGATTACGTCTAGTGGGCACATTTTTTACGTGTCTTGATTACGTATAGTGGGCAAAGGTTTAAAATGCCTTGATTACGTCTAGTGGGCACAGGTTTAACATGCCTTGATTACGTCTAATGGACACAGGTTTAAAATGCCTTGATTACGTCTAATGTACACAGGTTTAACATGCCTTGATTACGTCTAATGGACAGAGGTTTAACATGCCTTGATTACGTCTAGTGGGCACAGCTTTAACGTGCCTTGATTACGTCTAGTGGGCACATTTTTTACGTGTCTTGATTACGTATAGTGGGCAAAGGTTTAAAATGCCTTGATTACGTCTAGTGGGCACAGGTTTAACATGCCTTTATTACGTCTAATGGACACAGTTTTAACGTGCCTTGATTACGTCTAGTGGGCACAGTTTTAACATGCCTTGATTACGTCTAATGGACACCGTTTTAACGTGCCTTGATTACGTCTAGTGGGCACAGGTTTAACATGCCTTGATTACGTCTAGTTGGCACAGGTTTAACATGCCTTGATTACGTCTAGTGGGCACAGGTTTAACATGCCTTGATTACGTCTAGTTGGCACAGGTTTAACATACCTTGATTACGTCTAATGGACACAGGTTTAACATGCCTTGATTACGTCTAATGGACACAGTTTTAACGTGCCTTGATTACGTCTAGTGGGCACATTTTTAACGTGTCTTGATTACGTCTATTTGGCAGAGGTTTAGATTTGGAAACACTGGTAAACGTTCACTGTTAGGGTACATAAAAGCACAAGCAAAAAATGGCACATTAAAAAAACCCAAAGCCATATTAAAGGGGGAAAAAAGCTCTTTAGTGCATTTTATTTACTTCCACTTCATAGTCTATTAGTTCTATTTGAATTTAAAAACAGTGTCAAGCTACCAATCGATATACCGGACAGGCAGCTGAAACTGTTGTTTGTGGTGATAAAAATAGGATTTATGCATTTTAAATCATTTTATATTACTTCAAAAGCCTATGGTTGATTTAGCATATGCCCGTCATAGAGATAATGTAACAAAACTTGGGAACAAAGCAAGTCTCAATTATATCCAATGTTAAGTTTATTTATGTGTGTAGATTAAGTGAATACGAAATTGTGTGGGAAAAGGAACATAGGTCAAAACAGTTGTATAAAAAGTTCACTTGTGTTGATCAAGGAGAAGCTGCACAGCTGTAACCGCGTTGCTGGTCTCAATGATAAAAGTAGAGTACATGATGTTATGATTGAAGATTCAAACTGGGGGGAGGGGGTTGGGTTGGCACTCCAGACGGCTGACAACACCGGCATACTTACCAGACATTAGACCAGTTCCTCCGTTTTGTTACACGGGTGCTTAAAGTCATGGCTGCTGTGTCATTTGACCAGTTCCATAGTGTTGTAGACATCTGACCAGTTCCCCCGTGTTGTAGACATCTGACCAGTTCCCCCGTGTTGTAGACATCTGACCAGTTCCCCCGTGTTGTAAACATCTGACCAGTTCCCCGTGTTGTAGACATCTGACCAGTTCCCCCGTGTTGTAAAAAATTCCACGGGTGCTTGAAGTCATGGCCGCTGTGAGTCATTTAAAAGGCTTCCCGCGAAACCTGTCCGGCGTTGTGGGGAGGGGAGATGGGATACACTACGACACAATTGGGTGCCCTTGTAAAGGTGGCGCCAGAAAATCAATACAAACAAAACGTTAAAGCATACTAAGACTCTAAGAGTCGTTACAGACTTAAGTGTGTGTGACAGTGTGTTTGTGTGGGATGGGTGGGAGGTTGGGAGGGATGGTTCTCTTCCAATATCTCGGACCATAAAGCAAAATGTTGGAACCGCTGTTGGCTGCATCGTTTTTTGAGTAGGTCTGTGACATTGTTTTCACTGTACCAGGTGTCTGGGCTTGGGGTTTCTTTATCCCAACCAATATCAGAGAAAATAGACAAGAATTTATGAGTTGGCTTTCGTCTACAGGGGTCGGGAAACTTTTTGTCTGAGAGAGCCATAAACACCACATATTTCGAGACGTAATTCTGTGAGAGCCATACATATTTCTTACAATTAAAAATTCAAGTAAATGTGTGCATTTTGTGTAATTTCAACGCTAAAAGCATAATAATTATGCTCTGCAATCTTTTTAATAACACTGTCATGCTGTTGCTAAAATAATCAATGATGAGCATTACTTACCATTAATGCGACTTATGGTGCTGCATGGATTTACTTATGGCTTTGTAGTCTGGTTGATACGTGGTGAGGTTAAGCTTCATGCAGGCGTTGAGACTTCCATCCGTTAAACGTGATCGGTGGTTGGTCTTGATGTTCTTTAGATGTTAGAAAGACTGCTCGCATGCATGCGTAGAGCCCAACATTGTCAGTAAAGCAATACTCACATCCTGAAGTGTGTTGTATGTGACGGGTAGCGCGGTCCAAGTTTTGACAATCAGCTGGTCTGCGTGTTGAAGTTTTTAAAATTTCTTTCGATTTGTGTTGGCTCGCCAACTCTGCTTGCTGTCGTGCAAATATCTCCAAATCTTCATTCAGTGACTTGAACTTATTCGTCCACATGTCAGGCCTTCAGGTCAGCAGCTTGTAGCTCAAAATCTCTGACGGAAACTCCGGGGATGCAACTCAGGTCAGTGCTGCCCACTGCACACTCGTGTGGATGGGTGATGAACTTAAAAAGACGGGTGTGCTCACGAAATTCTCCAAAGCGCGCTTTAAATGACTGCAGGAGATTGGACGTGAAGCCTGCTAGCTGCTGAATATTAAGATGTTGAGCAGGGTCACTTGATGTGCACATATCTTTGAACTCTCCCAGTTTTTCAAAGTGTAATAAACGACTTGTTTCAATGTCAGCGATGAAGAGTTCTAGCTTGTTTTCAAATGCAAACACTGCTTGTTGCAGGGACAAGATTGTATTTCCAACGCCTTGCATTTTCACATTGAGCTGATTTAGATGTTCAGTCATGTCTACGAGATAATAAAACTTCAGGAGCCATTCAGTGTCAGCTAACTCGGGATGCTCGACATTCTTCATTTCAAGAAAAGTCCTAATTTCGCTCAGACAAGCCGCAAATCGGCTAAGCACTTTCCCCCTTGACAACCAACGCACGTTGCTGTGCAGAAGCAGACCAGGATAATTATTCCCAACCTCATCAAGCAGTGTTTTAAACTGGCGATCATTTAATTCTCGGGCAACAATAAAGTTGACTACCCGAACCACCAGCGACATCACCTCACCAAGCTGCTCGCTACACATCTGAGCTCAAGGCGCCTCCTGATGTAGGATGCAATGAAAGCTTAGGATGCGTCTATTTTCATGCTCAAAAAGAAGAGCGACAAATCCTCTGTTTTTCCCGACCATGCACGGAGCACCATCAGTGCACACCGAAACAAGTTTATCCATCGGTAGATTTTTTTCTTTAGCGAACTCAGTGAAGGACTCGAATAAATCCTGCCCTCTTGTTGTGCCCTTCATAGACAAAACAGCAAGACTTTCCTCATGTAATGTTTCACCGACAACATACCTTGCAACCACGCTGAACTAGGATAAATTACTTATGTCTGTTGACTCATCCAAAGCGAGAGAGAAAAACGGTGCCGCATTTATGTCCTTCACTTGCATATCCTCAATTTGATTTGACATCATGATGCTACGATCGCGGACAGTTCTTGCCGACAGAGGAATTTCTTTTATCCGTTTAATTATTTTGTCCTTATGGGAAAAGTCATCAAAAAGTTCATTGGCAACATCAAGGATGAATGATTTGGCATACTCCCCATCTGTGAATGGCTTTCCGTTTCTTACAATAGCTAAAGCGCCAGCAAAGCAGCCGAATTCCAATCACCTTTTTGGGTCCAAACACGGATTTGTTGCTGACCAGCTTGCACTCATGATAGCAATTCGTGACATGCTTTCTTTCTGCTGTCTCCCTCAGGATATTTCAATGCAACTGTTGAATGGCGTGTCTCGAAGTGTCGCTTTACATTTGACCGTTTCATAGACGCAATTTTATCACTGCATATTAAACACACCGCAGAACCCGTTCTCTCAATGAAGGCAAATTCCTCCGTCCATTCCTGCTGAAAAGTACGATACTCATCGTCTTTGTTTCTTTTAGCCATCTTGTCAAAAAGGTTTCTAAAATTAGTTAGCTTAGAACGCGATTAAAACGAAAGTTTACTTTCTGATCCGACTATAATCATTTGTGTGGACCCTTTTACACATGCACACATCGTCCGCTATTTTCGAAAGCAATATACACCAACCCCACTTGAACAATGTATTTTTGCCACTTTTCCATAGAAATCACTGATGTCACTTTGATCCCGAATTCCAAAATCTCTCCTCCTTAAATAGCAATCTAACTCCTAAGGTTACTAACCCCTGACCTTGATTATTTCATGCATTCTATCACGTATGGCTCTCCTCATTACTATTATATCATTCTATCACGTATGGCTCTCCTCATTACTATTCGGATAGAATTGATTGGTCAATCAACATGCGACCTCCAAAAATTTCCCGCTTCGAAACTTTCAAGAATATTTTAGATCACGTAAGCCTTAAAAATAGAAAATAATTTTTAAGGTTATTGACTTATGACGAGGTTTTTTTTTCCTTCTTTTTTATATTCAATTAATTTATAGAACGTTTTCCAAAAATTATTTAGATCAAAGTAGTCTGAAGAAACATTTTTTCTTTATAATGGACATTTTTATGCGAGCCATATGCAGCCATCAAAAGAGCCATATATGGCTCGCGAGCCATGGTTTCCCGACCCCTGGTCTAGTATCATGATCACCATGTACAAGAATCTATGAGTTTGGCTTTCGACTAGTATCATGATCACCATGTACAATAATCTATAAGTTGGCTTTCGTCTAGCATCATGATCACCATGTACAATCTAATTTGTACCAGATGTTAATTAGCTGGTTTGTTGTTTGGGTTAAATATTGTAACTAATCTTTTGAAGCCTTCCTTTGCCCCAATATTTTAGGGGTTTAAAAAATCCCGCGGACAAAACAACGCTTGATGACCTGTCCCTCACTGAGCTCTGAATGACTTGATGACCTGTCCCCCCACTGAGCTCTGAATGACTTGATGACCTGTCCCCCCACTGAGCTCTGAATGACTTGATGACCTGTCCCCCCACTGAGCTCTGAATGACTTGATGACCTGTCCCCCCACTGAGCTCTGAATGACTTGATGACCTGTGCCCCCCACTGAGCTCTGAATGACTTGATGACATGTCCCCCCACTGAGCTCTGAATGACTTGATGACCTGTTCCCCCCACTGAGCTCTGAATGACTTGATGACCTGTCCCCCCACTGAGCTCTGAATGACTTGATGACCTGTCCCCCCACTGAGCTCTGAATGACTTGATGACCTGTCCCCCCACTGAGCTCTGAATGACTTGATGACCTGTCCCCCCACTGAGCTCTGAATGACTTGATGACCTGTCCCCCCACTGAGCTCTGAATGACTTGATGACCTGTCCCCCCACTGAGCTCTGAATGACTTGATGACCTGTCCCCCCACTGAGCTCTGAATGACTTGACCTGTCCCCCCACTGAGCTCTGAATGACTTGATGACCTGTCCCCCCACTGAGCTCTGAATGACTTTGCCTGTAAATTGTGTCAGGAAATATTATGTTATTCTATCTGATCTCAATTTTGACCCACCTCTTAAATTCCAGTGAAACTAAAACTTTGTACGTTTACTCAACCCCATGACAATATAACCCTTTATGATTTAGGTCACCTTCAATGACCTGTGAGTGACCTATGCGGATGTCCTTGGAACGGAAAATCAACATTAGTTTTTCTACATCTCTTCCTTGTGCCTGTTGACTGTTAGTTGATAAGTCAACAATAAGAACACCATCTATTACCACTCGATGATTCTACAAACTTTCTGAAGTCGAATAGACCGCTCACTATCTCTAACTCTCACTTATTACATTAACTTTGAAAATCCAAGGCAAATTACAAAATTAAGCAAAAGAAATTATTTTTCTTAAAACGCACTGTTACCCAACAGGTCATGAAAACAACTACAATATTTGTTCGCCGAAACTCGAGAGACTTTCGCGTCATGTGAAAAAGAAGTCTACGAGATACAATATAGAATGTCTTGACCAATAATGCAATGTTGGACACATGCCTACGTTTGTGTTACAGCTGTGAAGTGTTTTGTGACATAATTGTCATGATACTTCTGATACCGATCGTTCCATCATTGAAGTATGAATTCTCACATGTGCCTTGAATTTGTACTCTCCTCCATCGATTGTCATCTTCACACGTGGAATCAAATTAGCGACACCACTTCGTGTGTATGTCTGTGTGATTTGGAGAACATGAAGGGGAAACAACAAACGCTGAGATCATGGGCGCCCGGAGGCTTTTTATTCGTGTTAAACAACTCTGAAATTTTGGAAGACATTTATTACTATTCTTTTGAGTAAGTACTTGGGGGAGCGCATTAAAAAAAAACAACAACAAATATTAAACTACCGGTAAATAACTTACGCCGAGAAACACGACCAAATGCCACATAGAAACTAGAGGTGTTGATGACTGCACCTCTTGTGCAGCGCCAGATTCCCAGTAGATCTGGTTGTTTGATGTGCCCCAAAACCCGACCTTCATATGGCGATAACATCATATCTTCCTTTAAGTCATACTAAATACTAAATTGTTATAACATATGTCCCATTGCTTTAAGTCTAATTTTTTTCTCTTCAAAATCTTCGTTTACCGTAAGTCTTACTAAATTGTTATAACATATCTCCCATTGCTTTAAGTCTAATTTTTTGTCTTCAAAATTAAATGAAACTATCATGTTTAATCGTCACTTATCTGCGCATGTCGTCAGTGGAGCGTAAACTAAGTGCTAATTGCTGTATATTGCTACATGTATGTAGTCATTCAAGAGTCTTTACGAGTGGATTACGTTGGAAATTGCATTATGCTGTGACAGTCGCCTCATAAAGTATTGACTGTATTGGCACTGCGAACACTGTCATTTATTGGTTGCACACACGTTGTTTTTAGATACTCAAAAAATATTTAGAATTGAAAAAGGGAAAGTGTTTTCTTAAAGATTACGCTTTCAAATCTTACCCGGCGTACAGGAAGAGCAAATCGTGTCTTGTTTTTATTGGTGCTGCTCCTTTGAGATTTGTGTTCCTGTCTGACGCAGCAGGTCCGGCGACTAGAAACTAGATGATGTTTATGCTTTTGATTAAACAATGACGCGCTAAGTGAGCATTCGAGCGGCATAATAAATATGTGCTGTTTCATCCAGTTTTTTCTGTGGTTTGCATATCGATATTATTGTGTGTGTTGGTGGTATGTATGTGTTTCTGTGTGTGTTCTAATAATCTAATACACCCATTTCTTACTTCATCTATACTATTCTACTATTCTATACCGTGGTCTGCTTGTCAGTGATTACTGCATCTACACTACTGGGGCCGTCCATAAAGTACGTCACGCTATTTTTGACCATTTTTAACTCCCCCCTCCCCCCTGTCACACATCTCGGACCCTCCCCCCCCCCTAAAGTACGTCACACTTTAGAACAAAAATGTTTTTTATTAACAAAATCATCAAAATTTAACATAAAACAGCGTGACGTCACATATGGCCGGACCCCCCCTCCCCCCGTCACAAACTGTCACACTTTCTTACACCCCCTCCCCCCTCTGGAGCGTGACGTACTTTATGGACGGCCCCACTGTATACTGTGGTCTGCTAGTCAGTGAATACTTCATCTAATTAATCTATACTACTGTATACCGTGGTCTGCTAGTCAGTGATTACTTATAACTGATGTCATGTCCTGGTCTGCATTGTTTCAAATAGAGAGGTCGGATCGTTTGATATTTAGCGGCCCTGACCCCCTCCACACACACCAATCCATCCCCCCCTCCCGCCACATGCAGTATGTCATCACTTTATGATAGACCCAAGTCAGGTTGTTTTCTTTATTGTAAGTGTATGTTGGCCACACTGGGATGAAATGTATGGTATGTAGCACGGTGTACTCTTATCTGTGGCCCTTATTAAAGTGCTGAGTCGGCAGCCATACTTGGCCTTGGGTGAATCGATTGAGTCATTGAGTTTTAACATTGGTCTTAATGACAGCGGACTAAGTAGTGGTGGACCGCTTTCTTAGGTACACTCCGCTGTTGTTTATACCTCAAGTTGTGTTAGCGTTTTGTTCCTTCCTTCACTGCTAGTAGACTAGTAGGTAGTTTCCGATGCCCTCCCACCCGAACCCCTCACCCCATCTTCTCTTTGACAGTAATCACGCCCAAATAAAAAGTTACCAATAAAAAGCAAAAAATGCTCTAATTTTTGGGGGTAGAGTTTTATTATGTAGCAGCTCACCATTAAACTATTTAAAATATCAACCTAATTATTCCTGGGAAAGTTGGTGGGGTTGATTGTAAGACAAAAAGTCAGGTATCTATAAAACTGTTTACTTAAACATTTAAAATATTAAAAAAATATTTGAGAACTAGTTATATTTTGTTCATTTATTAGATTATACGAGAATATATTCATTTTATGAGGAACTTTTACATACCGCAGGTTCCCAAAGTGTCAATTTGGTGTCCTTAGCTTGTTTATTGCCCTGGCTCCGACACATTTCAGTGCTTCCAACTCTGTTAACTTTTGGAAGAATATCATGAAATCTTAAAGTAACTAGCATTTACACACTTGTAAATGTAGCCTCCAAAATCATATTTAACCATTTGACAACTGTGTCTATGACATGAGCAGAAATAACCTGCCCTGCCCAGGGCTTTGTCCTATCTATAAATCATAATAGAATCAAGCTACAACATACTGCTGAACCCAGGGAGATCTTTTACATGAATAATGAGATTGATGAGAGAAAGGGAGTTGATTGTATTTTCTTTAAACAATGCATGCTGGAGTGAAAGGAGTTTGTGACATCTTTGCCTATGGGAATGTGGCATGACCCAGACAGTAAAAAATATTTTTTTGCTCCTTTTTGTTGTTATGTCCAAGTGACATGTCATGATTTTTATGATTCATGTGATTGTTGCATTTGGCTTGTTAGACACATTTTAAAGGGAATTCACTTAGATCTCTTTCTATGGGGCAGTCAGAAAAATAAGAAAAATTCATTTAAAAAATCCAGAGTAAAATTTTTAGATTGAGGATGAAAAATTCCACTTTTACTATTTATGTTGGAAATCCAATTGACAAAATTTTTTGTTATTAATTGGTATCTACATAATAGTTAAATAATTGAACTAAAATTTCCATCAGGTTAACTTGATAAGTGTTTTAAAACTAAAAAAGGATATGTCAAACTAATTTTAAGAGCATGTTAGGAAATTAATAGATTTGTCACTAAATGTAATAAATTCATCAAATATTTTTAAAAGACACTTAACCTATTTATCTTTTACATTTACAGATATCAAAGCAATCCTCAATGTGGAGTATTTTTCGTCCAGATTAACTCCTGCAACCAAGCAGTTTGTCAAGCTAGAAACTGTCTAGTTTGTATGATAAGGGATTAAGTCCAATGAAAGCATTGCTAATGAGTGCAAAAACTGTTGGAGGGAAATCACCACAATGTAAAGTATGTGGGGATGAATCCTCTGGATTCCACTATGGTGTGGATTCATGTGAGGGTTGCAAGGTCAGTTAAATTAAGATATCATTACAGTGATCTAGGTGCTCTAGTGTAAGACAACACTTTGTGTGATATTGTTGTAACAATTAATAAGTTCACATTTCTGAGAAGATACACATAGATGAGTATGTTTATGGCTCTGAGAAATTCAATAAAATTTTGTGTGTTGGTACATCAGTTAAAGTTAATTCATTTTGAAAGAATTAAATATTTTTAAAAAGTTAAATTTTTCTTTATAATTAATTTTTATACATAATTCACCACCATGCATGTCAATGCTTATTTTAAAAACTATTGAAAATTGATGACCTAACTCAATAAAAAATAATATAATGTCTGAATGATTTTTAAAAATCAAATAAAGCCTGACTGATGAAAAAAATATTCATAGAACATAAGCATTATCAATTCCACCTTAAAGACTAAACCATTATCACTGAAAATAATCAGGTGTTTTTTAATTTTGAAACCAGGGTTTCTTTAGGAGATGTATTACACAAGGCATGACCCACAAATGTGCCAATGAAGAGAAATGTGAGATAACACCCTTCACAAGAAATAGTTGTCAGTATTGTAGATTAAAGAAATGCTTTGAAGTGGGCATGTCTCGAGAAGGTACGTTAGTTGATCTCTAGGAAGATAAATAATTAGAGCAACATATTTCATGGAGGCAGTAAACAAATCTAATTTCTTTACCGCACAATTCGGATTTGAGATACAGCTAGCGTGACTGAAAAAGTAAAAATAGTAGAGTTTAGCGATGTTTATGACTTTTGTATTAAAACATAAAGGAATTTTGATACTTTTATTTATTGTGATAACACTTTAATTGTAGTTGTATAAAGTTAAAATATTTTATACAAAGTTTTGGTGTCATCAGTCTCTGGTCTTTATAATGAGCACCTGGAAAAAATCCTTATGGAACTCCATGTTACCAGCTTCACCTAACTTGGTTGGTGTGTACCCCTTGAAGATCCAATTTTCAACCCCTAGGAGGTGTGAGAAAGCATGTTATTTGATGGCAACAACTGATTATATTAACAGAATAGAAATCTATTTACGTTTTTAATGTATATATATAAATGATATATATAAATGAAAGTATGTCTGTGTGTGTGTGTGTGTGAACATGTCCTTTATAGCTTACTATACCATTCATCCGATTGCCATGAAACTTTTGAAGACTGTTGAGTACACTCCCGGGATGGTAAATGGAAAGCTTTTTTTAAAAATTGAACAGTCATGGGGCGCTGGGGGCCCATAATGTCATTTTTCTCTTTTATGAGCCATATAAAAATTAGTTTAAGCGTTAGCTACAGGATAAATGGATGGATCTTAACCAAGTTTTGTATATAAAAGCTTGATGGCCTATATTAAAATACTATACGGCACTGAACTCCTAATGCCCATTCTTTCGGGGCCGGGGGCCCCTAATGTCTTTTTTCGTTAACGTTGATTTTATTCCCCATTCAATTTTACACGATTTGAGAAATATAGATACATATATTCATTATAAAAATTGATTGAAATGAACAGGTGTTTCGAACTTAACATCCTGAATCGAATGGGCCCAGGGACCCTTAGTTGTTTTTTGCTTAAATGAGCTATATAAAAAAAATTAAGCGTTGGCTACTGGGTAAATAAATGGATCTTGACCAAACTTTGATATATAAAAGCTCTCTATATTATAATACTGTAGGGCAGTGGTCCCCAACCTTTTTAACGCTGCGGACCACTAAAAGTTCGATAATTTTACCGCGGCCCACTAACCTGGGGGGGGGGTATGGGTGGGTGGATAATGTGGGGGGGGGAGGAGTAGGATTTGCGGCTGCGTTGATTGTTTATACAGGTATTTTAGATTGTTTTGATTTTATAGTTTTAATTTAATTGTACTTAAACATGCCTTCAAAGTAATATAAAGTTACACAAAAAGTGAATTAAAGATTATTTAATATTTTAATTTACTAGAATGTTAAATCAATGAGTACTTGGGTCTTTTGTGGTTGGGAAGAAGCGCTTAAAAGCATAGACAGGTGATCGTGCACCGACTGTGACAAAGAGTGCTCAGGCTCAGTCTCGCCTAGAATCCCCGCTAATGCTTGAAACATATCCAAAATGCCTTTGTTCACTCGCCGTTCCCACAACTCCAGTTCGGCTTTAAATGCAGATACTTTGTCAGCTAACTTGAAAAAACAGTTGTCATTTTCCCCTGAATAGACAGATTGAGTTCATTGAGCTGGCTGAATATGTCACACAGGTAAGCAAGTTTTGCGACCCATACCTTGTCACTGAAATGTGCTACCGGGGTGACTTCTTTTCTGAGAGAAATCTTTGCAATGGCTCTCGTAATTCAAATACTCTGTTTAGCGATTTTCCTCTGGATGACCACCTTATTTCTGTGTACAAAAGGAGGCATCTGTGCGCTGCGTCCATCTCCTCAAAAAGCTGCTCAAACAGGCGTGAGTTAAGGGCGTGTGCCTTGATGTGGTTAATAACTTTAATGGCATCAATCATTACACAGTTAAATTCTGGTGACATTTTTCGGCTTGCCAACATTTCCCTGTGAATGATACAATGCGTAGATTAACACTCAGGTGCAACCCCCTGAATCCGAGCTGTTAAACCAGACAGTCGTCCGGTCATGGCAGCAGCTCCATCTGTACAGATGCCGACACAAAATGACCATTTTAGGTGTCCACTGACTTGAACAGTTCAGCTCCCGTGGTGTTGGTTGACAAAGATAGAGCACATAACAAATCCTCATGTACATCCTCATGATCAACATATTTCACATAAACAAGTATTATTGCCTTGTTTTCAATGTCTGTAGATTCGTCAACCTTGAAAGCGTACCACGGTGATGAATTAATCCTCTCCAACAACTGTATCACAATATCTTCGGCTATTCCCTTAATGCGCCTAGTTACAGTGGGAGCCGACAATGGCACATGTGCTATCTTTTAACAGCAGCCTCACCTAGAAGTTCATGGCAAATGTCTTTAGCTTGCCAACACAGGTCACCCATCAAAATCGCGCACAACAAAAGAGCGCCGTGATAAGAACGCCGACATAAGAGCGCCGACACAGAGCGCAAATATTGATTGTAGGCGGTTGTCCGCTCTGCGCTGTGTCATTGATGTTCTTTGGACGTGGTGCCGCCAAAACGGGTAACAAGCTTTTCCATCGTGTGTATGGAAAGATGCACAATCCTTAGAGAAATACACCTCAGTAAAAAAAAATGTAAATAATTTAATGTTCCTTTGCTCGCGGACCCCCTGGCACATCTCCGCGGACCACTAGTGGTCCGCGGACCCCAGGTTGGGGACCACTGCTGTAGGGCACTGAATTCCTAATATCTTTTCCTTTGGGGGGCCAGGAGCCCAAATTGTCTATTATTTTTTAAACATTAATACATGTATTTTATTTTCCATTCAGTTTTACATGATCTTGAAAAAATATAGATAAATTCAATATATTCATTATGAAATTGCTTGAAAGGAACAGGTTTTTTTAAACGTTATATGTGAAACCCATTGGGCCCTGGGACCCTTTATGTAATTTCTTTCTTATCTATATAAATGAAAATGAAAGTATGTTTATATGTTTGTCTTGTATGGCTTACTACACCATTCAATTCATCAGATCGGTATGAATAATCTTTGGAAGATTGTTGAGTATGCTCCCAAGATGATAACTGTCAAAACAATGTTTTTTTTAACATAAACGCTCATGGGGGTCGGGTTGGGCAAAATGTCTTTTTTGTTTTTCATATATGAGCTACATAAAAATTAATTTAAATGTTAGCTACTGTGAAAATGGATGGATCTTGACCAAACTTGGAATATAAAAACTTGATAGCCCATATTAATTATGATATGGCATTGAACCCCTAAGACTTTATTACACTTTTGATTTTATATGATGTTGACAATTATATTCACAAATATATCCAAATTGAAATTAACAGGTGTTTTGAACTTTACATATTGCAACGATTGGGCCTGGGACCCCTATATGTTGTATTGCTATATATAAATCTATATAAATATTTTCTTCATCCGATAGCTATGAAACTTTGGGAAGTTGTTGAGTAAACTCCCACAAAGGTCTATGGCATAAATTTAAAAAAAAAGAACATGGGTGTCTGCTCTTGCCTTTCTTATTCTTGCTAACCATTGATTGGATAATGAACATTTCTACAGAGCAGAAGAGAAATGGTATCCAGTGGACTTTATAGAAACAGCTTGATGATCTGGATTTTTAGATGATCTGGCCCTAATATCACACACACAGCAACAGGTGCAAGAGAAAACTATGTAGAACAGTTCTCTTCATTGGCCTGAACATCCATAGAGGAAAAAGCAAAGTCCTTAAAATAAATACATCAAACAACACCCCTATAGTGCTGGAAGGAACAAATGTTGAGGAGGCGGATAGTTTTACATACCTGGGTAGCTTATTGTTATACAAGAAGGGACAGCCGCCGACATAAAAATGAGGATCATCAAGGCGTAAACTCCATTTAACCAGCTTAAAAAAGTCTGGAGCTGCAACAACTTGACCCTCCTGACCAAGGTCAGGACAATCAACACCACAATGAAGCATGTCTTGCTATATGCAGCAGAAACATGGCGAACAATAGCAGCCGGTTCTGAAAAAGCTATAATTGTTCACAAAGTCATGTCTCAGAATCCGCTGGTCCAATGTCATCACCAACAAGGACCTCTGGCGACGCATACAACAAGAACCAATGGAAGAGTTAATCTGCCAGCGCTGATGGAGATGGATTGGCCACACCCTCAGAAAGCCTATATCCAGTATCACAAGACAAACCCTCAAGAGAAAAAGAGGTCGACCCAGAATGACTTTGAGAAGGGAACTGGAGGCAAACACCTAAAAGAGTGGGCACGGCTTTGGGACAGTTGGAGAGACTGGCTCAAGACCTGGATGTCTGAAGAGCCTTTGTTTGTGGCCTATGTCCCAGATGGACGATAGGCGATGATGATGATGAGGGGGCTAGGGGCCAAAACGTTTAAGATTTCATGCCCCATTTCATTTTACAGGACTTAGACAAATATTTATTAATAATGTATATCCATTACCATCCAGATTGAGATAAACTGGTGTTTTGAAATGTTCATCTTGCACCCTTAATTTTGTTTTTTCTAATACACGCTATATAAATATTATTTTATTTATCCTATTGCTATAAAACTTTGGAAAGTTGTTGAGTACACTCCAGCAAAATCTTTTGGCATAAACAAGATTATAATATCCATGATAATGTCCATTCCTCTTCCCCGAGGCCCAATCAAATTATTTTTATTCCTTTTTTTTTAAAGACCCTTTTTTCCATTTAATTTACACTGTACATGTTCTTGACAAATATTAACATGCAAATCCATCATGCTCCAGAATGCAATATATAGGGATTTTGAACAAACGATTGACCATATAATTTGATAAGTTGTTGATTACAATGGCAATTATATTTTTAAAAAATTATCAATCATTATGGGGGCGGGACCCTTAATGCTGTTTTTTTCGTATGTAAGCTTTTTAAATATTTAATTTATCCATAGGCCATGAAACTTGGGATTTTTTTAAGCACAATTCCGCGAAGGCTTCTGGCATAATTGTTTTTAAAAAGTACCACTCATTGGTTTCTTTGAATTTATTATTTTGTACCGAGACTGTTGCAATGCGCGATGGGTCAGCTAGTTATCTTATTAATAGATATAGATGTTTGAATATTTTAAACATTTTATCATTGACATGCTCCTGTTTGTAAGATATTTAGAAACTAGATAATTTGGACAGAAGCTTCTGTTGTTTTACATGCATTGTGTGAATTTGATTTATAATTAACTTACATGCCGACCTGATAAAGTAAAGCACACTGTACTGAAAAACTGTACGATTTCCTAAAAACAACTAAGATAAAGCACACTGTATTGGAAAACTGTACCATATCCTAAAAAAAACCCAGAGAATGAATAAAAAAATTTGAAGATCCCATTTTCAACCCTTACTCCACACATGTTTTGGTGTGTTTACATTTAGAGATCTCTACTAAAACCAAAGATCAAATTCTGCATTTATGGAACAAAATATTTTAACTGGGGCGCGATGGTCCAAGTGGTAGCGCACTGGACTATCAATCCGAGGCATATCCCAAGTCGCGGGTTCGAGCCCAGGTACTGGCAAGGCCCCTGGGGCATTGTGCTGGCCACACATTCCCCTGCTCGTTAGTGGTGGCTAAAAACTTGTGAACGCTACATCACTTGCCCCATAGTCCGTCATGGACTGGAAAGGGGGTCATTTTAACTAATCTATGGTATTTTTATGCATTCAAATATTGTTTTAAATCTGTATCTATACTTGTTACCTATTTTCTTTTTGTTAGTATCTCAGTAAATCTTCTTGCTCCAGTGTCAAGTGGTTCATGTGCTTTTTATTAACAAAACTATAGTATAGTACTGGTCATAAGGGAAATAAATCCTTGATGATTGATTTTTGCTAGTCTTATTCTAATAATCATTTTATTTTTTTACAATTCTATTTTTAAGTATTGAAATAAATAAACCCTTAAATAAATAAATAATTTTTTTAAAACTTTTTGATAAATTTTGATTTTATTGAACTATAAAGTACTTAGGTATTCTAATTTCAACGACTCATTTGTTAAAAGATATGAAGATGTGATATTTATGTTATCCACTCTTTACATATTGGCATTGTTTATTCTCTTTAGATCTTTATTAGCACAATAATATTTTAAATATGCTGAAATATTGAAGCAGTCACATTTGTGAGATATTAATTCCTGTCATTGAAAATTAGCTATGAATTGCAATATCTGCTGTATGTAGAGGGGAAATTCTATACACAAATTAGTTATAATACGTAAGGCAATTAATTCTAGCTTGGAAATACAACGCAAAGATAATCTAATACAAACCTCAGATAGACATAGGGATAAAAACACTTTTCTTTTTCCGTTTGCAAGAACAAACACATACAAATTCTTGTTCTTCTGGTCTTGAATTTGTACGTGGAATACGTTACCTGATCAAAAGAGGGAAATCAACACACTATGCACATTTAAAACTCTAATAAAAATGCAAGATTAGACATAAACCATAGATAAGTGTAGGACACAATAATAATCTTCTGTATAGAAGGATCATCTGTAAGAGTGAGTTTGTTGCCCAGCTCCCAAATAGTTGAAAGTGACATGTATGAAATAATATTGTATATAAATATTGATCTGTGTGAAAGTACTAATGATTGATTAGAAACTTTTCTGAACATTTTAATATATTAAATATTGCTACACAGCTCATATTTTTCAAAATTATCTTAATGGCATGTAATCAGATGATTACTGTGTGCATCTTAAATAATATCAGACCTTGATAATTAACTTTACAGAAATCCCCTATTTTTAAGGGTTGGAGCCCTTATCAATGTATAATTGTTGGTTCTCTTTACATATTTTAGCATCTCGGCTTGGTCGTCGACCAAAACGATTAAAAGAGACAAGTGGAGAAACAAGTAGAACTCACACAACCAATCTTCCTATTGCTCCGTACCCATCTCCCCAAGAGCTTTACCAGCTCCGCATGGCAGAGCTCCAAAAGCTGTTACAGGCGAATGGAACATTCAAGTCTGAACTCATGCAGGTTACTGGTCATCATTTAATATCTTAGGCACTACTTACCTCCCAGTTATTTAAAGCATGTGGCGAATCCGTGGTGTAATTTGTAATTAGAAAAAATAACCTAAACTAAATAAATTATTGCAAAGTCTTATAGCTTCCTGAATGTTATAAGGTTTGTTTAATCTTTGCTGTTTTCTCAGGCTTTCCTGTCGGCGGCCCAGCAGAGTTTCCGTGAGCACTCTAAATCTGGGGGGAGCCACTCCCACCACAACACCAACACAACAACCACCACCGCAAGCTCTTCCTCTACAGCTCAGCTGCCAGACAAGACTAGAAACGCCAGCCCTACCTTGCAAAACTACACTGATATTTCCAATGCGGAGAGCCCATCCTCGATCCAGGCTCCTTCTCCCTTTCCAGACCTCAGTATGGCGGAGCTAAGCCCACTGCCAGGAAGTGGTAGTTTAAATATGAGCCAGATGTTGATGCCACAAGGGGACAACTTCAATGGGAAATCAGGTTGGTCAAAATCTTGGATCTTAAAGTTACTTTGCCATAATGTGTAATGAAAATTGGATTTGGTTTGTGAGGAAGTTGGTTAGTTTTTCAGTTACCTACTTTCTTTAGAACCTAGTCAAACACTGCTCTACACTAGAATATTAATTCTTTCTTATTTATTATCTTTTTAAAATCTCTCTTCTTGATAACATCTGAATTGTTTCTCTAAAATATTTGTAAGTTAATATCAATGATGTTATTGAGAATGAGGAAGTCAAGTCAGTGTCAACATATAAACAATAAAAAATCAATTTATATTTAATAAGTAAAAGTTTTATTCTCATCTCCCAAGGGAATTCAGCACTTTGTTGTTTCCTCTTGACATTTAATACAAAATAACTTAATTAGATTGTACGAATATGAGATTTTTAAATACATATGGGTTTCATATAGTCTCTTTTTACACAATTTAAGAATAATAAAATAAATGATCAAACTAGTTTCTGAATTCTTATTATTTAATTTTAAAATTATCCTTTTTAAAACATATATATATATATATATATATATATATATATATATATATATATATATATACACAGTGGGGCCCGCTTAAGTCGACGGCCTCGGGGTATGAAAAATGGCGCCGAGATAACCGATCACAGAGTTAAACGAAAACAAATATGGCGGCGGCAAAATATTAACATGCGCTTGAAATTCTTTATAATTATATGCATGATGTGCGTTAATTAGTGATGGGACGATTAATCGGAATCGTATCGGAATATTGAGACCCTATTTCTTCACTCTTTCCTAAGGTTGTTAAGACCGTTCTTTTTAAGGACCGTTTCAGTTTAAATTAAGGCTGCGGAAATTATCGATTAATTTCTCGATTAATCATTAAAAATTTTATCGATTAAATATTGATTAAAATAATTTTAATCGATAAAAATTCGATTAAAATTTAAGAAAATATTTAATAATATTTTTTTAAAATTTGAGTAATAAATAATTAATTATTAATAATTAAACAATATAATTTGCAATTGTCACGCAAGTCAGTAGTGTCTGTCAGTCAGTCCTGACGCTACTAATTTTAGAAAGCAGGGAAAACCAAATTACTGCACCAAAGCATCAAAAGGTGTGCAAATTAAATATGCGCTGTAAAATTAATATTATATGACGTCATTGTTTTCGCTCATATTTTAATTTTGGAAAAGGGAACATTGTAAAAAGAGAATTAGATGGTGGTTAATTATAAAATAAAAAAACAAAAGGGGCGCCATAGGCGCCCTGCGACCCCTATTATAAAATACTTTGTGTGCATTTCAGAAAGTTTAATATTTCATATTTATCAAACAAGGACAAGTTAGTTGGGCGTTTGAAAAAGGTCGGCGCCGTAGGCGCCCTAAAAAAAGTGCATTTTTTATAAAATAAATAGATTTCAGCTTAAAGCTTCCGTCATTTTTGACGGGTGTACGCTAGTTAATAATAATTTATATATATTTTTTACGTTAAAACATCTCCGGCGTAATATTAAAATTTATTTTATTAATTTATGTGGACCAGCAGAAACTAAAAAAAATTGTGGACAGACAGGAACGAAAGCAAGTTAATTAAAAACGTGGTAAACATTGCTGACACTACCAGCGCAGGTAAACAGGGGAAATAACTCAATAAATATTTTTTTAAAAGTCAATTACCTGTTTTTGTTACTTCCCTTGAAATGTTCAGGTTAATGACATCATAAATTTCCATTTTTGGCTTTAATCGAAATTATCAATTAATTAATCGATAATTTTTCAAAAGTTAACGATTAAATTTAAATTAATCGATAACAGCCCTAGTTTAAATATAACCCTTTATTGCGTCAGCGCAGTTTTTTTCCCTAGTACATAACTACATGTATAAGGAATTCATCTAGTCCTGCCCGACACACCTCATGCGCGCCCGCGTGCTTGCGAAGAGTCCGCTGGTGACTGGTGACTTTCTTTACAAGCTACACAAATAAATAACCCACCCCGTCCGTCCCCTCAGCTTACAATGGACTCAGAATTCCTTCGGTAACTTGAGTGCTAATCGGACTAACCAACAACAGTGGTGTTGGAGATTGGGAGGGGGGGTGGGTAAACTGTCTGTAGTCTGTTATATTATATATTTTAAAATCTGAGGAGCCTTGCTTACAGTAAGCACCCTATGATTTTTCGTCCCATCACTAGCGTTAATAAATGAGAATTTACATGCACATGATTTTCGAGTTTTTTTTTACACAAAGGCGTTGTGGTTATTTGTTTATCATTACCTATATATGACTCATAACAAAGCGAATTCTTCTAGAGATAACCAACACTAAGTGGCAAATTTGGCACTCTTTTGTGCTCGAAATATTAGGGCTCGGCCACTTAAAAAGATCAAATTTTCCGCTGAAAAAATGCAAAGACAAAGTGAGAATTTGGCGGTTCCAAAAACAACGTCGACTTAATAGAGCTGGCGAGTTAACCGGGCTCGAGGTAAGTGGGCCCCACTGTTTATATATATATATATTTATATTTTTATATATATATATGAAACATGTTTTAAAAACAAATAATTTAAAAATTAAATAATAAGAATTAAGAACCTAGTTTCTGGCTCACATATATATTAAGGGTGAGTTCATGTAGATGTTCCATTTGGGTTCTTAAAACTCAATGATTTTGATTTCATAGCAATTTATAAATACGAGAACAAGTTATTTTAATCAATGTTAACAATTATTTAATTTATTTTATATAAATATTTCAAAGGTGTTCAAACACTTTTCTCTCTTTGTCATCTCAGACTATGTACAAACACACAAAGTAATACATTCATATATACATTTAAAAAATTGTTTTATATGATTAGGGAACAGCTGGATGGGGTTTTTTACTATTTGCCGGATCCGGATAGTTTGGCCCTAATATTTGCCGAATCCGGATTCCGGATATCTCCACATTTAAGTGTAAGAGCTAAAAGAGTGTACTTTACTACTTTATATCTAGTATTTAATACTATTTATTAAAATATTTACGATCCAACAAATGGATAGTAGCTGCTATCTAAAGTGACAGTTTGTGACACTGTCAATTTCAAGATAAACATTTTACAATGAATTGAATGAATGAACTTGAACGAAGTTCTACAAACTTTGTAGTGTGTACCAAGCGAACACCGTTGTACTGAGTGTGTAGTGTGATGTACAAGAAGGCGTGGTCTAGAGCCATAATAAAAACTGTTCTTTTATTCAGACGATTCATGTTTAATATTTTGCTAGTTAACTTAGTTTGTTATCTTACGTAGTAAAGTAATATCTATACTTGTAACTTTTTAACTTAATATTTTCCTCTTGTACTGAAATTGATTGTTTTACTATATTTATATTTTGCATGGATTTCAATGATTTCATAATCAACGCTTGTTAATTTGTTTATTTTGTTCTATATTTATAATTTAATGTATAACTTAATTTTTTACTTAACTTAGTTTTTATAATTATAATATTCACCATAGACTAGTGACTAGAGTTTTAAAATTAAATGGCTGAATAAGATATAACACGTGAGAAAAGCAACATTTGTATTTCTAAGTTCGCAAATCAAATCACAATTGCAACTGTCCTTAACATTTCAAATGGAAAAAAAACTAAGAATATAAAATTAGAACAATGATTTAACTTACATCATATAAGTAAAATTTTAAAATGTAAATACTGAATTGAAAGTATTGAATAATTGACTACTGTAAGCGTACTAGTCAATGACAAAGAAGTTAAAAGCGAGAGCCAACACTCAGCTTGTTCCAGTTTCCAAGGCTCCTATTTAACTATAAAGTTTATAGTATAAACTAATAATTACAAATTAAACTTAAAATTATATTTTAACATAAAAGTATTATTTTTTAAAACATAAAACTAATATATCAGCTATAACAATGAGCATAACTTAATGACATGAGTAATTAAAATAGTTACTAATTAGTATTTACTAGTTACTAGTAAGTTGTAACATAGTACTCACTAGTACTTGTTACTTTAAGTTTGTAGTTTGTTTCTTCAATTTTTAAGTTTTGAAAAATAAAGTGCTTGTCATACTCCAATTCTTTTTTCAAGAACAATAACATCCCAAGTTTGTTCGGTGACAAGCGAGAACGCTTATCATTATGTATCTTCCCCGCTGTGCTGAATGCTCTCTCACTATCCATTCTTGTTAAATGTACTGATTTCTGGTTATTGTTTTTTACGTTTAATATATTTGTTTATAAACGTCTTAATAATTTATTTAATTTGAATACATAAGTTCTTTAATACATTGATATCCGGATACTATCCGGATCTGCCATAAGTATTTGCAGAATCGGTAAAGTGGCAAAAATCGCGATCTTTGGTACGGATATCCGGCTTTCCGAATATTCGGCTGTCCCCTATATATGATATAACACTTCTACAATTTACATTCAGAGAATTTAGTAATTCTTAATACTTAAGCTTTAAAGCTTAATGTCTTAGGGGCCGTCCATAAATGACGTCACGCACCTGGGGGGGGGGTGTCACACTTTTGTGACGATGCGTGACGAGGGGGAGGTAGGGGGGTTGAAGAAATGTGACGTCACATCAAAAGGGTAACTTTAAATACAACTTCCACTGAAATATTTGGTCGCTTACAATTTATTTAATGACTTTAAAAAACTTTTAATTAATAAAAAAAAATAAAAAAATCAGTGCTTCTTAATGTGCCAGTCGGTAGGCCATCAGACGCTGGTTGGCGTAAGCTATCAAGACACGAAAATTAAATCTAATTATAATCCTTAAGTTTGAGAACCCACAAGATAATGTATGAAATTGTTACCTTGCGTCGTTTGATGTTGACATCAAAGAATTTGTTATGTAACCGCAGCTCCATTTGGTTCTCTCAAGGCAGGAGTCGGCGAACTTTTTTTGCCCGTTACCCCAAAATATACAAGTTTATGTGTGCGTTAACCTCACCAACCCCCAGACTCTAGGTCCTGCTCACATGACTCCGAAAATGCAACTGGTGAGTTTTACAAGCATGACAAGTGTCTAAACATTATCTGAATAGGATTATGTGTAGATATTTTAAGTCAAAGCAACACGGAATATCCTTTTCCTTTAAAAGGGGGGGGGGAATCTATTTGATAGAATTATAAACGTTATAAGTTTTGATATAATTGTTCGATTGGTTTTTGGTCATACGCCCCTGGCATTCTAGATATAACGATAAATGAGCCCATTTAAAATTAGTCAAGTATTCATTAACTTTATTGAACGCATCAAATTCTTTACATCGCACTTCGAGAGGAGCACAAAACAACTTTTCTTCTTAGCTCAGTTTTTAAGGCATTAATTTTAAATATCACAGAAAGGATAACTGATGCGGTTAAGTCATGTGGATTAAGATTATTGTCACTCGTGTCAATATAAATGAAAGTAGGTGATTTAGGTGTCTTCGTATAGTACGTAGGTAAGAAATCTACATAGTTGTCAAATTTTAAAAAATGCATTTTCTGGAAGGAACAGGCTCAATAATGGGCATATGTTCCAAGCGTACACGTACGTACACATGACGTTTTTAATATATCTCGTGGATTGTAGTGGATGTTATATGTCCCAAATGAGTCTGCATTACCCCCAAGAATTCCCTTTTGACCCAATATTGGTAATTTACCCCTGTTCGCCCCCGTCAGTCAATTGAGGGATTTAAAAAAAAATGCATTTTAAAAATATCATTTTTAAATAATTTTTTTTCTAAACAAAGACGTTAACCGTGATGATTAATAGTCAATGTTTAATTTGTATGCATTAAAATAAAATATAATCTAAGGATGTTAACACAGTTCGTTATCTGAAGGCCGATTAAACATTTTTGGGTTAAGATATTTCAATTTAGACCTTCACTAAATAAATAATAAACACTTAAATGACAATAAAAGTGATTTGAAACATACTTATTTTCAAATAGAAAATAAGGTGTTTTTTTTTGGGGGGGGGGTCAAAGCTTTGTGACGTATTTTTAGAGGGGGGGGGGCTCTAACTTTTTGTGACGACGCGTGACGAGGGGGGGGGGAAATCGTCCAAACTCGCGTGACGTCATTTATGGACGGCCCCTTTGATTTTTACCTGGGTAAAATTCATATCATCTATTAAAGTCGTTTAATTTGACAAAGCGCAGTAATGCGCGCCTAGCCTCTATTACCAAAGTGCGGTAAAGCGCGCCACAAATTGTTAAGGTTTTTCAACAAAAACTTAAATTTTTTTTCATTTTAAACTTTTGTCAACTTGTTCACCCTTAAAGAAAGTGGTAAAATTGTAAAATTATATCTGGTGATATTATTATATTGTTTCTTGTCAACAAACAGCCACGATTGGTACCATTTCGCGTAAAGTAAAGGCTATTAAATTCAATATTGGGATGTCATTATTGTTGTTTATTATTAGCAAAACCTGACACTGAATACGAATTTAATATTTGATTGGACATTTTACTTTTAGTCCATCTATTAGTCTGGGGTCGTTTTGTCCGGAGCCGTTTTGTCGTCGAACCCGCGCCTCGATAGTACTCTCTTTAGAAACAAAATCATAGAAAATAAAAATTATTCAGTGGGGGATAAAAGATGTATTCCACTTCCGGAAATGGCAGCGATTGCCTTCGCTCATGTTCTCGCTCGGTTTGCGAAGTTTCGTGGTAGTTTTTATGTTTTTTTTTGAAAATGTGATTTCGCTATACTTTTTTGTAAAAATAGTAGTACTAAACTACAGGTAAAATAGTATTAAACTCAAAACGGTCTTTTGGATAAGTAAAATAATCATTCTTATCCTAAAAGATGAAGTCAGTATGACAATATTGACAATAAGAATATAATATATATAATAATAAATTATAAATACATTTACAGCAATTTTTAAATTTCATAACCAGTCGATCGCGATACGGGAAATCCTTACGGAACTGCTGTGCTGGCAGTAACTATTTTGGGAAAAACCCAGCCAACATGTAAAAAAAACCTAGATCCGAAAGAAAAAATCTAGACGCGCTAAAGCAAATATGACGTCACAAAGCCCCCCCCCCAAAAAAAGCCGCATTTTCTACTTAGGGGTAGGGTTGCCAGGTGGCTGTCTCAAAAATACTTTTTTCCACTGGACAAATAACGATAATACCGGTCAGTCTGGTACAAAACCGGACATCTGGCATCCTACTTAGGGGCTGTCCATAAAGTACATCACGCTCAGATGGGGGAGGAGGGGTTGTAAGAAAGTGTGATAGTTTGTGACATGGGGGAGGGGGGGTCTGGCCATGTGTGACATCACGGTGTTTTATATTAAATTTTAATTATTTTGTTAATAAAAAACAAATTTTTTGTTTGAAAGCGTGGCATACTCGGGGGAGGGGGGAGTTAAAAATGGTCAAAAATAGCGTGAAATACTTTATGGACGGCCCCTTAGAATCTAGCATGTTTCTAATCAATTTTATTTTATTTAAGTATGTATTTAGTATAAGACTGCATTCTAATATCATAACTCGCGCGGAGCCATTTAAAACGGAATTAAATAAATGTATTGTAACCATTCAAATATTTAAGTGGAGCTTTTATTTAAATTTGTGCATTTTTGATGTGACGTCACAGTTCTTAAACACCTCCCTCCCCTTGTCACACATCTCACTAAACTGTGACCCCCCCCCCTCCCTTTTAGATGCGTGTGGTCATTTATGGTATTAGTCTGTTGTACATAACTATTTGTAAAATATACTTACATCTGCATTTATTCATCCCTTATTTCATCTTCCTTATAAATCTTATTGGCATTCTTATCAGCATTCTTGGCATCATTCTTATTTATCTATTACAGATGCTCCTTTTATAAAGAATATTATTGAGTCTTACTTTTATCCATTGTTTATGTCTAGTCTTGCATTTTTATTTGAGTTTTAAATGTTCAAAGAGTTTTAGTTTTCCTTGTTTGATCAGGTAACCCATTCCACTTCTGAATCCCGGACGGAAAAAACGAGAATTTTTATTTGTTTGTTGATGCATACGGAATAGGAACAGTGTTTTTTTTAAAAACTATGTCTATTTGAGGGTTGTATTATTATTAGACTATCTTTGGTTTATACAATGTAGACTTAAGAGAATATTCTCTCAACGCAGGCAGAATAAAATGGTAGAGCTGTTAAGTTTGTGATGAAGTCTAATAAAATTGAATATTTTAGCTCATTCAAGCTGTTTTACCTTGTACCAGATTTCTTTAGACTGATGGCACTGCAGCAGCACCATCTTTAGAATTCAGTTGGATTAAATAGAGCTATATACATCATAATGTAACATTACAGAGCGGGTGAAAAAACTGTTTCCACCTAATGCTTAATTTTATTTTTGCAAAATCGAATTTATTTAGGATATTAATTGCACATATTTATTAATTTTTGTACTTAAATATCGTTTATTTACTTTTTTTAAAAGAAAAAAAACTAGATTATGGCTATTTTGGACAGAAAAAACGTAGAAACCTAGACAAGGTCGAAAAAACCTAGATCTAAGTTTAAAAACCTAGATCTAGGTTTAAAAACCTAGATCTAGGTTTAAAAACCTAGCGCTGGCAGCACTGCGGGACTGATGCGGAAGTTTACCGAAAACCTTATGGGGCTCTAAACGTTAATAGATCCATAATTATTTTTTTTTAAATGTCTCAGTTTGGATATCTTTTTTTCTGTGTACAGCCTATTCACCCAGTGCTCAGTCTTTTAATGACAACTTGCCCTCTCCACTGATTATGCCCCTTGACAACATTGACACCACTTCCCCATCAAGTTTCATGGCATTCAACTCTAGCCATGATATTATGGTCTCCCCTGATGGTCATCTCAGCCCCAATGGTAATGCAGCTAATAACAATGTCAGCCTGGACAGCAAGACGCAACTGACCATCAACACAAACCTGAAACCATCCACAGTAGTTCTTTCTCCTGGCTCCATAAAACAAGAGGTATATTGTCTCAGATATCTGTTCTAGATTTAATTTAAGCAACAGTTTTTCTCAAATATCATTTCATGTCATTCATGTTTTCAATTAAAGTCAAAGTGTCAAAAGCTTCAATTCAAGGGTTTTTAGGTGCACTTTTGTTGTTGTTTGTTTTGCATTTGATTTATTACTGGGAAAACAATTTCACCAATGTCTGCCAATGTTTCTTTTAAACTAAACAGTAAACAGTCTTGAAGCTTGAATAACATGTTTCAGACTATAACCTTGGTTCAAAAATTTCATTTAACATTAATTTTGTTAAGAATTTTACATGTTTAATAAACCCTTAACTATATATAATATATATATATATATATATATATATCTATTATATACATATAAGACGCATTTGTAGTCTGTCTGTCTGTCTGTCTGTTCCCTAATAACTCAAGATCCAGACAACCAAATAACGTGAAATTTGGTACACGTGCACAAAATTATGCTGGAAAGGTTATTAAACAGGTTTCGTTCCACATATATAAGATACTGGGGGCCGGGGGCCCAAAATGTAGTTTTTCCTTATATGAGCTATATAAAATAAAAATGATTGAAAATTAAGACGTAAAATAATGACGCAAAATAATAAACATTTAGGTGTCGAGATTAACAAGAAGGCGACTATCGCCATAAAATAATGTTTTGTTGTTGCTTTGTTGTTGTTGCTTTTGTTGTTGTAGTTGTTGTTTTGTTGTTGTTGTTGTTTTTGTGTTGTTTTTGCTGTTGTTGTTGTTGTCCACATCCCTTGCCCTGCGACGTCAATGTCCTTCATGTTGTTGCTGTTGTTGTAGTTGTTGTTGCAGTTGTTGTTGTTGTTTTGTTATTTTTGTAGTTTTTGTTGTTGTTTTTGTTGCTGTTGTTGTTAAACCCGGAAAAAGCCGGGTGCTTTCCCATATTATATATATATAATATAAATAAATATATACATGTGTATATATAAATACATTTACTCATTATTTCGCAGTGCGTTATGTTATTATTAAACTTAATTCATTTTCTGATGCATTAATCATTTTATTTTATAAGATAAACGAATATCTTTAGAAATGAAAATAAAGGTTTGTAGCGAGAATCGACGGTGGTTTTTATTTAATTACAGTGGGGCCCGCTTAAGTCGACAGCCTCGGGGTATGAAAAATGGCGCCGAGATAACCGATCACCGAGTTAAACGAAAACCAATATGGCGGCAAAATATTAACATGCGCTTGAAATTTCTTTATAATTATATACATGATGTGCGTTATTTAGTGATGGGACGATTAATTGGAATCGTATCGGAATATCGGGACCCTATTTCTTCACTCTTTCCTAAGGTTGTTAAGACCGTTAGTTTTTAAGGACCGTTTAAGTTTAAATATAACCCTTTATTGCGTCAGCGCAGTTTTTTCCCCCCTAGTACATAACTACATGTATAAGGAATTCGTCTAGTCCTGCCCGACACACCTCGTGCGCGTCCGCGTAGGGTCCGCTGGTGACTGGTGACTTTCCTTACGAGCTACACAAATACATAACCCACCCCGTCCGTCCCCTCAGCTTACAATGAACTCAGAATTCCTTCGGTAACTTGAGTGCTAATCTGACTAACCAACAACAATGGTGTTGGAGATTGAGAGTGGGGGTGTGTAAACTGTCTGTAGTCTGTTATATTATATATTTTAAAATCTGGGGAGCCTTGTTTACAGTAAGCACCCTATGATTTTTCGTCCCATCACTAGCGTTAATAAATGAGAATGTACATGCACATGATTTTTTAGGTGTTTTTTTACACAAAGGCGTTGCCGTTATTTGTTTATCATGACCTATATATGACTCATTACAAAGCGAACTCTTCTCTTTAAAAGTGTACAAAAATAAATTAGGAACTCCTTTTGAACCTTCAACTTTGATACATTTTAATTAATTCTAACCAATAGTTAAATGGCTTTTGCACACAGCCACTTCTTATGAATGAAACAAAACAAAGCAGTAGTATAGAGTCAAAATGAGGTTGAAGGATGAATGGTTGCCAATGACAACAAGTCTGCACACAGTACATTTTGTTATTCCATACGAAACGAAATGTTTTAGACATGCGATTCTGCGTGCATCTTTGCTATTGAAGCAATTACGTAATACTCGGCATCATTTACGCGGCCGATTGAGTATACGAAAATCGACCGATGCCGAGTAGCCGAACCGATTGGTTCAGCCCTATCGATAAGAACATTTTCAAAAGCTGGCGATTTAAGTTAGTAACACAGCGCTGTGAACAAGCGGGCTGTGACGTCACCAGCGAGGCAGAAATTTTATGCCTTCACTTGGTTATAAAACATCACATCTATCATTTTCAAAAGCTGATGATTGGTCATAGGGATCGAGATAACCAACACTAAGTGGCAAATTTGGCACTCTTTTGTGCTTGAAATATTAGGACTCGGCGACTTAAAAAAATCGAATTAACCGCTAAAAAAATGCAAAGACAAAGAGAGAATTTTGCGGTTCCAAAATATTCCAGTATATATTTATAATATACATGTCATCACTTTTGCAGGTCGAATTCTGATAAGGAATGATTTTAAAAAAATTGGCTTAGACTTAGTTGCCGGCCGAGGTCTAACACACAGCATGCTGTTATCAACGGTCAAGGCCGCAATAGTTTTATTTATATTACAAGTTTGATTGACTGAGGAAATTCGAGAGCGGTCTGATAGTAACAGATATCCTGCACGTCAAAAGCATTAAACTTAAAATTACCATATTGATATGTTTATTTATTTCTTTTTAAATTTGCCGATTCGACAGTCATTGCAAACGCGAGCGGCTGTGACACGCGCCATGGGACGACGCGAGGCGAAAACTTTGACCTTTTAACGCATGCGCAGACAATTATAAACTGGTAAATTTTTTAAAATTAAATGGACAATGGAATTGAAACATGACCACAGAGTGAGACGTAATCAAATATATATACATGTATATATATATAAATTCCCGATTAGTCATAACTTTTCCCGACTTTCAAGGCCGAATATTTATTTTTAAGAATTCCAGACTTTTTCCTGTTTTCCTGAGTGGGAACCATGGTTATATTTAAATTTTAAACGGTCCTTAAAAACGAACGGTCATTACAACCTTAGGAAAGAGTGAAGAAATATTAGGGTTCCGATACGATTCCGATTAATCATCCCATCACTAATTAACGCTAACTAATTAATCATGTACATAAAGAAATTTCAAGCACATGTTAATATTTTGCCGCCATATTGGTTTTCGTTTTAACTCAATCATCGGTTATCTCGACGCCATTTTTCATACCCCAACGCCGTCGACTTAACCGGTTTCGACTGTATATATTTATTTATCTACTATTTATAAAAATTTAATGAAATAAAATGTTTATCTTAATTGGGAATCCAAGCAAACATTGATCCTAGTTAAAAATAAGAAACTTTTGAAGGGTCTGATTAATGTTATTATTAACAATAGTAATTACATTTAAATATATGAGCTGGTGTTACAGAGCAAAGATAATCTCAAAATAAAGTAAATTATTAACTAATTATTATAAATAATTAAAAATTGCTGTTATTATTTTCTTAAAATTTTTTATACATGTATTCGCTATCTCATCTGCCTGTAAGTATAATTTTTTCCCCCTTTAAAATTATTTTTTAAATCTTGTATTATTATCAGATAGACACACCTTTTAACATAAAAGTAGAACCTTTGGAACATTCTTGTGAACAGCAAGTCCAACCTTTGGAAGCTTATTTAGACCAGCATGTCCCTCATGAGTTTTCTTATGAAGCAAGGTGTATTTTAAGTGAGGTAAGTTACCCTATTTTTCAAAAGTTTTAAAACATTAATAATAATATAGCTGACTTCCCACTTATAAATATCTTTCATTTCTAACTTGGTTATTTTTTTGATATTGATGTTATCAAGGCTTAAAATTAAAGTTTAAAATATCATGCAAGTATTGATTAATACAAGTAATACAAGGTTGTTTGACAATGAACAAGAGACAAAGATGTGAAAACATTTTTTTTTATAAATTTGGCAATTACCAATGTCTTGTTTAGTGTATATATAACTAATGATTCATTACCAACATTTTTGAAAAGATTTAAAAGAAAATTTAAATTATAGACTTGCCTGTAACCTATTCTGGTGAGAACCACCGCCTCCCTTACATCAAACCTGAGATGACCTACTACCCAAGTGGTGTCAAAATAGAGTTGCCTTCATTTAAATTGAAATTTGTTCATCCATACTGTCACTCTATGCATAATATGTTAATTTTCACATTACATATAAAATTCTTATGTAATTCTGACAACAAGCTGGTAATATTGAACTGGTTTTTATTTCATGCTTCTAATTCTGTTTAACCTGGTCATTTTTATATTTGTATAGTACAAATGAAAAATCCATTTCATCTAAAAATGCTCATGTGTTCTTTGGATTTGTTCAGGTCAAAGAAACTCCATCAGATTCTAGAAGGCTTTTGATTGATCAGGTTACGGATGCTATCATTGAGGCTCACATGGCAACTACAGTCAATACTCATGCCAATGTTTTAGAGGCTAATGAGAGGATAGCAAGGATAAAAGCTACCAATGAAATGGTGAGATTGCTCTTAACCTTTATACATTTTGTTGTTGTTGTTTGTTTCTATAGTCAATTGATCATAACTTTAAAATCATGACTGATGGACCTCATTTGATCCATAACATTTTAAAATTAATTTTCATTATACATTTCATTTTAACTATCATTATCTCTTATACTTAAGTTCATGTTGCAATTATTTCATCTTTAGAAAAGAATGGTTTGGGAAATGTGTTTTAAGTGATGAGACTGCCAGAGTTTAAAACAAACATTTGAGTTAATTGATATATATATATTTATTATATATACAGTCGAACCCACTTACCTCGAGCTCGGTTAGCTTGACCACCCCACTAACTCGACGTTTTTTATTGGAACCGCCAAATTCTCTCTTTGTCTTAGCATTTTTTCATCGGCTTATTCGATTTTTCTAAGTCGCCGAAACCTAGTACCTCGAGCACAAAAGAGGGCCAAATTTTCAACTAAACTTGGTTATCTCGATCCTCTTCGGTTGGCCTAGCAATGCACTCTTGTTATTTTTAGTTCAAAACAGTGTTGACATCTCGCTTTTCTTCGAGACTTCCGGCTATTTCGTGATTCTACGAGATTTCAATAAAACTAACCGGATGTTTTGCGTGTGTGAATTATAATTCGACGTGTATCCATGGAGTATGTATTATTGTATTCACCCGAGGTACTGGACAATCGCGTTAGTGATCGTTAAACTTAATTCATTTTCTGATGCATTAATCATTTTATTTTTTAAGATAAACGAATATCTTTAAAAATGAAAATAAAGGTTTGTATCGAGAATCGATGGTGGTTTTTATATAATTAAATAAAAAATTATTATTCTTTTAAAAGTTTGTTGTTGTTGCTTTGTTACCAGTAAGATACGTGACTGTGACACTAACACGCGCGTGACGATGAAATGAAATCATTTCTGTGAAATGAAATCATTTCTGATAAGGAATGATTTTTTTAAAAATTCGCTTAGACTTATTTGCCGGCCAACACAGTACACACAGCCCACAGCGTGCTGTGATCAACGGTCAAGGCCACAATAGTTTTATTTATATTACAAGTTTGATTGACTGAGGAAATTCGAGAACGTTCTGATAGTAACAGATATCCTGCACGTCAAAAGCATTAAACTTAAAATAACCATATTGATTTGTTTATTTGTATTTTAAATTCGCTGATACTAGTGATACGACGGCAAACGCTAGCGGTTGTGACACGGCGAAGCGTAAACTTTGACCTTTTAGCGCATGCGCAGACAATTATAAACTGGTAACTTATTTTTCATTAAATGGAATCGAAACATGACAGAGACGTAATCAAAGTCCTTTACTTCGGCATAAATATATATACATGTGTATATATGTATATATATATATATAAATTCCCGATTAGTCATAACTTTTCCCGACTTTCAAGGCTGAGAATTTATTTTAAAGAATTCCCGACTTTTTTCCGTTTTCCTGAGTGGGAACCATTGTTATATTTAAATTTTAAACGGTCCTTAAAAACGAACGGTCATTACAACCTTAAAGAGTGAAGAAATATTAGGGTTCCGATACGATTCCGATTAATCATCCCATCGCTAATTAACGCTAACTAATTAATCATGGACATAAAGAAATTTCATGCACATGTTAATATTTTGCCGCCATATTGGTTTTCGTTTTAACTCGATCATCGGTTATCTCGACACCATTTTTCATACCCCAACGCCGTCGACTTAAGCGGTTGCGACTGCATCTTCAAAACAACGATTGGAGTCCGCCAGGGCTGCATTCTCTCACCTGTCCTGTTAAATATCTTCCTTTAAAAAATCATGCACGAAACACTCAGTGATCACCACACATCCATCTCTATAGGCGGAAGACCCTTATGCAACCTAAGATTTGCTGATGACATAAATCTTTTGGCTGGGAGCAGTAAAGAACTACAAGAGCTCACTGACAAACTAACAGACAGATCAGGTGCATATGGGATGGAAATAGCAAGATATTGGTTAATACCTCAGCTGCCAGTACGACAAACATCGTAATGTACCAACAAAAGCTGAAGGGGGTACATAACTTTAAATATCTAGGAGCCATTATATCTATAGATGGTACCAGTGAAGCTGAAATTTGAGCTAGAATTGGGTCGGCAATGGCAGCAATGATGAAGTTAAAAAAAATATGGAGCAGCAAAAACAGCCTGCCAACAAAGCTCAGGCTTTTCAGAGCCTTTGTCAAAACCATTGTCCTTTATGGATGTGAAACCTGGACACTGTAATAGAACTTGTGGCTGGTAAAGTGACAAGGCTTTAACACACTGTGGTCTGGTTAACAACTGTCTTTAAATACTATATACAATTCACTGTGATCAACTGTACAATTAACTACCTAAACAGCTCGTATGCCATCCACTGCAATCCACCCCGATTGCCTCATGAACCGTACATTTATAGCCAGCTATTCTCTCAGTCCTCGACCAGCACGCTTACAGTTCAACTCACAACCCACGTGTTTCATACTAGGTCAAGTCATTGCATTCTCATTCAATATAAACACAACAACACGTCTCTCACATCTCCCTTCTAACAAAACAAATGAATGACCCAGATTATCAATAAGAGAATAATACAATTAAATACATCGAACAATTCAGTACATGAATTCTAACTAATACTGAATCTTCAAATGTCTTTCAATGCACAGTGCACCTTAATGTCTCTTTGTCTGGGTATCTCTTTGGTGGCTTCACCTGTTTCCCGTATCTGTTGTTGTTGCTGTTGACTTCGCTTAAGTATCATGTTTTGGTCGTTTACAAACATGATCGTTGCCAAGGAACTCCTGAAAAGGTCTTTTAAAAGAATTATCCAATCCTTTACCAGGATTGTTTGTTCCATCTCCGTCATCTACGATGACTGAAGTTTTCTGACCTGTTGCTGACTGGGTGGACCCTTTCCCTCTCTGAGTTATGACGCTTGGGGATGACCCATTCGTACCGACGCTGGGAGCGTGTACTTCTTGCTTTGTCTCTGGTGTGTCGAACTCACAATCACCCGTAACACCTCTCCTTTCGAAATGCCTGTCTCAACATGTTGTTTCGTGGGTGTGTCACACCATCGCAAGTCTTAACGATGCATGACCTTGGCGTCGTTGCTGCCGACACGCCGACCGCTGGCTGCCACAAGCCTTTATGTTCTTTCTGCATTGTTGCGTTGCTTACACGCTGAGAGTGTGTACGTCCGTTGATTTTGGCTGATTCGTTGTAATTTTTCTTCTGCTGTTGGGGCCTCTGATACTTGTTGCTTATTAGGCCAACACTTTTAATCAGATTCAACTTTTGACAAGCTTGCAGACCAAGAATAGGCTTTGAGTGCGTCTTGACTATTTGAAACTCCAGCACCTCTGTCTTGTCTTTCACAGAGCATTTGATTGATGTTTTGCCTACAACAGGCAGTGTTTCCACACTGTATGTAGTGAGCCTTTCTGTTGATTTCTGCATTCTTCCTATTATTAGTTGACTAAACAATCTGTGTGGCAGAATGTTTACTTGTGCCCCCGTGTCCAATGTGAACATCACTGGCCTCTGTTCAAGCGTAACGATTGTCCTCCATTCATCACTTGTTGCGTGGACACACTTCCTATGCAGAATGTTTGACTATAGTCCACGTGATCTTTCAGTTGACGGTTGACAACTTTTACCAGTTTTGACTTGCATACAGCAGAAAAGTGATTCAATTTTCCAGTTGTTGCATAACTTGCCATAAGCAGGACATTTTCTAGGCTCATGTTTTCTTCCACAATACTTGCATTTGCCTGCTTTTATGTGTGTACTTGACCTTACAGCTTGCTTGGCATGTTGACTTGTCTTGTGCGTACTTGGTCTCTCATGTGCCTTTGAGTTCACAGCTTGAACATTCTTTTCTTCATTTAAAGCTTTGAGTTGCCATTCTGACGTTTCCGCCGCTTTGCATATAATTTCAGCCTTGTTCAAATTCAGGTCTACTTCTCTCAGTAGTCTAGCCCTGAGATATTCATTATTTATTCCAGCCACAATTCTGTCTTTTATCAACGACTCTGTTAAACTTTCAAATTCACAAGTCTTTGCTTTAAGTTTAAGATCTGTGATCAAATTATCGAAAATTTCTCCCTCACCTTGCTTTCTGGAGAAAAACATGTGTCTCTCGACTGTCACATTCTTTCTTGGCAAACAATAATTCTCGAATTTCAGTAATAAGCACTTCACTGAATGAATATCCGTGTCACAATCATCACATTCCTGTGCAGTCCACTGGAATGTATTGTACACTTTTACCCCTTCTTGGCCAATTACATGCAGCAGTGTCATGCTCTGCACTTCTTTGCTTTTTGTGTCGAGTCCACTGGCTATCTTATATATCTGGAAAGACTGCTTAAATCTCTTCCAGTTGGCAGCAATGTTTCCATGTAGCTCCAGTGGTTGTGGCGGGTGGAGTCGGTCCATCTGACACCATGTAATAGATATGGCGTCAGTACTTCAAATATTCTTGAGGTCCTCTACTTCTGACACCATGTAATAGAACTTGTGGCTGGTCAAGTGACAAGGCTTTAACACAGTGTGGTCTGGTTAACAACTGTCTTTAATTACTATATACAATTCACTGTGATCAACTGTACAATTAACTACCTAAACAGCTCGTATGCCATCCACTGCAATCACCCCGGTTGCCTCATGAACCGTACATTTATAGCCAGCTATTCTCTCAGTCCTCGACCAGCACGCTTACAGTTCAACTCACAACCCACGTGTTTCATACTAGGTCAAGTCATTGCATTCTCATTCAATATAAACACAACACGTCTCTCACAGACACTAATGGCAACCATTGTCCTTAATAGATGTGAGACCTGGACACTAATGGCAACCATTGTCCTTTATGGATGTGAGACCTGGACACTAATGGCAACCATTGTCCTTAATAGATGTGAGACCTGGACACTAATGGCAACCATTGTCCTTAATAGATGTGAGACCTGGACACTAATGGCAACCATTGTCCTTTATGGATGTGAGACCTGGACACTAATGGCATCAATGAAAGCAAGCTGCAGGCATTTCAAAACAAATGCATGAGGAAAATTCTCCAGATCTCCTATTTAAAACACAAGACCAATAAATATGTCTTGGACAGAATAAACTCTGTTGCGGGTCGTCAAGAAACCATTTTAACAACAATTAAGAGACCTAAGATGGCATGGTTTGGTCATGTACTGCGACATGATACCCTGACAAAAATTATCCTTCAAAGCACTGTAGAAGGGAGCCGCGAAGTGGTCGACAGCTGAAAAACTGGCTCGACAACATAAAGGAATGGACAGGGATGAGATTGAACAAATTATTGGCCGCCACTGAAGATAGGCAAATGTGCAGATCGTAGTCTGTTGATGTGTCCATGCGCTCCCCCCAACAACCGCAACAGTCACAGGACTGTTTTTTCCATATATATGTATATATATATATGTATATATATATATATATGTATATATATGTGTGTATATATATATCTAATATATAAAGCTCAAATGTTTGTATGTTTCACTTTTCGACTTTCTGTTAGACAATCACAGAAAAACCAAATGACGGACGGGGACCAAATTTGGCAGGGCGGTTCCTTTTACCCTGAAGGTGGTTTTAAGTTAGTTTTTGTAATTGTCCCTTTTGCCCGAATGCCGTAAATTAAATAATCAGAAAATGCAGAGACAAAGAATAAAAAATTTAACCTCATTTCTGTATTGAACAAATTTACGCGGACGTTCAAATGCCGTTCAAAGCGAGTTACTTTTGGTGACGTTTTTTTTCCCTAATGCCAATACTTTATTTTAAGCCGTGCGCATTTGAAAAAATATTATAATGTCTAATTACGGTGCGCACATTTTCGTGTGCGCTTCATAATTTGAGCTGTGTAGTACAAAGAATTGTCATCTTCTTTACTGTTACTTTCTATATATTAGATAGACACGTAAACATATTTAATTACAACTGCCAAACGATGCATTAGATTTAATTGTTTACACGTTTAAATTTAATTGCGAATTTGTTTTAATTATTTTATGTTCCATAACTCGACATTTAATGAAAAACCGATTTATATAATAATTGTGTCAGTATTTTTTTCAAGGCTTCATTTTTAGCGGTGCAAGTTTTAAAATCTTTTATCGCCTGATTACTGTGCGCAGATTTTCATGTACGCATCTTAAATATAGCCTATATTTTTTTTATTTATCTTTATTATCTTTATCTCATAGACGCTGTTGCAAATATTGTATTAATTACAATTGTGTTACATTGCAGTGTCGTAAATATATAAGAGCTTTTTTAGTGACGACAGTGGCAGAGATCTTTTGTAAAAATGTCAACAAAGCAGTGGCCTTTTTTTAATGGATACAAACAAACAAACATAAAAATATCAACTCAGCTTTATATATTACATATGCGTTTAAATTATTTTATTTCAATTATTTTCACGATCATTGTATTAATATTTTACATGCAATAAATAAAATTGGGATTTTTAAAAATTTAATTCATAACTCGACATTTAATTAAAAACCATAGATGTAGCGAGTTTATTTTATGTTGAAGTGATGGCCTATGTCAAATAAACGTACACTTTAAAACTGTTTACTTAAGCTTTATATACACTATACATTATAAACTTTCGCTACCGAACGTATTAACAAAAGTTGACTAAATTTAATGAAGTGATCCTGAAAACGCTTAATTAATATGAATTGCGAATTGAATATGTTTTTATGTTCATTCCTTTGTATTCCCATTTCTAAAATTGCCTTTTAATCATTTTTAAGATGCGCTTATCAACAGACGGTTGAATCTTTTTTTATTTAATGTATTTTATTTTTCAGATATAAAATCTGGTGTGTGTGTGTGCATTGAATATTATTTACAAAATATGATGCCTTATCCGAAATAGGGAACAAAAAAAGATTCCTTTTTGAAATTATACACATTGCTTATAAACCGTAAATATAAATCGTAAAATATAGAGACATAAAAATGTTAAATATTATTTCCCTGTTTAGACAATTATGAATACGTCAAAATGAAGAGTTATTTTGGTCCAGTACATTTGCTTTATAACAAGACTTTATTTTATGCGGCCAGCTTTCTATATGTCTAAATATGGTGTGCACAATTTTTTATACCATTTTAATACGACCGTTTTTTTTAAAATAGTATTTTAGAAAGTACATTTATAATTTTGTTTATTTGCACTATGAGTCAATTAGCTTTTGCCTTTTAAAGGGATATTGCCACATGTTCTTTATCTCATAGACGTGGTTACAAATATTATATAACTTACAATTGTGATACGATGCAGTTTCTTAATTATATATTAAATTTTTGAGTGACAAGGGTGGTAGAGCTCTTTCGGAAAACATATAAGTTATGTTAATTTTGTACAAGTGGGAATGAAATTGTAAATTTAGTTATTATGGTCGGCAATAATCATTATTTAATAAGTCATATCTTTTGAATAGTAAGGTTATGTTAAAAGGCACTGCAATAAGTGAAAACAACACACGCGGTAAAATGGCATATCTCTGTTTCTCATAAGATTTTAACTAAATAGTTGAATCTGAAATTTAACTTGGCAAATAAAAATTGTAATAACCATCACCTAATACTTGGATAAAGGGTCAGCACACTCCCGCTACAAAGTGCAGGTATTTTTAAAGTATATATATACATATAAATATTTAAATATGTTTGTGTGTGTATGAATGTCCTTTATAGCTGTCTAAACCATTCACCCGATCGTCATGAAACTTTTCAAGACTGTTGAGTATGCTCCCGGGATGGTAACTATCTTTTTTTTTAAATTTAACACTCATGGGGCGCCGGGGGCCCATATCGTCATGTTTTGCTTATACGAGCTATATAAAAATTAGTTTAAGCTTTAGCTACTGTGTAAATTATTGGATCTTAACCAAAATGTGTATATGACAACTTGATAGCCAATATTAAAATACTATAGGGCACTAAACTGCTGATGTTCATTCCTTTGGCGCTGAGTGCCCAAAAATTCACATTTTTTAAGCGTTTAAGATTTTATTCACCATTCAGTCATTAACAATATTGACAAATTTTGACACATGTATCAATTATTATACTAATTGAAATGAACAGATGTTTTGAACTTTATATCTTGCCCAGAATGGGCCCTGGGACCCTTAATGTCGTTTTTATCTTATATGAGCTATATAAAAAATAGTTTCTACGTTAGCTACTTAGTAAATGAATAGATCTTCACCAAACTTTCCACACAAAAACTTAGTAGCCTATATTAAAATACTATAGACACTGCACTTCTAATGCCAATATCTTCGTGGCCGGGGCCCCAAATATCTTTTTTCGTATATGTTTAAGATATGTGTCCTATTTACTTTTTAAAGAGCTTGACAAATATAGCCACAATAAAAATGAACTAAAATGAACAGGTTTTTGAAATTGACCTCTTGCACCGAATGGACCAGGGCCCCTTAATGCTATTTTCTCCCTATTGTAGGTATTTAAAAAGTAGTTTAAGAGTTAGATATTGAGAAAAAAACTGGATTTTGACAAAACTTAGAATATAAAAACTTAACAGCCTATATTACTATAGGGCACTGAACTCTTAATTTCCATTCCTTCGAAAAAGTCTTTTACTGAACTTTAATCATTGTATTTCCTATTAAATTTTACACGATATTGAGGAATATATATTGAGTACAATAGATAAAAACAACATTAAGGGCCCCAGGGCCCATTCTGGGCAAGATATAAAGTTCAAAACACCTGTGAATTTCAATTTGTATAATAAGGGATACATGTGTCATTATTTGTCAAGATTGTTAATGACTGAATAATGAATAAAATCTTAAAGGTTTAAGAAATGAGTACAATGGCAATAAAAAAAAACTATAATATCACTCATTTTGGGGCCGGGGCCCTTAATATCGTTTCTTCTTTTGTACGCTATTTAATTATTTATTTATTTATCCGTTTGCTATGAAACTTGGATTTTTTTTTCACACTTCCACGACAATTTCTTCAGAATTATTTTTAAACATACCACTCATTGGTTTCTTTAAATTTATTCCTTTTTACTTTGATCGTTGCAACGCGCGACGGGTCTACTAGTATATATATATATGCCAACCAATAAGGTAATTTTTTTGGTAACAATCTGGTGGTTTACTAATATGATAATACAACTGTATTTTTCTCTTTCTTATTTTTTCAGCCAGACTTAGTAATGCTCAGTCTGAGCCCAACAGCTATGTGGCAACAGTTCCTGTCCTCCATGGTTCCAGAGATTACAAAGGTTGTAAAGTTCTGTAAAAAATTGCCAGGGTTCTGTGAGGTAGAACAGGAAGATCAGATCAAGCTGATCAAGCAGGGCAGCTTTGAGGTGATGGTGGCTCGTTACAGTATCCTAGTGGACGAGATCAATGAGGAAATGCTGGACCCACAGCTCAAAATGAAATCTTCCAGGTTAATGTCCCCATATTAACTAAAACCTTATCTAGATTTAAATTATTTTTGGAAATTCAAACTTCAGTTAAATTCATTTAGGTAGATAAATATGTGTATCTGTGTGTTTCTGTTAATTCAAAGGCACATTGTTCGTCAAATTCCCATGGGTCCATTTCTGGATGAATTTTTTGAGGTGGCTCAGAAATTTAACCCCCTCATGTTGTCAGATGGCGAGATTGGTCTCTTCACTTCAATTCTTTTGATCTGCCCTGGTAAGTCTCTTAAAAGTGGCATTGAAAATTACTTTTTTTGAGAGAATACAAAGATTTGTAATGATCAAACTGTAATAACCAAATAGGGAAACCAAAATTTTGTGTAACTGTCACTTTCAAGTGAATATAAATAGACAAGAAAAATAAATGTATAAGTTTTGTTTGACAAGATTATCTTATTTGTGTTAGCATCATTGTAAAAGCAATGTCTACAAAATCTGCTAGAAAATTTTACGACATTCCAAATTAAGTTAAACCTTCTTTCTATATTTAACTGATTGCAAAATTCTATTGTTTTGTTTTGTTTTTCTTTATGTTAACAGACCGCAAGGATTTAAAAAATAAGGCTGCTATTGCTACCATTCAACAGTTGTATCTCCAAGCATTATATTATCTTTTGAAACATAACCACAAAAGTAAGTTTTATGTGTATGTATTTTCAGGTTGATATCAAATTTCTTGCATTCAATAATCAGCATTAAAAACAGCTGGCCAATTTGTTCTTGTACTTAATTACTGATTACTGCTAGTGAAAGAAATACACATATGTTTAGAATTATGTAACTGATAAATACTGCAGCTGAAAATTATGCCTAACATTCAGGTGATTCTGTAATAGCTGCTGTGATTTAACTTAGGGACTAGTCTTGGTATTTTAAAATGTAATTTTCAATAGCATGTACAATTAAGTGTTTAACTAATGAGAGTTTTTTAAATTATTTTTTTTCAACCATTTCTAAATACACATTTATAATATATATTAATATATATATATATATAAACTGTCTTATTTCCGGTCCTCAAAATGGCGGAACTAAATTACTCTGCCGTCTATAAAAGAAAATAACAAACAAGCGCTGGAGAAATGTACAATGTACAAATGTAATCTGAGGAAATCAAGGATATCAAGAAATTGTTTGAATTGAATTCTTTCTATGCCCGTCTGGTACTGTATTTTATTTGTATTTGGCATTTTGTGGCTGTATTAATTGATATAATAGTACTACTACTACTAGGACCGGAAGTTGATCAAAATGGCAGAAACTAAATTTTTCTGCCGTCTGTAAAATAAAAGAATAAACAAGCGCTGGAGAAATTTACAACGTACAATTGAAATATGAGGAGAAAGGGCGAAGGCGGTTCACTGGCACTTCAAAACCAGTCGCTTCGGGTAGATGAGGCTCGTTAACCTTGGCTGGTAGTTTATTAGGAGAAGGAAACTCTTGACTTCAAACCTCCGCTGCCTTGGGGCTACATTTACTACCCAGGAAAGGCTAAGGGAGTAAACCCTGACAGAAAACAGGAACTGGAGCACCTACAGATGGTCCATGCATAAAAATTATGTACATTCCAGCAGCTCCTGCGACGCCAATGGGACCAAGCTGCATCGACGAAGTTGTTCCCTTGGTTACACCATTGACGTGGAGAGGGGGGATATGCTGTATGGGCAGCAGCTAATTCTCCATAATAACCGCCCAGGCTTGCATCACCTCTGGAGAGGACACTCCAGCATCTCAAATAGTCCTGCACCAAGAAGTTTTTGCAAAAAAAAACCAAGGTGATGCTCCATCGTCTCTCGAGACGGAAGGATTCCGAAGATATATTTATTACTTTGACTAAAAAAAATGTTGATCTGCAGCTTTCTGCATAAAACTTGGTTTTAAATATCAAAATCAGTAGCTAAGAAATTATTTTCTTCATTTTTCTGTTGTAATAAAAATTGAAGAAGCTCAAACTTCTATCATTAATATTTTGTGTGTTTTAAACTGCCTCAATGTGTTATTATATAAATGATATTCTGATAACATAAAGTTAATTTTGTTTTGTATTTCAGATGCTGATCAGACCTTTATGTCACTAATTAACTTGATACCACTATTCAGAAGAATCAATGAGGATCATGCTAAATTCCTCAACAACATCAAGATGAAGTCCCCTACAGAGTTTACACAACAGTTTGCTCAATTACACAGGGAAGTGTTTGATGACTAGAGTTTAATGACATATAATTTATTCCTGTTTCATGATGACACTTGTTTGCATTGCCCTTTTAGACTCTATAATTTTACATACATGTGTTCAACTCAACCACATATTTCTTTCATGGAAAGTTCAAGGTACACAATATTTTTCTCTCTTACCCATGAGGAGAAAGAAAACATAAAATTTGATTAAACTGGTAAAATAAGGAAGCTGATATTAGCTTGTGAGATTCAGTTTGAAAGAGGGAGGTTCTTTAGTTTAGAAGAAATATTTTGGTGCAAAATGTTTGCAAAAATAGACAAATGTAATATATTAATCCACTTCTCAAAAGTCTCAAGTACTTTTTAGTTTAGTTTTAATTTATGCTCTGAAGCTTTTTGGCTTTCAATATTAACTCAACAGCTGTAAAATATAAATATAAACAAAAAATAGATTATTCATTTAAAATAATATATTTTGAAAAACATTGAGATTAATTCTCATGGCAGAGAATTGTGTATGTTCAGTGTTAAGTTTGAAGCTAAATGATTAAAATTGTATAAAATAAAGGGGACAGTTTACAAGTGCATCCAACGGGATTTTTTAATGAATACCAGTAACTATTTATCTATTGCCCCAATTAAGGAGATTACATGGTTTATTAGGCCAATATCATTCAAGTTGTGTTGTGAGATGTAGCAGTCTATAATTGGGGAACTTTTATAGTTGAAATTGGAACCATGCCTATTATAAGGTTTGTGATTCAGAAAATCATATTATGACGCAATATTAAGTGAAAGTATTTGTCAATAAACTTGAGACATTTTCCATCTATACAATTACACTGGCTTAGAAGTACCACTTCTCTATAAAAATCGGAGGTGCAGCTCATCCACACAAGATCAGTTTTACTTCCAGTTTTTGGAGTGGAGTAATCATACTTAAATCTCTCTCTCTCTTTTTTTTTAATTAGGAAGAAATCGTTCTTTATGAAATGTTAATTAAAGATCACTTATCACTTAGTTTATAAGGACTGTTTTCCAGTTGTTATGAAAAAATGTTTGTGATATTTTCAACAAATATTTACATTTATGCTAAAAAAAAGTTCCAAGTAACACTAAAGTGAGTGTGATTTATCTTGGGATCAAATGCAAACAACCACTTTGGCAACCTCAGACTAAGTTTGTGACCTATAGACAAGTACATATGGTAAATAGGCTATATGTGTTTAATTTAATTGCAAGCATTTGTAGCTAATGGGTTACTCTGTTGTGTCATAAAGAAACTAATATTTACAGGTTGTCATGATGAAATTTGTTGCTAGGACAGATTTATTCTTAAAATGTTTTTAATGAAATTTGTTGCTAGGACAGATTTATTCTTAAAATGTTTTTAATGAAATTTGTTGCTAGGACAGATTTATTATTAAAATGTTTTTAATGAAATTTGTTGCTAGGACAGATTTATTCTTAAAATGTTTTTAATGAAATTTGTTGCTAGGACAGATTTATTCTTTAAAATGTTTTTTTAATGAAACTTGTTAAAGGTGTATCAGTGTATAATTTTTTTTAAAGAACTAAATGTTACAGAAAATAGCTATTTACTGGACAGAAGTATCAATAACTCTAACCTAAAGTGTAAAACTATACTTGCTACTAGATTGAATAATGAAATTTTTTTTATTTTGCTCCGAGGATTATAGAGTATTAAATTGTTAACACATTATTTTATATCCTGCTTATTAGAAACTTGTAAACAATTATTAATTATTAGACCAATGTAGTAAAGATGAACTATATTCTTACTTATACAATTATAATTTCTAAAATAATAATTCCTCTAAATATAAATTTTGCAGAATAAAGCAGGTTTTTATTGTGTTAGATACAGTATTACAGCAATTTGGATGAATTGAACACTACACAATTTAGAAGTATTTGAAAAATCTTGTTGAGAGTATGAGAAGTAAAATCATGATCAACCTGTTATTATTATTTTTTTCATATTTAACTCGATATTAAAATATTTTTCTCTTTTATTTTAGTGGGTGCTCAAATAGCACATATATTTGTATTTTTTAAAAAAAGGAATGCTATCTTTTGCTCAAATTTACATGCTTCACAGAATATCATTAAGTGTATCTTGTTTAAAATGCAGTTTGGCAGCATCACACAGAATATGCTGAACAATATAATCTTGCCTTGTTTGTTTTTTTAATCACAGACATCATGATTTATTTTAGATTTTAACTATTGTTTTGTGTGATCTCATTACCTTTCAGCTATTTTAAAACACAACATTGACTGTGTATGTAAAGAAAACAAATTAAGGAACATTTCTTATAAATGCAAATGTTTGAACTAGATGAAATAAATTAAGGAGCTTTGTGGATGCATCTCCTTATCTTAAAACCTTGTAATTTTTAAATCTATATGAAAGAATACTTTAAACTTAAACAAACCTATTTAAATACACCCCCTCCCCCAATTCTTTTCTAAATTGTTTTGTGTGTTATTGATTTTCTTTATATCCTAAAAGTTTTCTTTAGAGATTGATTCAGCAGCCATCTAAGTAGCATTTTAAGAATAGGTCTGAAATGAGTATTAGCTCCCCCCTCCCCCAATCCGTGGATAACAAGAGCCTTAGAAGTTACAATGTAAATAAGTAGCACTCATAAATAAACTACTTTTCCACTGGATATATGTACACCTGATATTGTTCTTTAATGGGTAAATTGCTCTTGAATTAAAAAAAAATGTGACAGCTGTTAAGAAGCTATGAATTTAGCTGTTTGTATCATCAATAGCTGTCTACCTCATAATTTAGTAATGCTTTAACTTTAATTATTGTAAATACTATTGATTTTACTTTCAAATTTTGTTTTTGGTGAATATTTTATAGAAAAAATTGTACAACATATTTGAAGTTAACAAATGCATCACTGTCATGGTTACATTTTAGTTTTAAACATTATACAAGTTAATCAACATGAATGACTCTCCAGTCATGTCAAGTGATTTAGTTTGTTTTTTTAGTTTGTTTTTTTAAACAAAAAAAACACACTATTTTTATATATAATCTTGTGGCTGTGAAACCAAGGTTTTCACAATTACATTTTTTTTGTCCTTTCAAGGATTATCTTCATGGTTTGTCGGTAAACTGTTGCCTTAAATGACCGTGCTAATCTTTGTTTACTATTTTGTACTTCACAATAATGATTTTTTTTAAAAAAGAAAAAACAAATTGTACATCATTGACATACAAATGGCTTTTTTCAGGGAAACATTACCATTAAACATTGCTATAATTTTAAAACAAAAGCAATTAGAAAATGATCATTCTTTAAAAAAATGCACTCACTTTAGTAATTGATGGGGTATTATTAACTAAATTCAGTTTCTTTTACCAAAGCAGGTGATTTTTTAAAAAGGTATTAAAAGGGAGCAAACTGCTTTTTTTTTATGGAACCAGTGCTGCGAATTAAACAAATGCAACTCATTTCCTAATTCTTAGATTTCTTTTTGTTTTGTTATGTTGAAAACAAGTTCACATATGTATTTCCATTTTTTTATAAATTCTTTTCCAACTGACAGATAGTTTGGCTTTCATGTACATTTGTAGTTAAATTGATTACTGACTATATTTTAATATTGAAAAATTATCTATCAACTTCTATGTAAATTACATATGTTCATGTACATTCGTTTTTTAAAAAAACTTATTGTTACCAAGTCTGCTGTTATACCCATAATACCCTGTAGCAGAATTACTGATATCATGCTGTCCTGGGACTTGTATGATAGCTCATTTTAAATAGATGAGCTTAACATCATATCTAAGGTAAAACAAATTTTTACATAAAAATTTGATGACTTTTTAAAAAACAAATAATAAAATGGCCCTTATGACATGTTTTACTTCTTATACATGCACAAGGCAAGTATGCTGATTAGTTTTGTTACATATAAATAAATCTTGGGCCTTTTATTTAAGAATAATGTGATAACTCCACTTTGTTGTCATGTAAATTAAAGCACATTATGGCCTCAATATCTACGGGTGGATTTAATAATGGTTTTTATTAAGGCATAATAATAATAATAAGGGGGATTGGAATTTTTTTCGCCTTAAAATTAGATAACATTTGCAGACAAATTGTTTTGATATTAAAAATGATTCTTAAACAAATTGAAAGTAGTCACCAAATTTCTTACAGCAATAAATTGCTGAAATGACAGCAAAATCTCTTCAGCATTATGATTTAAAATACTTTTTTATGCTTAATTTGTCTTATTTATTTGAGGTACCTGAAATTGGTTAGTTTATAATTCCATGTCTACTACCTGGCCTTTTATACAAAGAAGAATAACTGTTTAATTAGCAGATCACGGCAACTAAGTGTGCCAAAATTGATAATTGAAAATCAGGATCTTGTTTTAAAATTTAAAGATTTCTTTTATTGCTCAATGGGAAATAAGATACATTAGAATAGATTCAGCTAGATGTGAAAGTTTACCTTAAAAAGTTGGATGATTATGAGCGACTCTTTTGGTTGGAAGTTTAGCCAAAACAATATTCACTATTTAATGAATTTATTCCAGTGTCTTCACATTGGATATCATTTGTTACTGAAATGGGTGCAAAATGGAAATAGAAAACATAATTTGCCACTTTTGGCTCATCCATATCACTTGTGACTTAGCACTTTTTAGTTTTGATCTGATCATAACTCTACTTGTGGATTGGAATATTTGAATTTTTCATTTCATGGGTTTTTTCTGTTGTTTGGAAATACAAGCTTGTGATGAATTAAACATAATAATTGTAAGCTTTTAACTGGATTATATATTTTGTGTTTTTAAAAATAGTCCAAAGAGTATTTATTTATTGCTACATTTGTGTTTTCCCTTTTAAAATATGTGTCAGCCTAGTTATTGAAAATTATTTTAAATTAGTTCGATCAACATGTAACAATGGAAACTATCTTAGAATGAGCTAGCTATTCTAGTGCTTCCCATACTTTTTAAACATTGGAAAATACCTCAAATCATATCAGGTTGCCAAATATTTCTCCAGTCTTATCACAACTTTGAGAAGCACTGAGATACTCTTTTATACAGACAGATAAGAAACACCCTTCTACCATTTATAAAATATTTTGAAAAAAGCATAAAACATCTGTCTACAATTTATTATATATTTTCATTCTTTCTTTTTATATTTTTAATTTACCCATTTGATAATTGTGTTGACAGTTAACTTTTTATGCATTATTTATAAAGCAACTCACATAGAAGAAAATTCTAGTATTGATCCCTATATTATTTTTAATGATCTTATTTCATGTAGCCATTAGTATGTGCCTTTAAAAAGTACATCAGAGTTCCTTCATAGCAACCACAATTAAATTACATGTATTTAGCTAAAGCGTTTACTTCAATAATCAAAAAGCTGTGTCAGTTTAGTGAATTCAAAGTGAAAAAAGGGAGTTTCAACAGAAACAATCTTATATACTTGGGAAACTTAGTACTGCCACAAAATACATAAAAATTCACCATTTTAACCAGTAAGCAGAACATCACTTATGGAATCAACATATTTTGGATTGAAGGAGCTACGGTACAGCTTTTTACCTACATCAGCCATAGTGCCTATTTAGTCGATGTGTAGAGAATCTAGCCATCAAATCTTCCTGATCTGTTCTAAATTTTTTCTTCTAACTGGATATGAACTTGACATTCCTTCATTCAACCTGGACTATAAATTTTAAGTCCTGAAATCAATTTAATAGTCCTAATGACTTGTCCAGTCAATCCTGTACATTGTCCTTATTTCTTCACTTTACTATTCCATCACATCATAATTATACAGAACAGGTTATTATTTTAATACTATGTTTGTATAGTCTGATCTTCAACATTTTTTGTCACATTTTACCATTTCTCCCCCAATTTTCATATACCATATTTGTATTATAATTTGCATTTGTATATTTCTTTGACATAAAAAGACATTTTTTTTAACAGAGTGCCATGATTTTTTAAGAATATTTATAAATTATAAGCATACAAAAATTTCTTTTTGTGTCATCTATATCATACTTGATAAAATATATATTTGTTGGCATAATGATGTCTATATATTTTAAAGCCTTAAATTGAACCATTGTGTATGTCCTTTGATATTACACTAACAGTGCTTATGGGAAAAATGTAATAGTCAAATGGTTTGAGGCTGTGTGGGTTTTAAATAAAGTGTATGCATGATCAATTGTACAGGCCTTATTCTGCGCAGTTAGACATTTACTGCCAGCTTGTGCTTTTTATTAAAATCTTAAATAATAAAAAAACAAACTAATTTCTATGTTAATGACATGAATTAATGTGTCCATATCATCAGTTCTCCTTATATTCCAATACTATTTTTCCTTCATAATTTGTGTTCAACTTTGAATAGTATTATGCCATGGACACGCTAATAAAAATGAATTAAAATGCATTTTATTTGTTTTTTTTAATTAATTGGCGTGGGAAATTTTATATAGACATCAGAATCTGATTTATGTTTAATTTCATTTTAATAAAAATAAATAGAAGTAAAAAAAGATTTTTAAAAACAACATTTTTATAAGCGGGCTAAAAAGAAGAAAATAAGTTAAAACTTATTAGTTCAAGTACTTCAATTTAATATGACTAAAAACGTGGGGCGGGCGCTTATGAGGTTTAACATGCGCTTCAGTCATTCTCTCACTTATAGATCTCTCTTTTGCCTTCTAAATTAGAAATCTTTAATTTTTATACCAAACACCCGCCCCCACGTTTTTAGTCATTAAATCGAAGAACTTGAACTAATAAGTTTTAACTTATTTTCTTCTTTTTAGCCCGCTTATAAAAACGAGGTAAAATTTTGAGATCTCTAGGACCATCAGAGTGGTTTAATTTTACATTGGCAGATTTGAAAAATCTTGGACAAACCAACACACAAACAGGAACGAAAGCAAGTTAATAAGACGTGGTTAATAAAAATGATCTGAGGACGGGTTAACTGTTAACAACCTTACTTAAATTCATTCATTTCATTTTAAAAAAAAATAATAATAATAAAAAGTTTAATTTTTTTAAATTCCATACCAAACATTTGAGGAAATAACAGATTGCTTTCATTATTTTAAAATTTTAAATTTAATAGATTCTATTTTTCACAACTTTCACCAAATTTTTTGTTGTTACAAGGTCTGTACCAAAGCAAAATTTGCACAGTGTCAAAGTACTCCTAGTTCTTTTCTTGAATTAATTTAGTCACGTTTTTTAATATTGAACATTATTTTGTAAAAGTTGGTTGCTGTCTTGACTACCAATTCTACACTTCCATAGTGACTTTAATTCTACATTCTGAATCCTCATTTTCAGTGTATGTTATCTTGCCAGGAGATTTTCTATGTCATACAAGTCCAGAATTTTAGTGATGATTGTTTGGATAATTTCTAAATCTATATCACTACTGAACACCTGCAGAGATAGAGAAGATTGGGACAGATGATACAATTGTAATTGTTTTTATTTAAAACCACAACAGTACTAAAGATCATTAAAATTTTGAACCAAGACAGGTGCATTGCCATTATATTACTATAGATATTTTTTGTGAATTAAAAAAGGTCACAGTTTTTAAAATGGTTTGAAAGTGAACTAAATTTAATGGAAATACTCAGTTAATTATCTTAGATACAAGTATTTGAGAAAAAATGCCTTGTGATAAAAAAATAAGTGTCAAAATATAATCAGTAAAGAAACTACAGTCGAACCCACTTACCTCGAGCTCGGTTAGCTCGACCACCCTATTATGTCGACGTTTTTTATTGGAACCGCCAAATTCTCTCTTTGTCTTAGCATTTTTTCATCGGCTAGTTCGATTTTTTTAAGTCGCCGAAACCTAGTACCTCGAGCACAAAAGAGGGCCAAATTTGCAACTTTACTTGCTTAGCTCGATTTTCGTCGGTTGACCTAGGAATGCACTCTGTCATTTTTAGTTCAAAACAGTGTTGACATCTCGTTTTTCTTCGAGACTTCCGGCTATTGTGTTGTTTTGCGTGTGTGAATTATAATTCGACGTGTATCCATGGAGTATGTATTCACCCGAGGTACTGGACAATCGCGTTAGAGGTCGTGAATCGTCATTATTTCGCAGTGCGTGTTATATTATTATTAAACTTAATTCATTTTCTGATGCATTAATCATTTTATTTTTAAAGATAAACGAATATCTTTAGAAATGAAAATAAAGGTTTGTATCAAGAATAGACGGTGGTTTTTATATAATTAAATAAAAAATTAATAAATTATTATTCTTTTAAAAGTTTGTTGTTGTTACCAGTAAGATACGTGACTGTTACACTAACACGCGTGTGACGATGAAATGAAATCAGGAATGATTTTTTTAAATTTTTCTGATAAGGGATGATTTTTTTTAAAAATCGCTTAGACTTATTTGCCGGCCGAGATCTAACACAGTACACACAGCACACAGCGTGCTGTGATCAACGGTCAAGGCCACAATAGTTTTATTTATATTACAAGTTTGATTGACTGAGGAAATTCGAGAACGTTCTGATAGTTAAGTAACAGATATCCTGCACGTCAAAAGCATTAAACTTAAAATAACCATATTGATTTGTTTATTTGTATTTTAAATTCGCTGATACGACTGCAAACGCGACTGTGACACGGCGAAGCGTAAACTTTGACCTTTTAGCGCATGCGCAGACAATTATAAACTGGTAACTTATTTTTCATTAAATGGAATCGAAACATGATAGAGACGTAATCAAAGTCCTTTACTTCGGCATAAATATATATACATGTGTATATGTTAATATTTTGCTGCCATATTGGTTTTTGTTTTAACTCGATCATCGGTTATGTCGACGCCATTTTTCATACCCCAACGCCGTCGACTTAAGCGGTTTCGACTGTACTTTTAAAAAAACACACCAAATGAGAAATATTGAAACAAGTGGAAAAAACATTATCTTCCACCTACCTGCCACCACTTTTTTTTTGCATATTTATAAAATGGAACCTCCAATCCATGACAATGTAATGCCAAGTATAAAACTGAGACAGCAATATGTTCAGGTTGAAAGTCTAGGCACAAGCCGTTGTGGTAGCTGTCTCTTAACAATGCCCATGATGTTCTGGGAATGGGAAATTCTTCCCATTGCCTAGGTTCCATCCAGTCTGATATGGCTTTTAAGTAGTGACACAGATACTGAAAGAAAGAAACCACTTAAGTTACTAAATAAATAAGTATTCGTAATTAATAATAAACTTAGTCTTTTCTTTCTTTTTTTTGTTGATAATCAGTCATAAACTTCATTAAAAAAATATTATGTGATCAATAGAGAAGCCAATTTTTGAAAGATGTTAGGAAATTTTTTGGCATCATTGGTTTTATTTAAGAGAAAACTCTATAATATCAATATCAGAAAATATACCTTGTGGGGATGATCAAAGACAACCTTAAACTGCAAAGCTCTTAACAGAAAAAGTTCACAACTAGCTACACTTTCCCTCAGAGCCCAGAATGTGTCACCAATCTCCAAAGGGGCTTTGTTTTTATGAAGAGTTCTGCATTTTAAATACATTTTTAAAAAAAGATGCATAAAATCTAGAGGACATATTATTTTAACAAATTTTTAACATTTAGTTTAATTTCAAACTCAACATTCCTGAATAATTTTAATTTTTCCATAGTTACTTCTTAAAATTAATGAAATGTAGTCCTTTTGGATTAGCTGAAACAGAATCAGATGTCTTTTTTTCAACAGAATGTGCTGTCATGGTGCTATGGTGTTTAATAAATTGAAGTACGATTGATGGTTATATGATAGAGATCCAGAGGCTGGAGTGAAAGCCTTTATTACTTGACACAGTACAGATTCATACACAAATTATCTTCACTTAGAGTTGTGTTCCTGGTTAATTGCGTGTAAAAGCAGGGGTTAGTGTAATTCCTAGAGAACAGTTAAGCAACACAAAATCCCTGTTTTCAAACATTGAGTAATTTCTAACACTCATGGATAAAGAATGTATGAAAATGAAAAAGCTAATTGATTAAAGAACTACAATGTATTAACTATCTCAAACTATAATTTATAGCATAAAGAAATTATCAAGAACTAATTACTTTTTTTAAAACTAGCCTACATTTTATTTAAAAGCCATTATGAGACTTTAAAATTTATTGAGGGGAACAGTTTTAAACAAAAGATGAAATACAGATAAGTCAAGTTCATTTTACACAGCTCACCTGTAACAAACATTGACTATATCCCTCATTCTGACATTCTCTTCTTCTATCTTACATGCAAGTGAGAGGCATGTTGCACCAATAAGCTGTCAAAGAAGGTTAAATAATTCATCTATTATTAATGATACTGAATAAATATTGCTTTACTCATTCTAAGTACAACTGAAGAATTAAATCCCTTTTGATTAACATATATTCAATCCCATGTAGGAATGTGAAACATTTAATGTCTTATTACAAAAGTATGAAATGTACAATCAATAGAGATAATTAAGTATTCTGATTAAAACTAAAGATCTGGGAATCAACAAAAGTGAAAAATGAGCCAGTTTCTCTAATAAAAACTTTTCATTGTGACAACTCAACTAACAAAAGCAAAAATTGACTATATAGTACTTTACAAACATTTCAAAAAACAATTTTTTACAATTTTTATTTTGTTACATAATGATTTTTTGAAACATTTGGAAAGTTCTAAATCGTCATGACTTTAAAAAATATATAATATGCTATGTTTTTTCTTTACTTAATGACAAAATACAATGTACTCTGAAATATAATATCTCCTTCATAATAAATTAATTTGATATATTTATTATTGACATTAAAAAAAGTTTTTTTTTACTTACAAATGGATCATAATCTTTCAACTTATTTTCACGAAAGAATTTATGATAAATTGTGGATGCTGTTGCAATAGGAATGCTTTGAAGATGAAGTTTAATACCTGCATGTGTAAGACAAGACAAATCTTTTGCTGAATTTCAATGTACTATATCAATTAACATAATATACTTTTTAAAGTGGATAAAAAAAGTAACATTGAATGAAGTAGTAAGTATTCAAAGACATTTGAAATATTGAATTGACATTCCAAAATCAAATTTTGATTATTTTTAGTTAATGAATAATTCTATATACCAAACAAACTAACTAGGGCTGCGGAAATTAATGATTAATTTCTCGATTAATCGTTAAAATTTGTTAACGATTAAAAAAATTTTAAAACGATTAATCAACCCACCATTTATAAATGTATTGGAAGTAAAAAATTAACATATTTCGGCAATAAATATACACTAATTTCCGGACGATTACACGAACATTTTGGTTTTAAACTATTGAATGACGTGAATGTTCAAAATGTTGATTAAGGTTATTGTGTCCATTGAGAGAATTCGTTTGCTTACCATGCAATCTTCCCTCTAAGTCTAAGCTTCGTTGGTCCGTGTGCAAAATAAATATTTTAAAAAACTCTTGTGCAAAGTTGCACACCGTCCATTTTTTGTGCAATATTTTACAAAATTTGCTGCGCAGTGATTCTAAACTCCTGCGTGGCGTTGATCAAATATCTGCGCAGCCACGCTGCATAAAGGGAACACTGCTACCATGTTTCTAACACTTCCCTTACATATCAACTGCAAACCAAACATCCAATACAGTATCAGAAACTTCAGCTGAGACAATCTAAAGCTATGTGAACAATTGTTCAGTTCGGCTGGTTATTTTGTCAATAAGACCCGCTCATCACTTAAACCAACTAATGTCAATACACTTGTCTGTTTGCGTTGTTGGTATAAAGAAGACATTCCAGTGTTATTTTGATTTTCGACAAGTAGGTTTAATAAATGACATGGTATGACACCATAAATTTCTATTTTTGGCTTTAATCAAAATTAACGATTAATTAATCGTTAATTTTTCAAAAATTAATGATTAAATTTAAATTAATCGTTAACAGCCCTAAAAATAACAATAAGTTATGTCATATCTGTCATGATTCATTTTGATTAATTGAAGTTTCAACATCAACCAATTTACTGAGCCTGATAATTTACTAATAAAATAGGCCCTACATTTTTACTTATCATTTTAATAATATGTTAGAGCTATTAAATTCATAAATAAAAATGCATTTAATAGATTTAATGTATACTAATCCAATACTAATAGAAACCAGTCATTTTTTAATTTTAAAAAATAAATTGTTTGATACGTTCTATATATAAGATTCTTGCGTCATAAGCCTACGTCCTTTACTAATAATAGAATGCACAGGCCATGCTGGCCTGTTTTTCAAGTGAACCAGCTTTCACTGTTCACAGGCCATGGCATACGAGGTGATTCTTGCACAATGCCCAGCCACCTTTATTTACCCCAACTAATGTCAGGTATCGATCCATCATAGTCAGAGATGGGTGGACTCAAGGACACCTTTGCCCTTACTAACCTTACGTTTAGGCCACCCAACAGGAAACAAATCCCTGTCTTCTCAGTAATCTCAGAGACTCAAACTCGCAACTATTGTCATTGTTATTGGTCCACTCCAATCGAGCAGGAGCGTGCTTGCCGCTTAACCACCCACCATGTCCCCATTTAAAATTTTATTTTATTTTACTACTTTTAGTATGCATATGCCATATGCCCCTTGCCTTAAATTTAAATAATACAAGGCATCACCTTTTTTCATTGTAATAATTTGTAAGCCTTTTAATTTTTAAATGAATAATAATCATATTATTTTTTCAATAGGCATAATAAAAAAATAATGAACAAATTAGCCTCAACTAATAGTAATACTAATAATTTAATAATGTACTGTCACTCTACTAAACTAAACTCTACTATCAGTAGCCTAACTAATAGATAGCAGTTTCAGTTAGTATGAATCATTATCATTATGAATGTGGGCTGGGTAATGTGACATACTATACTTTAAATTATTCTGTATTAACTTTAAAATCTTTCTTTATGATAATTTATGAGATCATAGTCATAAAGTAAAGACTAAAGAAGTATGATATTAATAATATTATAATTAATAATTATTATATTGAATATAATATAATATTAAATATTGAAATGAGTATGAGTACTATGAGTATGAAGTATGATTAGAATTAGACTGAAAGACTGATTTATGATTAGTATGAATTATGAATGTGGATGCACCCACGTTATAATTCATTAATATTTTAAAATAATTATAATTCTGCTCTATCAGATCAAATGTAATACTAAACTAACCAGCTTCGTGAATATATCTAATAACTCGAAAATGCACTCTGGTCTCACTGTCTGACATGTCTTATGATGTCGTAGTACGCAGTAGTTGTTAAATTATTAATTAATGCAACAAATACAAATTTAATTCGTGCTTCTTTGTTCTATTTCTATGTTTTTAATTTTTTTTCAAGTGACTCCGTTACATACAGTTGTGTTTTAAACTCGTGTAGGAAGAATATCGTAACATCCCTATTACAGACGCCCTTTCTAAATAGAAGATGATTGCATCCTGCACTTATCCATGGTTTATATCTAGACTTGTATTTTTTATGAGGCATGAGGGTTTTAAATTTTGATAATGTGCAGTTTTTTGTTTTGGTTAATAATGAATTATTAGACAGCAACAAAATCAATAATCTTCTGTATAGAAGGATCGTCTTTAACAGATTCAGATAAGATTAGTCAATAAGTTAATAAGATTATAAATTATAATGGCGCCCAAAAATTTAATAAAAATACATGACGAAACATACTTTCAAATTAAAAAAAAACACTTTATATTTATTAATATCTTATCTATGACAGATGCTCTTTCTAGGCAGTAGATAATTGCGTCCTGCGCTTTTTCGTGTTTTATATTAGTTTTGATTTGTATTAGAAATTTAAATGTTGACGTCCACACACTTGAGACGATGTGTGACGAGGGGGGGGGCGTGTTTGAGAAACGTGATGTCACATCAAAGCTCGCTACTTAGCTACTTTAAATAAAAGTTCCACTTAAATATTTGATTTCTTACAACTTATTTTATGACGCTTTACAAGGCTTCACGCATATTACGGTATTAGAGTGCAAACTTTACACTAAATAACTAAATACATACTTAAATTTAAATGACAAAAAAGTTATTAATTTCAAAAATGCTCTTTTTAAATAGAAAATACAGCTTCTAGGACAGCAAAGCTTTGTGATTGTGAAGTCATATTGGAGGGGGGGGGGATCTATGTTTTTGTGACACGCGTGACGAGGGGGGGGGGTTGAAAAATCGGCGAAAATCGCGTGACGTCATTTATGGACGGCCCCTTTTTGTTTACTTTCCAAGTTAGAGTTAATTTCCTTATGTATTATTACTACTTTTCTTTTTTATTCTTATACTTATATCCTCTAGTTTTTCTAGGTTTAATAATTTAACTTATGGTTTACTCTTGTCCATTTTGAATATTCTCCAGTGTTGAATCTGGCAGCTCCGTTTTAAATTTGTTCTAGTTAATCTTTTGTTGATGAGTCCCATACAGACTATGAATGCATATTCTAGTACAGGTCTCACAAAAAATGGGGAAGCATTTTAGTTTTATAGTCTTATTACATCTGTAAAACTTTCTCTTTAAAGATTAAACCGAAGGTTTTGTGGATTTTAAAATTACATTTTCTTCATTGATGCGGGGATTCCATGATAATTTCTCATTCATTATTTATCATAAGTATTTCGCATTTTTAGTTTGGATTAGTTGTTTTTCACAAAATATAAAAAATAATAATTTTCGCTATAATTTTTTTCAACAAGCCTTTAAATATATTTTTACAAAATTCAAAATCTTGATATACTTTAAACATTTCTTGTTCATTGTTTTTTAAATTGGATTGTGAATGTCTCCTGAAAATTTGATACCTTTATCTCTAAAATTAAAAAAGTTGTGAGGGAAAGAGTACAGAATTTTGAAATTTGGGTCACAAGTTTTTTAATAAATAATATAGTATAAGTATAAGGCGCAAAAAAAAATCATAACTCCACTTCTTTAAAAGATAGAAAGACAAAACGGAAAAAGGCCTTAGCAAGCCCTTGAAAATGATATATTATTTAAGCCTATTGGACTACATTTAAATTTTCTGTCATAAAGTACCTACTACACATTAACACAAATATAATAGTTTGCATTTTATTTTGTTGTTGTTTATTTTTCTTTGATACTTTTAAAATTTTTAAAGGTTGACACTTTCGTGGGTGGAAGACATAATCCCATTAGTTTCCCATTTTATTAATTCATGTTGGTCTTTTTGTAAGATTTTACTATCTTGTTCTGATTTAATTGATCTATAGATTATACCTGCATCTATAGAATACCTCTGCCATAATTGATATTGATGTCTCATATGATGGAACATGGCAGACAAGAGGCCACAAGTCAAACTATGGTGTTGGCTGCATCATTGAAAATAGAACAGGGCTGGTGGTGGACTATCATCTTATGTCCAAATATTGTCATAGCTGCAGCAACATGAGAGGGAGACTACTAAAAATAAGTCAAGAAAGGTTTGATGCTTGGTACAAAGATCATAAGTCATCATGTGACATCAACCACCATGGTTCAAGTGGGAGCATGGAGCAGCAGGCAGCAAGTGGGCTCGCTCAGTGGAGAGGCATGGTTTTCGCTATAAAAGTATTACTTCTCATGATGATGCCAACACTATAAAAGCCATATAAACACGAGCTTGACCCATATGAGGACCTCACTGTGGAAAAGCGATAGTGTGTCAACCATGTTGCTAAAACATTGGGAACAGCCCTTAGAAATGTAGTGGAGGTTTAAAAAAAGCAAAAGGTCAGCCTAGGTGGTAATGGTAAAGGGAAGCTTATGCAAACCAAAATTTCTAAGCTTCAGAAGTACTTTACTAAGGCCATACGCTCTATTTCCACTGTTCCTGAAATGCAGAAAGCAATGTGGGCGACATTTAATCACTGCGTTTCTACAGATGAGAAACCACTTCATGGGTACTGTCCTGTCAATGCATCTTCTTGGTGCTTCTACCAAAGAGCTGTTTCAAAAGGTCTCCCTCTTGGGTCACATGATAAGATGCTTTCTACTCATCTGTGCCCATTAGTTGCAGAAAATATCAAACCAGTGAAAAGATGACACAGGATGACTTGTTGCTGAGGTGCATTAAGGGGAAAACGCAGAATGTAATTGAGTCATACATTCTGTTATTTGGAGTCGATGCCTTAAAGTAAACATATTTTTGTTGGAAGACAGCGGCTGGAGGTTTCAGTTTGTGTTGGTGTTAGCAAATTTAATATGGGTTCAAAGGCCTCACAGGATTTTTTAACCCTTATAAACCTAAAGCCAGGACTACAAACCAAAATTATAGGACAGAAAAGGAACACTGTGCGCATCTCAAAAGCCCAGAGATCTCTAGAAAATAATGAAGTTTCAAAAAGGCAAATACGAAGAAAAGCAGCGGAAAAAGAAATTCAAAGAATTGAGTTAGAAGAAGGAGGATCTCAAATATACCTGGAGGTGCTGATTTTTTAATTAGTTGTCTTTGATATTTTAATTGAAGTTAACTGTTGATTTAGTATGCTATTTCATGTTTTAAAATATTGCATTGTTATTGCCAAAGTTATGGGTTTCAATTACTTTCAATTACAAAAAGAAAAAAAAATATTTTCAGTGATTTGGGGGGGGGGTGTTTATTTGCTCCTATTATTAAATTTTTAAAATGATTGTTTATAAGCCAATTGGTTTTCATATTGAATATGATTAAGTATTCTTCTATATATTATGCACACATTTTTAGTTCCTTCAAATGAAAATGGTTGCATTAGAATTAGAAAAAAAAATATTTTAAAAATTCATTGATTTTGCTTGTATATTTGCTCCTATTATTTAATTTTTTATTATTCGACTTGAATTTTATGATTACATTTATTTATAAGCCAATTGGTTTTTTTCATTGAATAAGATTAAGTATTCTTGTATATATTATGCAAAAATGTTAGTTTCTTCAAATGAGAGTTTAATTTTCATTTTTCTCAAAATAAACATTTTTAATGGATATTGAATTTTAGATTTCATTTTTCTAAAAAAATCTGTGGTCAAATGCTTTAAAATTGTGTAAACTTGTTAAAATATGGTCTTAAAACAAGGTAGCAAAGCCATTTTGATTCAAAATGATCAGGAAGGGGGGGTGGGTTGGAAATTAACAAAGTTGATATTTCAATGAAAATGCTAAACAGCTGAGGAGAAAAATAAATGGTCACAAAAATAATTTGCAAAAAAAAAGTTTGTTTCTTTTTAGCTCTAGTCTCCTTGTAATAACGTTTGATACTCTTATGACAAGTTGAAATTGAAAACAAAAGGACCTTTTGTAACTTTTATATAAAAGGCTTGCTCTTGCACCATGAAATTTCATCCAGGACCCCACTTTTTGCTCCGCTGGTGTGAATTATGATTATTTGGAAATTATTTAATTTTTACCCCTTATTAATTTTATTTAAGTCCATATACATCATATAAAAACAGTAATCATGTTAATATTTTAGAAAATGAAATTTAGGGTAGTTGACCCCTTCAAGTTAGTTCATGGTGAGAAGCTATTGGTTAAATGATGTATATAAATTAGGAAGAGTCGGGGAACCAGGACAGTTCATTGTGGAACTCCTGAGTTAACCGTTATCGGTGCTGATTTAGATCCATTAATTATAATAGTTTGCTCTATACCTAAAAGGAAATCTTGGATTCAATTATTTATGGGACCTAAAATACCAAAGTATTTGAATTTGGCTAATTTTTGAGTTAACAAAAGTGGTGAACTTATTCAACTGCTTTTTTAGAAATCTAGCAAATATTATTGTATCTATTAAAATCTATGTAATTATTATTTTTATTATTATCTAAGAATTTTGACAGATCATCTACAATGTATTACTATTAGATCAAGTAATTGTTGTCATCATCTGTTTTTCTTGAGCCGTGTTGATGCGGACACGGGAGAAAAATCGAAAGTTGTCACAACTGGTTTCAGGAGAAATTGTGGAGGATATTTTCCTTGGTAAAAAGAAATCACCGAAACACCATACAGAAAATAAATATTTATTATTAATTGTATCTTAAACTTAGGTACTTAAACATTTCTATAAATATACATAAACAGCACAGGTCTTATTGACACACACACTACAACATTATAGCACCGCTGCTCTGTGACATTATTTGTATTTAATTAGACAACATTTCTTATCTAAGCGGGAAGCAGTTTGGGTTATAATTGTAACCATAGAGTAAAATAAAGGTCTCATCCCCCAAACCAAATCATTGAATAAGTATGATTGAATCTTTCAGAGTGTTAAAGGCTTTACTGGTTGCCATAGGCTGAATGTTGGACCATGGTTGTGACAAGGCTTTGTTGGTTGCCATAGGGTGAATGTTGGACCATGGTTGGGGAAAGGCTTTGTTGGTTGCCATAGGTTGAATGTTGGACCATGGTTGGGGAAAGGCTTTGTTGGTTGCCATAGGTTGAATGTTGGACCATGGTTGAGGCAAGGCTTTGTTGGTTGCCATAGGGTGAATGTTGGACCATGGTTGTGGCAAGGCTTTGTTGGTTGCCATAGGGTGAATGTTGGACCATGGTTGGGGCTCGGTACAAAACTATGTCATACCCTAAAGGAGGACAGAAAGGTGCGCTCATATATTAAATGAAATTGATGGAGAGAATTGAAAGTGACAGAAAAATAGCTAGATAAAAAGTCATTTATATATGTATATAATATATATATTATTGTCCCCGTGTGCCATTATTCATACAGTGATATAAGAATCAATGCTGCCTAAGAAGAAACACTAGTAAAGGAGTATTGAAATGTTACACGGTTCATATAGAAGCATGATTCAATCCTGCTTAATTAATTAACAGAAACACCACTAGGTGGTGTTCCTATTCGTGCATAAGTTCATGCAGACATTTACGATTTATTCATTCTCAACTGACACAACAATGGAGGGAGCCCTGCGGACACTGGTTGGCACAAACATGGGGACCACCGTGATGGGTTTGTCCGGTGTGTTGGCCATCAGGTAGTACAAGCAATGCTTGAGGCTAGTTTTCTGTAACGTGTACTCGATGACCCCGTGGTAAGTTTTAGAATCCTCTAAGAAGGCAAAAGCCTTGGACAGGTTGAGGTCGTCCTTGTGAAAATAAACGTGTGAGTAGAGATTATCAGTCAGTATCTGGGGAAACAAAGCGCACACGTTATGGAATGACGTGCTCAATATCTGGGGTAAACAAATCGAAAAAGTTAAGGAATGGCGTAATCACTATCTGATAATAAAATGTACAAAACAATTATTAAAATATCCCCAATATGCAAATGTATTGCTAACAATAAAATCTATTTCCATTATATTACATTTAATTACATTTTAAAAAAGCAAATATACAAAACCACCGATAAATGTATCGAGTAAAATAGACGTTTCTCGAAAAAGTAAAAAAAAATATTTATAATTTTCAAACCCCCTCCCCCGACACACACACAGTGACGGATAAACGTGCCTCACGTAGGCCGCTTGCTGTGTTTTAATGACTCAAACTCAATTTCATTCCCGATGTTTGCAGATTTAAACAAGTCATAATTCAGGCAATCGGTGGCGCAACTTGCCTTAATGAACTATATTAAAAAATATTAAATATTAAAACATCCGCCTTGTACCACATATTTTTTAAAGTTAATATTTTTTTTATTAAAAAAAAACCCATTACGTTCCAAATGCTAGGGTGAATTTTATAAAAATATAATTTAGAGCGGATATTTGTAATTTTATGTTTTCCTACAAAAAGATAATAATATTTGATAGTTGTTAATTTGGTAAACTATACAAACTTATTTGAAGTGTATCTTGCTATATCTGGAGGCTGGAAAGAAGACATAAATTAAAATGACACTTGAAGCCCCGCGGCGTAGCATAGGCCGCAGACTTGCTCGTGGAGAGTGCAAAGAAATTGGAGAAAGAACGGACACAAACTACAGCACGAAGAAATCAAAACAGTGCGAGTGAACGTCGGTTGAAAAAAGGGGGGGGGGACTGCCAACTCATTGTTGGTTTCGAGACATTTGCAGGCGAAATTCTGTACACCCCTAACTTCAATAAAGTCATCTATAAAACGATAATCGGTTTAAAATCGGAGTTACATAATCGATAATCGGTTTTCAAAAAAAAACCAAAAAAAAACAAACAAACAATAACAACAACACGCAATTAACAACCCTAAATATAAACTCTCGCTAGGGTCGGCCAATCACAATTTATGTTTAGGGGATGGTAGTATTAAATGGGAGGCAGGTAACAACAACCTCAGTGTGCATGTCTTCACGTTTACTCGCTATTTTTTATTTACTTAGTGCTGCTTTTTGTGTCTGTACTCTCACCCCCCAACCGTTCTTTGCACTGTCTATGATGAGCAAGTCTGCGGCGTATGCTACGCCGTGGGTCTCTCCAGAGTTCCTTCTTCTCATTCACTCACAGTCGTTTGCCCAAACCCACCCCATTTTGACAACTGAGTCTTTCAGGAAGTCGTCACCCGTCACTAAATCATTAGCGGCGTATGCTACGGCGCGGGTCAGCTAGTGTTGGCAAGAAAGGGGTAAAAGAATGGGCACGAACAGACATTAAACCAATGTTTTCGCTGGAGCTTGAACCCAGGACCTCATAACCCAGGACGCTTGAATCCAGGACGTGATAACCAGTACACTACGAATCGCAAGTTAGTCTGTGAAGGAACAATGCAAGTGAAACGCAAGGACCATTGTTGGTCTCGATACATTGGTCGAACCCAGCGAGGGTCATTCGTCATGATTGATTGCACATACTTGCGTCGTGGTGTCTCGCATGGCCCCATGAAGAGAATTATATATATAGATATGAAAGAGAAACCCTGGAAATGTTTTGTTGTTGCAATGTGGGCTCGGCTCCTGACGCTCCTACCTCCACGCTGTCGAAGAGATCCACGACTCGTGTAAAACAAGACAAGTCTTCTATCTGATTGCCATAATCATCAGTTTTGAACTTGAGACGAGCGATGAAACCATTGCAGTATTTATGAAGGATATCGGTCATCTTGGACTGAGAGATGATCTTGCCTTCCGAAATGAAGTAGATCCAAGAACACAAATGTTCGCATTCCTGGGCACTGTACGGTATAGGAAAAAAAAAGGATATTCATTTATAAGTTTGACATTTTTAAACGCGCCAAATGAACATTTGTTGGCGAAAGTTTAAGACATTTTAGTCATTTTAGACATTCAAACAATACTAAATAAAATTATTGGCAATACCAATACCAATACTGCCTGTAAAATCTATTGGCAATACCAATACCAATACAATTTTAAAACCAGTATTGCAATACCAATACCAATATTTATTTATTATTGCCTTACCAATACCAATATTTGGGTCATTCGACGAATAAAACGCAAATACGTAATTCATCGCTCTATATCACTTAATCGATAAACGATAACAATATTTTTGGCTAATTTAGACAATGTATTTTTAACCAAATTTTGTTCAATAGTTAACAATTGCTTCATCAGTTTTCCTCAAAGCATTCAAAAGTCTTTGACAACATATTAAATACATTTGCATACCTTAACGTCCTTAAGCAACAAGATTTTTAATATGTATACTGTACACATATTGTGAATGAATGAATGGATGGATGGATGGATGAATGAATGAAGCAAATGTCTGTCATAGAAAAGCAAATGATACATAAACGGTTAAACATCATACTATAGTAAAAACAGTCAGACCGAGTCAGTGGATTGCATCACATCTGGAAAACTAACGATGAATTTTAGTAGAGTACAGAGGGTAACGCCACCTATTTGGCCGTTACCACTTAGCCAGGCGAAGAAAAGTAACCATTTCAAAATGCGCACTGCTCAGTCGTGAACGAAGAGGGGAAAATACTCGTCCTCCTAATGAAAACAATCTTTCAACAGCAGCGCTTAAAGGAAGTCCTGTATTCAGGTCTATGTATATTTTACGGATATGTGGATAGGCATCCAATGATGCAATACTGTCTGAAGTGTCTGCCAAGTAATTATTAATTTCTTGATTCACATCAGGTGAATCATTCACACGATGTCGTCTGGCTGACAATCCAGCGAAGAAGTCTGGCTGATTATCTGTACCATCAGCAGCAGCCGATGTTGCTTTCTGATCATCAGTAGGAGCAACCAACAGTGATTGTGAAACGCGTCTCTTCAGTGCTTCAATAAGATACGAACGCTGTAAATCATCATCTATCCAGTCCAACTTGAATTTGGGATGTACAACGGATGCCAGCTGAGCATCAATGCTTTCAAACATCTTTGTTTGAAAATCTTCTATCGATGGCATTCAAAAGACATGAAGCTAATGGAGAACAAATTACGAGCCGATCATTCTTTCCTTGATTTTAACTGAGCCTTCATCACAAGTGTTGGTAGAAGGAAACCAAGTCCAATGTCTTTTTTAGTTTCACCCTGCAAAATATCTAGTCCACAGCAAACAGGCTTCATAACAGCAACATACTCTTTAACAAATGTTTTCTGTACAGGCTGTAGTCTTTTGATATCAAGTTCATCACAAAGTTTGTCAAACTTAACTTCCATGTCACTTACACAGAGAATGTTGTAAACTCTGGTGACAGCATCATACATTGAATTCCACCGGGTTTCACCAGGTGTTACCAAAAGCAGACCAAGTGAATCCTTGATCTTTTCAGAAGCTACAACTAATTAATAATTAAATTTTAGTTTAAAATTTAAATTCATGAGTTATATCTAAAATCTGTCTACATTGGCATTGTATGAAACAAAACATTAACTTGACTCACTTTCAAGCAAGAAATTCTGTAAAAGGAAATCGGAAAGAAAATATTGACCAAAGAAAATAATGGCATCAAGATCTTGAAAGTATTACCTATCAGTCCATAATATGCGCAATCATTGAAAAGTTATGAACGAAATAGAACGACGCATTCACGCTACTAAAAATAATTCTAATTACAACAAATTTAATATTATATAAATAAAAAATATATTTTTTCTCTGTTTGGCCTTATTTTTGTTTGTAGGCCCTAGGCACGGTGCCTAAAGTGCCTAAGCCTTAATCGAGCCTTGGTAAGTCACTGGTCAATGCTCATTGCCAAAGATATCATATATGATTTGATTTCTATTATCATTCATTTCATTGATCAGTCTCATTCAAAAATTGTTTGGCAATGTCACTCACAAGATGGCGACACCAAAGAAAAATTTATTATATTCAGCTTTATTCACAACCAATGTTGTAGAGAATTTATTGAATATTGCTTTTATTATTGGTTAAAAATCAATACCAATATCAAAAATAATTATTGGCAATACCAATACCAATATAAAATTTCAAGAAGTATTGCAATATCGTCCCAATACTTAAAAAGGTATTGGCAATACTACCAATACCAATACAATATTGCAATATTAACAACCCTGCATTCAAATCACCAATAACACTCACCTTTACGACAATCAAACTTGAATAAATTTGTTAGACTTGGTACATGTCTTCCATACATCGTGATAAGTCTGACATTCATTCTAACTTCAATCCCAATCATTCTAACATGTCCCCCCAATCATTCTAACATGTCCCCCAAACCATTCTAACATGTCCCCCCAATCATTCTAACATGTCCCCCAAATCATTCTAACATGTCCCCCAAATCAATCTAACATGTCCCCCCAATCATTCTAACATGCCCCCCCAATCATTCTAACATGTCCCCCAAACCATTCTAACATTTCCCCCCAATCATTCTAACATGTCCCCCCCCCAAACCATTCTAACATGTCCCCCCAATCATTCTAACATGTCCCCCAATCATTCTAAAATGTCCCCCAATTATTCTAACATTTTCCTAATCATTCTAACATGTATTCTACTCAGAGCAAGACCGTAGAGACACATATAGAAGAGTGGGGCAGGGCGACCTAGGAGAGTTCAGACTTGTTGAAATACTGAGATATTAATAATAATAATAAATTGATAATTTATATAGCGCTGTATCCCAGTAAGGAACTGGGCTCACATCGCTTTACACGAAGGTATTAACATACATATAAGTAATAAATTAGCATTCAAAGCATAACAACCACATTAATTACAGTACATAACACAAAAAAGCAACGCTAACTATTAAAAGAATTGCTGTTTCATTAATTTGGAAAATAATTTTGAAAAGATGTGTCTTAAGTGCAGTCTTGAAGGGCTTGGTTGTTTGAATACTACGTATGTGTAATGGTAGAGTATTCCATTTGTTTGGCTGCACAAAAAGAGAACGACCTTTCGCCAAAGGTTTTTGTGCGTGTCTTAGGAACAGAGAGAATGCGTGTGTCCGCAGAAGAGCGTAGCTGGTGAGTGGGTGAGTAGACCGACAAAAGTTCAGTAAGATAGGAAGGGCATGAGTCGGAAAAGAAGTTATGACAGAGAACGGCCAGTTTGTAATCAATTCGGGCTTGTATAGGTAGCCAATGAAGTGAGTATGTTAACGGAGTAACATGGTCATGTTGTTTTTGTCTTAAGAACTAGTCTGGCAGCTGAATTTTGAACTTTCTGTAGTTTTTCAATGCATTGTTTTGGCACACCTGACAGAAGAGAATTGCAATAATCAATGCGAGCTAGAACAAGAGCACAGACTAGAGTTTTTGTTGCACTAATTGCTAAGTAATGACGGATTGAGCTGATCTGACGGATGGCGGTGTAGGCAGAGCGACAGATGTGATTGATGAAGTTGTTGGTAGACATGTCAGAAATAATGTAGCCAAGATTCCTAGTCGATGTTGTGAACAGTATATCCGAACTGGCTACCTGAATTGAGTTCGGAAGAGACAAAGTACTGCGTGATTTATTGTTGCAAAATAGAAGTGCTTCAGTCTTGTCATCATTCAGCTTGAGTTTGCTGAACGTCATCCAAGAATTTACTTCACCAATGTACTCTTGCATCAATTGGACAGTGGAGTCAATATTAGAGGGATCAGTGTGAGTGTATAGCTGAGTATATTAGACCAAGATATTAACGTGTTAGAATTTAGATCACTCAGTGACTGTGATAATATGTTTTAGACACGTATTAGTATTATGGATGGATAATAATTGGTATATTACTATGACGTAACAGATATTGTGGATATATGATAATAACGTATATGTACTTGTATCATTATATGAAACACTGGCGACAGGACTTGTTGTTGCAACAGTACGAACGGCAGCGAGAGAGTTGAAAATAGTAGAACTAGACGACAGGTAGACTCCAACAACCTACCAATCATTCTAACATGTCCCACCAATCATTCTAACATGTCCCACCAATCATTCTAACATGTCCCACCAATCATTCTAACATGTCCCGCCAATCTTTGTAACATGTCCCACCAATCATTCTAACATGTCCCACCAATCATTCTAAAATGTCCCACCAATCATTCTAAAATGTCCCACCAATCATTCTAACATGTCCCACCAATCATTCTAACATGTCCCACCAATCATTCTAACATGTCACACCAATCTTTCTAACATGTCCCACCAATCATTCTAACATGTCCCACCAATCATTCTAACATGTCCCACCAATCATTCTAACATGTCCCACCAATCGTTCTAACATGTCCCACCAATCATTCTAACATGTCCGCCAATCAAGTCTCACCACGTGGTCGCCATGAATATTATCTGCTGTTTCTTTCTCATTGAGTTCAGTTTGTCCTTGAGTTTCTTAGCCACGGTCACGTCCAAATTCAACAAGGGTTCATCCAGGACCACAACTTGAGGATCACCGATCAGAGCCACGCCGATGCTAAGCTTTCGCTTTTGAGAGACACTGGGGCATGATAAGATAAGTGTATGGAAGTGGTAGAATAATTAAACCACATGTGGATAGTGTAGAGTAATTAAACCACACGTGAATGTGGTAGAGTAATTAAACCACTTGTGGATATGGTAGAGTAATTAAACCACGTGTGAATATGGTAGGGTCAGCAATGCAAGTGTGGCCATATCTTACATCATCGTGAAAGGTTTTGTTTTGGGTTCATAGCTAATTTTTTTTTAAATTAAGGGAAGTAGGGAAGATAATCATGATGGTTTTACTGAAATCGGTCTAAGAACGTTAGATTCCTTAATATTCAATGTAATAAAAATGTGTCAAAAATTTGAAACGATATTTATTGATATAGCGGTGACATAATTAATGTTTGGTGTAAAAAATGAGCTTATTACACAAAGCACATACTGTGGTATATTGTATTCAAGTTATGGTAAGAATTTGAATGGGTTGTGTTGCCAGACTTTCAGCCTAAATTCGATGGTCACAAATTAGATTTGTTACTACTTCACAGACCGTAGTTTGAGAACTACTGATGTAAGGCTCGGTTCACAACTGATTTTAATTTGTATTTTATTTGCTTACCAGGCAATGACATTTGTCATCGTCCGCATGGTTAGGTTAACGTGATGACGCTATTCAATTGAAACATCCGGTATTGTGATATAACGCCTTGAACCGGAAAACGTCCCATTTCATATGTCATAAAACTTTTTTAGACAAGGGTCTCGTAAAACCCACTAATATAAAAGTAACACTACGCTTGGAAAATTGTAATTATTTGATAAAGTTGTGAACATGGTTTGTCTTGTCGTCTGCTAAGTCGCCTCAAATTAACGTAGAATTGTCAAAGAATATGTTGAAATAAGTCCTCACAGATACCCGGATATTTGATTAACATATTTATGAAATTCGCCCAACGGAATGCAGTGGATATTTATAGATTTTCACCATGAAATGACAAGACCTACACAGGGCAGCTCAAACTTAAATTCAAGCCTTGTATTTTTTTTCAGGATATTTGTTTACAAGCAGCCATTAACAGTGCTTCTGCTGCTAGATCTGGCTGATGGTGTGGATGACGCTGTACAAAGTAATACTCCGCAGGCATTGTAATTAATGGATTGCGAGACCGGGAATCACAAACGAAACTATCGTTTATCACAGAAAAGTCAAATGTAAATACCATAACATTGTCCCGCACTCACTTTGTCTCTTTCGTCAAACTTCGTCATTCATTCCGCCTCAATAAAATATATGTATAAACTCCAACACATCAACAAAAATATCATCATCCCTTGTTCCCTCAGCCTGAAACCTTGTTCCCTAAGACTGGAACCTTGTTCCCTCAGACTGGAACCTTTTTTGCCTCAGACTTATCCCTTGTTCCTCAAGACTTATCCCTTGTTCCACCCGAATTACCCCTTGTTCCTTCAGACCGGTTTCTTTGTTCCCTCATACTTATCTCAAGGAATTATCTCAACCAACCTTGTTCCCTCAGTCTGGAACCTTGTTCCCTCAGTCTGGAACCTTGTTCCCCGAGACTGGAACCTTCTTCCCTCTGACTTATCCCATGTTCCCTCGGACTTATCCATTGTACCCTCAGACTTATACATTGTTCCCTCAGACTTATCCATTGTTCCCTCAGACTTATCCATTGTTCCCTCAGACTTATCCACTGTTCCCTCAGACTTATCCATTGTTCCCTCAGACTTATCCATTGTTCCCTCAGATTTATCCATTGTTCCCTAAGACTTATCCATTGTTCCCTCAGACTGGCAAACATTCACATAAACTCAACTCAAAATAACGTGATTCTCATGGCCTTGAAAAAAAACTAACTTTATCTGTGATAATATCTTTAAACACCTTCCCTACGCACCTGTAATGATAATATTACACACGTTTCACCTACACCCCTGTAATGATAATATTACACAAGTTTCAACTACACCCCTGTAATGATAATATTACACACGTTTCACCTACACACCTGTAATGATAATATAACACACGTTTCCCCTACACACCTGTAATGATAATATAACACACGTTTCCCCTACACACCTGTAATGATAATATTACACACGTTTCACCTACACCCCTGTAATGATAATATTACACACGTTTCACCTACACACCTGTAATGATAATATTACACACGTATCACCTACACACCTGTAATGATAATATTACACACGTTTCACCTACACACCTGTAATAATAATATTACACAAGTTTCAACTACACACCTGTAATGATAATATTACACACGTTTAACCTACACACCTGTAATAATAATATTACACAAGTTTCAACTACACACCTGTAATGATAATATTACACACGTTTAACCTACACACCTGTAATGAACCCCTACATATTTGTAATGATCACCTACACACCTGTAATGATCACCTACACACCTGTAATGAACCCCTACATATTTGTAATGATCACCTACATACCTGTAATGATCACCTACACACCTGTAATGATCCCCTACACACCTGTAATGATCACCTACACACCTGTAATGATCCCCTACACACCTGTAATGATCCCCTACACACCTGTAATGATCACCTACACACCTGTAATGATCACCTACACACCTGGAAGTATCCCCTACACACCTGTAATTATCAACTACACACCTGTAAGGATCACCTACCCACCTGTAATGATCACCTACACACCTGTAATGAACCCCTACATATTTGTAATGATCACCTACACACCTGTAATGATCACCTACACACCTGTAATGAACCCCTACATATTTGTAATGATCACCTACACACCTGTAATGATCACCTACACACCTGTAATGATCCCCTACACACCTGTAATGATCCCCTACACACCTGTAATGATCCCCTACACACCTGTAATGATCACCTACACACCTGGAAGTATCCCCTACACACCTGTAATTATCAACTACACACCTGTAATGATCACCTACACACCTGTAATGATCCCCTACACACCTGTAATGATCCCCTACACACCTGTAATGATCCCCTACACACCTGTAATGATCACCTACACACCTGTAATGATCCCCTACACACCTGTAATGATCCCCTACACACCTGTAATGATCACCTACACACCTGTAATGATCACCTACACACCTGTAATGATCACCTACACACCTGTAATGATCACCTACACACCTGTAATGAGCACACGTGACGTTGGCCACACCGGTCAGACTGAGCAGGTTAATGAGGTCATTCACCTCATCTTGCACCTGTCTGGACGGCAGGCCTCTCAGCCTCCCAAACATCAGGAGCGTCTCCCTGCCCGTCATCTCGTCCATGGCGGCGCACACCTGGGGGCAGTAGCCCATGTTGTAGTCCACCTGAGGATGGGGGTGGGGGGAGGGCACCGCAGCGAGATAGTTTCAAACATTTATTTTCATGAAAAAATTGTCAAAAAACATTTTTTGTTTTCTACTTGGTACTTGGAGATGTCAGTTGCACTCTCTCATAATTACGCTACACGTATTCAAAACCAAAAACCAAACAAAATCTGCTTGAAATTTTCACCGGCTCTTTTTGGCCCTAACATTAACCTTTCTTGTTATTCGATGTTAAACTACATGTTGGTTGCACGCTAAACGTTGGATTCAGATATAACTAATTCTGAATTCCTCAACTCTCGTGCAAAGATACACATCTTCCACCGAGCGCCTCGCCAGGTTTTTGGCCTTTAAGAAAAATGAAATACCCGGGGGGGGGGTGGTGGTACAAAATCAGAACTTCTGCATTGTAAGAGGTGAACGTTTCCACTATGTCTAACCCCACGAACCTAACAAAGACAGCCAACTTCACATCTGTGAGGGGCAAGACCCTGGAGCTAGAGGAGGCATATACACAGAGTTAACGATATTTCCATGCCAACCAAGCACTATCTTAGAAAAGGGAATTCCCCTGACTACTCAATATCCGTCCAGCCAATGATGATGTCCACTCACCCTGGAGGGCACAGCTGTCTTGTAACTGTCACTTGTGACGTAGCAGCCTGTGATGAGCTTGACGACGGTTGTCTTCCCAGAAGCCTTTGCGCCCAACAAACCGAAGCACTCCCCTCCGTGCTCCTTCACAAACACGTCCACGGATTTGTCGTTCCCCAAGATTTCGAGAAATCCTGGAATGTGTCGCTACATAAAACTATGGACATGCTATTAGAACAAACATCGGTTCAAACTCTAAGAAATCTGCGAACATTTTGTATACTAAATCCTTTCATCGTGGCATCCATCTCATTTGCTCTTTTTTGGAAAAAGGAAAAAAAACAAACAACCACAACCTAAGTGAAAAAAAAAGGTCAGGGTCTTAAATAGGAACCTAATAGAGGGCCTTAATAAAAGGACCTAAAAGAGGGACCTAAAAGAGGGCCTTAATAAAAGGACCTAAAAGAGTGACCTAATAAAGGGCCTTAATAAAAGGACCTAAAAGAGGGACCTAATAAAGGGCCTTAATAAAAGGACCTAAAAGAGGGACCTAATAGAGGGCCTTAATAAAAGGACCTAAAAGAGGGACCTAATAGAGGGCCTTAATAAAAGGACCTAAAAGAGGGACCTAATAGGATCACCTAACAGCGATCTGGCGTCCAGTGTATCGCGATGCAGTAAATCAGTGTCAGGTATCCACGCGGCTAGCTACCTAGCCCCACCCTGTCGAGAGCGCATCGGTCAGAAAGGTCAAGGAGTCCCAGCGTGACCCAATTGCCACCCGTCAGTCATTGGTGCGTTAAAAAAAAATTAAGTTCGAACCTATTTGACTTCACAACAAGTTTTTTTTTCTTCCCTGGACCAGAAAATAGAATTATAAATGAGAAAGGACATCTTTACTACTAACATGTAATTATAAATGAGAAAGAACATCTTTACTACTAACATGTAATTATAAATGAGAAAGAACATCTTTACTACTAACATGTAATTATAAATGAGAAAGAACATCTTTACTACTAACATGTAATTATAAATGAGAAAGGACATCTTTACTACTAACATGTAATTATAAATGAGAAAGAACATCTTTACTACTAACATGTAATTATAAATGAGAAAGAACATCTTTACTACTAACATGTAATTATAAATGAGAAAGAACATCTTTACTACTAACATGTAATTATAAATGAGAAAGAACATCTTTACTACTAACATGTAATTATAAATGAGAAAGGACATCTTTACTACTAACATGTAATTATAAATGAGAAAGAACATCTTTACTACTAACATGTAATTATAAATGAGAAAGAACATCTTTACTACTAACATGTAATTATAAATGAGAAAGAACATCTTTACTACTAACATGTAATTATAAATGAGAAAGAACATCTTTACTACTAACATGTAATTATAAATGAGAAAGAACATCTTTACTACTAACATGTAATTATAAATGAGAAAGAACATCTTTACTACTAACATGTAATTATAAATGAGAAAGAACATCTTTACTACTAACATGTAATTATAAATGAGAAAGAACATCTTTACTACTAACATGTAATTATAAATGAGAAAGAACATCTTTACTACTAACATGTAATTATAAATGAGAAAGAACATCTTTACTACTAACATGTAATTATAAATGAGAAAAAACATCTTTACTACTAACATGTAATTACATCTTTACTACTAACATGTAATTACATCTTTACTACTAACATGTAATTACATCTTTACTACTAACATGTAATTACATCTTTACTACTAACATGTAATTACATCTTTACTACTAACATGTAATTACATCTTTACTACTAACATGTAATTACATCTTTACTTCTAACATGTAATTACATCTTTACTACTAACATGTAATTACATCTTTACTACTAACATGTAATTACATCTTTACTACTAACATGTAATTACATCTTTACTACTAACATGTAATTACATCTTTACTACTAACATGTAATTACATCTTTACTACTAACATGTAATTACATCTTTACTACTAACATGTAATTACATCTTTACTACTAACATGTAATTACATCTTTACTACTAACATGTAATTACATCTTTACTACTAACATGTAATTACATCTTTACTACTAACATGTAATTACATCTTTACTACTAACATGTAATTACATCTTTACTACTAACATGTAATTACATCTTTACTACTAACATGTAATTACATCTTTACTACTAACATGTAATTACATCTTTACTACTAACATGTAATTACATCTTTACTACTAACATGTAATTACATCTTTACTACTAACATGTAATTACATCTTTACTACTAACATGTAATTACATCTTTACTACTAACATGTAATTACATCTTTACTACTAACATGTAATTACATCTTTACTACTAACATGTAATTACATCTTTACTACTAACATGTAATTACATCTTTACTACTAACATGTAATTGACGATTTAAGTCACTTCACTCAACTAAATGGTGTCACTGGCATTGCTGAGCTTATGACGTCATCTAAAGACTTACCTGTACGACATCTCATGCTGACCTTTATGACGTCATCTAAAGACTTACTTGTACAACATCACATGCTGACTAGTATGACGTCACTTACCTTTGAGCCTCGCTTTGTCGTGATCCAGGACAATATTGGTCGCCATCTCAGTTTTCATTTCATTGGTCCAGCGGCAAAAAAACCTTTTCACTGCATTTTTAAAATCATCCCTTTAATGTAGAAGACAGTGTCTATTGTTAAGGAATGCGTTATATTTTATTTCAAGAGAAGAAGACAGTGTCTATTGTTATTAAATGTGTTACACTTTATTTCAAGAGAAGAAGACAGTGTCTATTGTTATTAAATGTGTTACACTTTATTTCAAGAGAAGAAGACAGTGTCTATTGTTATGGAATGCGTTATACTTTATTTCAAGAGAAGAAGACAGTGTCTATTGTTAAGGAATGCGTTACACTTTATTTCAAGAGAAGAAGACAGTGTCTATTGTTATTAAATGTGTTACACTTTATTTCAAGAGAAGAAGACAGTGTCTATTGTTATTAAATGTGTTACACTTTATTTCAAGAGAAGAAGACAGTGTCTATTGTTATGGAATGCGTTATACTTTATTTCAAGAGAAGAAGACAGTGTCTATTGTTAAGGAATGCGTTACACTTTATTTCAAGAGAAGAAGACATTGTCTATTGTTATGGAATGCGTTAAACTTTATTTCAAGAGAAGAAGACAGTGTCTATTGTTATGGAATGCGTTAAACTTTATTTCAAGAGAAGAAGACAGTGTCTATTGTTATGGAATGCGTTAAACTTTATTTCAAGAGAAGAAGACAGTGTCTATTGTTATGGAATGCGTTAAACTTTATTTCAAGAGAAGAAGACAGTGTCTATTGTTATGGAATGCGTTGAACTTTATTTCAAGAAAAGAAGACAGTGTCTATTGTTATGGAATGCGTTAAACTTTATTTCAAGAGAAGAAGACAGTGTCTATTGTTATGAAATGCGTTACACTTAATTTCAAGAAATATTATATGAGTTTACCAAATACATGTGATATTTAATGTCAGAGTTTTTACTAGGATTAAATACTGACCAGGAGCTGTCGTCCACTATGATGCACCAAGAGAACCACAAAGTGAACTGACCAGTGTTGAACACAATGTAATCAATCAGTCGATCTTCTGTTAAGTGGGAGTCGTGTGAAAATTGAGTTATTTATTACAGGAATTTATTCTAACGCTAACCCCCGCCCCACTACAACACATGCTACAGACCCCCCCACTACAACACATGTTACAGACCCCCCCCACTACAACACATGCTACAGACCCCCACTACAACACATGCTACAGACCCCCCCCCCAGGTGGGTAGGGCATGCTAAGACCAATCAATAAGATTAGCTGAAAAACACCCGAAATTTAGCTGAAACCCATCAACAGGGTTGCCAACTCAATAAAATAACATTTACTGACAAATATTAGAACTTTCAACAAAATTTACGGACAATTTTTTACGGAGACATTTAAGTAATTTAACATAAAATGTTGACCTTAAAACGAACGAATAGGAAGCATGATCCAAAGCATTTTATTTAGTGCTCATATGAGCACGTCTCTTTTACCATGCTCATATTTTATAACGTTAGTTCATTGTATGACATTCATAATCAGTCACAGTCGCTTATGATCATACATAGAAACATTTACACTGTCGATCATTGTGTGAGTAATTTTTCCTCGGTCCATTTCTCACAGTCAGTAAACTTTCCAACATTGGAACAGACAATTTGTTTCTCAAGTTGGTTTTCAATAAACTAACAGCAGAAAAACGCGTTCTACGTCTGTTGTTCCATGTGGAATCGCCAACAGACATTGTTTGTGCAAACTTCGAAAGTAACGGAAGTCTGTACTCTTTGTTTACGATATTTCTAGTCATTTGTCCAATTTGATGCCATAAAGCTCTTACAGTACAGTTTATTAATAGAGCGCGGGATGCCACTAAAACAATTTAAAAATTAAAATTTGAATCAAGCAAATAGAAATCACAAACATGATTTACTGATATTTTTAAACGTTGAGATTCCACGTTTTGTCTTTTTTTTTACGGACGTCTAAATTTTTTTTACGGAATTTTACGGACAGGCAATTTTACGACAAATCTTTACGGACGCGGTGGTCAAGTGGCAGCGCACTGGACTGTCGTACCGATGGTCACGGGTTCGAATCCGTGTGAAGGCAAGGGTTTGTTCCCGGGGCCTAGGGCGTCCCTGAGTCACCCCGCTCCGAATGGGTACCTAACTACATGCGGCTGGGTAATGCGTGGAACCCACAAAGCCGTGGCCTGTGAATGCTGCATCACTTGCCAACAGATCATCTGTCATGGTCTGTGGACGCAACTATCTTCTGCATAGAAGGAGCGTCTGTATAGATAAGATAAGATAAGACTATCCGTAAATTTACGGACGGTTGGCAACCCTGCCCACCAATAACATTAGCTAAAACCCACCACTAAGTCTAGTAAATGGATAACATGTAAACAGGGTTTACAGCGTTTTGTTACGTCCTGTCAGGCTGACTCATACCCTGTTTACATGTTATCCATTTACTGATCTATAAGCTGATTGCAGTCTCACCTCCTTTGTGTTCACTAAGTCTAGCTAAGACAAATAAGACAAGTCATGACTGACTCATGACTTAAAGAAAAATAATCTTGAAATAACGCCCAAACTAAACTAATACTAATAGCAGCCCAAACTAAACTAATACTAATAGCAGCCCAAACTAAACTAATACTAATAGCAGCCCAAACTAAACTAATACTAATAGCAGCCCAAACTAAACTAATACTAATAGCAGCCCAAACTAAACTAATACTAATAGCAGCCCAAACTAAACTAATACCAATAGCAGCCCAAACTAAACTAATACTAATAGCAGCCCAAACTAAACTAATACTAATAGCAGCCCAAACTAAACTAATACTAATAGCAGCCTAAACTTAATCGCAATTTTCTGTTTAGATATTTGACACGAGGAATAGTGTGACCAAGTATTTGACACGAGGAATAGTGTGACCAAGTATTTGACCACAGAAAGACTAAAGTAGCTAGTCGTCCAATTCCCACCGGGGCCCGTACTTCACGACTCACTAATGAGACTGCTAAGACCCGGGGCCCGTACTTCACGACTCACTAATGAGACTGCTAAGAAAAGTCGTCGATTGTTCTTGGTCCGGGAACATGGCACGGTAGCTGCTGGCCTTGCAGCAGTCTGTGTACATCACTTTGAACACGTTGAAGGGCGGGTACAGGCCCCGGACAACAAAGTTGTTGTAGTCAAATGGGAGGAGAACGTCAAAGGTTAACTCCCTCCACACTGTGAGAACCACTGCGTCTGGGGCGGGGGAGGGGGTACAGTGATTTATTGAACTATTCAAGTACTAAAATTGAAGACGTAGCAATAAATGTTATGTTACCATGGTTACTCGGCTGTTTAACTGTTTTTAGTTTGTTTGTTTTTAATGATTGGTACCTACGCGTTAATTCTTTTACAGCTACACATGAATTTGATGAACATCTAAAATGTATAAATGCGTGTGTGTGTGTGTCTGTGTGTGCGTGTGTATTTGTTTTGGGTGATGGGCACTTTCCTCGGAATATCGCCCTAATACATCAAAACGATGTTGTATAATTAATGAATTATTCAAACAAATTATTTTTCTTTTCTTTTTTTTTCAAATTCAGATGTGGTTGTTTTTTTTGTTTTTTTTTACATCTCTGGAGATTATTGTTGACAACGTTAGCAGCGACGCATTTCGCATGAAAATAACATGAGTTTTACAACACTCGTTTGAAGATGGTAAAAGAAAAGTTTTTAAATTTTAAACATTACACTAACAGAATAATTATATAATCAGATTTACATAGTTCAGTACAATGACGTTTGTTATTTCTATCGATACATTCACCTAAACATTTCCCTAGAAGCCTAAAAAACAACTCACCTATTGAAAGTCTCATACAGAAATGAAGGCAGACACACATGACTGGTTTGGAGGGACCCATAGGAAACAGATACACAATTGGTATGGCAGGAAGACCGCTGGATGCAAGAACAAATATCATAGTACCGCCTCCACTGTACATGGTAGGGTATCTGAAAGTGATACATTGTCATGTCAACAAGAAGTGATTGTCACATTCACTGTACATGGTAGGGTATCTGAAAGTGATACATTGTCATGTCAACAAGAAGTGATTGTCACATACACTGTACATGGTAGGGTATCTGAAAGTGATACATTGTCATGTCAACAAGAAGTGATTGTCACATACACTGTACATGGTAGGGTATCTGAAAGTGATACATTGTCATGTCAACAAGAAGTGATTGTCACATTCACTGTACATGGTAGGGTATCTGAAAGGGACCAATGGTCTAGTAAACAACGAGTGATGTCCCTTTCATTTTGCACCTTTGTGTATCCCAGTGGTCGAAGATTACCTCAAGTACATCATGCAGACGTAGAGCAGACTGCAGACGATGGCGTAGAAGATGACGTCAAACAGCATGGTGCTGATATAGAACAACGTCCCCGATATGCCGCACAGTTTCTGTTGCTGAAGGAACCCCACCTGATATGTCAAATTTGGTTTGATTATTTTGGCTTGAATGGCGGGAATAGAAGAAATCGGCTCTGGAGTTACTCCTCATCTGCCCCGCCCCACCCCAATCCATGGATTGACAATGTGGTTTATCGGGTGGATTTTTGCATTCGAAGCCAAGCCTCTTGTTAAAAACTGGATGTTATCCATACCATAACTACTTGGTTACTAATAGATCTGATGGCAACTATAGCAAGACTCACATGGGCTGAGGTTGACACAGAGATACAACTGATACCTGTCTGTCATTACCTCATGCCTCGAGGTTACCATAGATACCGCACTGAAACCTGTCTGTCACTATGTCATCCCCCACCTCCAAAGTGTTTATTTTTAACAACATATTGTCAAAGACAAATCAATAAAATAACTACAGCAATAAAAACTTTCTTTAGAGAAAATTCCATAAAAAGTAATGTAACAAATGTTTACTTCGAAGAAAATGAATATAGGTAAAAAAAAATGGTTTCAGTAGAGGAATGGTTTCAGTAGAGTACTGGTTCAGTAGAGTACTGGTTCAGTAGAGTACTGGTTTCAGTAGAGTACTGGTTCAGTAGAGTACTGGTTCAGTAGAGTACTGGTTCAGTAGAGTACTGGTTTCAGTAGAGTACTGGTTCAGTAGAGTACTGGTTCAGTAGAGTACTGGTTCAGTAAAGTACTGGTTCAGTAGAGTACTGGTTCAGTAGAGTACTGGTTCAGTAGAGTACTGGTTCAGTAGAGTACTGGTTCAGTAGAGTACTGGTTTCAGTAGAGTACTGGTTCAGTAGAGTACTGGTTCAGTAGAGTACTGGTTCAGTAGAGTACTGGTTCAGTAGAGTACTGGTTTCAGTAGAGTACTGGTTCAGTAGAGTACTGGTTCAGTAGAGTACTGGTTCAATAGAGTACTGGTTCAGTACAGTACTGGTTCAGTAGAGTACTGGTTCAGTAGAGTACTGGTTCAGTAGAGTACTGATCAGTAGAGTACTGGTTCAGTAGAGTACTGGTTCAGTAGAGTACTGGTTCAGTAGAGTACTGGTTCAGTAGAGTACTGGTTCAGTAGAGTACTGGTTCAGTAGAGTACTGGTTCAGTAGAGTACCGGTTCAGTAGAGTACCGGTTAAGTAGAGTACCGGGTAAGTAGAGTACCGGTTCAGTAGAGTACTGGTCAGTAGAGTACTGGTCAGTAGAGTACTGGTCAGTAGAGTACTGGTTCAGTAGAGTACTGGTTCAGTAGAGTACTGGTTCAGTAGAGTACTGGTCAGTAGAGTACTGGTCAGTAGAGTACTGGTTCAGTAGAGTACTGGTTCAGTAGAGTACTGGTTCAGTAGAGTACTGGTTCAGTAGAGTACTGGTTCAGTAGAGTACTGGTTCAGTAGAGTACTGGTTCAGTAGAGTACTGGTTCAGTAGAGTACTGGTCAGTAGAGTACTGGTCAGTAGAGTACTGGTCAGTAGAGTACTGGTCAGTAGAGTACTGGTTCAGTAGAGTACTGGTTCAGTAGAGTACTGGTTCGGTAGAGTACTGGTTCGGTAGAGTACTGGTCAGTAGAGTACTGGTTCAGTAGAGTACTGGTTCAGTAGAGTACTGGTTCAGTAGAGTACTGGTCAGTAGAGTACTGGTTCAGTAGAGTACTGGTTCAGTAGAGTACTGGTTCAGTAGAGTACTGGTTCAGTAGAGTACTGGTTCAGTAGAGTACTGGTTCAGTAGAGTACTGGTTCAGTAGAGTACTGGTTCAGTAGAGTACTGGTCATTAGAGTACTGGTCAGTAGAGTACTGGTCATTCGAGTAATGGTTCAGTAGAGTACTGGTTCAGTAGAGTACTGGTTCAGTAGAGTACTGGTTCAGTAGAGTACTGGTTCAGTAGAGTACTGGTTCAGTAGAGTACTGGTTCAGTAGAGTACTGGTTCAGTAGAGTACTGGTTCAGTAGAGTACTGGTTCAGTCGAGTACTGGTTCAGTAGAGTACTGGTCATTAGAGTACTGGTCATTAGAGTACTGGTTGAGTAGAGTACTGGTCAGTAGAGTACTGGTTCAGTAGAGTACTGGTCATTAGAGTACTGGTCATTAGAGTACTGGTTCAGTAGAGTACTGGTTCAGTAGAGTACTGGTTCAGTAGAGTACTGGTTCAGTAGAGTACTGGTTCAGTAGAGTACTGGTTTCAGTAGAGTACTGGTTCAGTAGAGTACTGGTTCAGTAGAGTACTGGTTCAGTAGAGTACTGGTTCAGTAGAGTACTGGTTTCAGTAGAGTACTGGTTCAGTAGAGTACTGGTTCAGTAGAGTACTGGTTTCAGTAGAGTACTGGTTCAGTAGAGTACTGGTTCAGTAGAGTACTGGTTCAGTAGAGTACTGGTTCAGTAGAGTACTGGTTTCAGTAGAGTACTGGTTCAGTAGAGTACTGGTTCAGTAGAGTACTGGTTCAGTAGAGTACTGGTTCAGTACAGTACTGGTTCAGTAGAGTACTGGTTCAGTAGAGTTCTGGTTCAGTAGAGTACTGGTTCAGTAGAGTACTGGTTCAGTAGAGTTCTGGTTCAGTAGAGTACTGGTTCAGTAGAGTACTGGTTCAGTAGAATACTGGTTCAGTAGAGTACTGGTTCATTAGAGTACTGGTTCAGTAGAGTACTGGTTCAGTAGAGTACTGGTTCGGTAGAGTACTGGTTCAGTAGAGTACTGGTCAGTAGAGTACTGGTCAGTAGAGTACTGGTTCAGTAGAGTACTGGTTCAGTAGACTACTGGTTCGGTAGAGTACTGGTTCGGTAGAGTACTGTTCGGTAGAGTACTGGTTCGGTAGAGTACTGGTTCGGTAGAGTACTGGTTCAGTAGAGTACTGGTTCAGTAGAGTACTGGTTCAGTAGAGTACTGGTTCAGTAGAGTACTGGTTCAGTAGAGTACTGGTTCAGTAGAGTACTGTTCAGTAGAGTACTGGTTCAGTAGAGTACTGGTTCAGTAGAGTACTGGTTCAGTAGAGTACTGGTTCAGTAGAGTACTGGTTCAGTAGAGTACTGGTCAGTAGAGTACTGGTTCAGTAGAGTACTGGTTCAGTAGAGTACTGGTCTTTAGTAGAGTACTGGTTCAGTAGAGTACTGGTTCAGTAGAGTACTGGTTCAATAGAGTACTGGTTCAGTAGAGTACTGGTCAGTAGAGTACTGGTTCAGTAGAGTACTGGTTCAGTAGAGTACTGGTCAGTAGAGTACTGGTTCAGTAGAATACTGAATCAGTAGAGTACTGGTCAGTAGAGTACTGGTTCATTAGAGTACTGGTTCAGTAGAATACTGGTTCAGTAGAGTACTGGTTCAGTAGAGTACTGGTCAGTAGAGTGCTGGTCAGTAGAGTACTGGTTCAGTAGAGTACTGGTTCAGTAGAGTACTGGTCAGTAGAGTACTGGTTCAGTAGAGTACTGGTTCAGTAGAGTACTGGTTCAGTAGAGTACTGGTCAGTAGAGTACTGGTCAGTAGAGTACTGGTTCAGTAGAGTACTGGTTCAGTAGAGTACTGGTCAGTAGAGTACTGGTTCAGTAGATTACTGGTTCAGTACAGTACTGGTTCAGTAGAGTACTGGTTTCAGTAGAGTACTGGTTCAGTAGAGTACTGGTTCAGTAGAGTACTGGTTCAGTAGAGTACTGGTTCAGTAGAGTACTGGTTCATTAGAGTACTGGTCATTAGAGTACTGGTCAGTAGAGTACTGGTCATTAGAGTACTGGTTCAGTAGAGTACTGGTTCAGTAGAGTACTGGTTCAGTAGAGTACTCGTTCAGTAGAGTACTGGTTCAGTAGAGTACTGGTTCAGTAGAGTACTTGTTCAGTAGAGTACTGGTTCAGTAGAGTACTGGTTCAGTAGAGTACTGGTTCAGTAGAGTACTGGTTCAGTAGAGTACTGGTTCGGTAGAGTACTGGTTCGGTAGAGTACTGGTTCGGTAGAGTACTGGTTCGGTAGAGTACTGGTTCAGTAGAGTACTGGTCAGTAGAGTACTGGTTCAGTAGAGTACTGGTCATTAGAGTACTGGTCATTAGAGTACTGGTTCAGTAGAGTACTGGTCATTAGAGTACTGGTCATTAGAGTACTGGTTCAGTAGAGTACTGGTTCAGTAGAGTACTGGTTCAGTAGAGTACTGGTTCAGTAGAGTACTGGTTCAGTAGAGTACTGGTCAGTAGAGTACTGGTTCAGTAGAGTACTGGTTCAGTAGAGTACTGGTCAGTAGAGTACTGGTCAGTAGAGTACTGGTCAGTAGAGTACTGGTTCAGTAGAGTACTGGCTCAGTAGAGTACTGGTTCGGTAGAGTACTGGTTCGGTAGAGTACTGGTCAGTAGAGTACTGGTTCAGTAGAGTACTGGTTCAGTAGAGTACTGGTTCAGTAGAGTACTGGTTCAGTAGAGTACTGGTCAGTAGAGTACTGGTTCAGTAGAGTACAGGTTCAGTAGAGTACTGGTCATTAGAGTACTGGTCAGTAGAGTACTGGTCATTAGAGTACTGGTTCAGTAGAGTACTGGTTCAGTAGAGTACTGGTTCAGTAGAGTACTGGTTCAGTAGAGTACTGGTTCAGTAGAGTACTGGTTCAGTAGAGTACTGGTTCAGTAGAGTACTAGTTCAGTAGAGTACTGGTTCAGTAGAGTACTGGTTCAGTAGAGTACTGGTTCGGTAGAGTACTGGTTCGGTAGAGTACTGGTTCGGTAGAGTACTGGTTCGGTAGAGTACTGGTTCAGTAGAGTACTGGTTCAGTAGAGTACTGGTCAGTAGAGTACTGGTTCAGTAGAGTACTGGTCATTAGAGTACTGGTCATTAGAGTACTGGTTCAGTAGAGTACTGGTCATTAGAGTACTGGTCATTAGAGTACTGGTTCAGTAGAGTACTGGTTCAGTAGAGTACTGGTTCAGTAGAGTACTGGTTCAGTAGAGTACTGGTTCAGTAGAGTACTGGTTCAGTAGAGTACTGGTTCAGTAGAGTACTGGTTCAGTAGAGTACTGGTTCAGTAGAGTACTGGTTTCAGTAGAGTACTGGTTCAGTAGAGTACTGGTTCAGTAGAGTACTGGTTTCAGTAGAGTACTGGTTCAGTAGAGTACTGGTTCAGTAGAGTACTGGTTCAGTAGAGTACTGGTTTCAGTAGAGTACTGGTTCAGTAGAGTACTGGTTCAGTAGAGTACTGGTTCAGTAGAGTACTGGTTCAGTACAGTACTGGTTCAGTAGAGTACTGGTTCAGTAGAGTTCTGGTTCAGTAGAGTACTGGTTCAGTAGAGTACTGGTTCAGTAGAGTTCTGGTTTAGTAGAGTACTGGTTCAGTAGAGTACTGGTTCAGTAGAGTACTGGTTCAGTAGAGTACTGGTTCATTAGAGTACTGGTTCAGTAGAGTACTGGTTCAGTAGAGTACTGGTTTGGTAGAGTACTGGTTCAGTAGAGTACTGGTCAGTAGAGTACTGGTCAGTAGAGTACTGGTCAGTAGAGTACTGGTTCAGTAGAGTACTGGTTCAGTAGAGTACGGGTCATTAGAGTACTGGTTCGGTAGAGTACTGTTCGGTAGAGTACTGGTTCGGTAGAGTACTGGTTCGGTAGAGTACTGGTTCAGTAGAGTACTGGTTCAGTAGAGTACTGGTTCAGTAGAGTACTGGTTCAGTAGAGTACTGGTTCAGTAGAGTACTGTTCAGTAGAGTACTTGTTCAGTAGAGTACTGGTTCAGTAGAGTACTGGTTCAGTAGAGTACTGGTTCAGTAGAGTACTGGTCAGTAGAGTACTGGTTCAGTAGAGTACTGGTTCAGTAGAGTACTGGTCTTTAGTAGAGTACTGGTTCAGTAGAGTACTGGTTCAGTAGAGTACTGGTTCAGTAGAGTACTGGTTCAGTAGAGTACTGGTCAGTAGAGTACTGGTTCAGTAGAGTACTGGTTCAGTAGAGTACTGGTCAGTAGAGTACTGGTTCAGTAGAATACTGAATCAGTAGAGTACTGGTCAGTAGAGTACTGGTCAGTAGAGTACTGGTTCATTAGAGTACTGGTTCAGTAGAATACTGGTTCAGTAGAGTACTGGTTCAGTAGAGTACTGGTCAGTAGAGTGCTGGTCAGTAGAGTACTGGTTCAGTAGAGTACTGGTTCAGTAGAGTACTGGTCAGTAGAGTACTGGTTCAGTAGAGTACTGGTTCAGTAGAGTACTGGTTCAGTAAAGTACTGGTCAGTAGAGTACTGGTCAGTAGAGTACTGGTTCAGTAGAGTACTGGTTCAGTAGAGTACTGGTCAGTAGAGTACTGGTTCAGTAGATTACTGGTTCAGTACAGTACTGGTTCAGTAGAGTACTGGTTTAGTAGAGTACTGGTTCAGTAGAGTACTGGTTCAGTAGAGTACTGGTTCAGTAGAGTACTGGTTCAGTAGAGTACTGGTTCAGTAGAGTACTGGTTAAGTAGAGTACTGGTCAGTAGAGTACTGGTTCAGTAGAGTGCTGGTTCAGTAGAGTACTGGTCAGTATAGTACTGGTTCAGTAGAGTACTGGTTCAGTAGAGTACTGGTTCAGTAGAGTAATGGTCAGTAGAGTACTGGTTCAGTAGAGTACTGGTCAGTAGAGTACTGGTCAGTAGAGTACTGGTTCAGTAGAGTTCTGGTTTAGTAGAGTACTGGTTCAGTAGAGTACTGGTTCAGTAGAGTACTGGTTCAGTAGAGTACTGGTTCATTAGAGTACTGGTTCAGTAGAGTACTGGTTCAGTAGAGTACTGGTTCGGTAGAGTACTGGTTCAGTAGAGTACTGGTCAGTAGAGTACTGGTCAGTAGAGTACTGGTCAGTAGAGTACTGGTTCAGTAGAGTACTGGTTCAGTAGAGTACGGGTCATTAGAGTACTGGTTCGGTAGAGTACTGTTCGGTAGAGTACTGGTTCGGTAGAGTACTGGTTCGGTAGAGTACTGGTTCAGTAGAGTACTGGTTCAGTAGAGTACTGGTTCAGTAGAGTACTGGTTCAGTAGAGTACTGGTTCAGTAGAGTACTGTTCAGTAGAGTACTGGTTCAGTAGAGTACTGGTTCAGTAGAGTACTGGTTGAGTAGAGTACTGGTTCAGTAGAGTACTGGTCAGTAGAGTACTGGTTCAGTAGAGTACTGGTTCAGTAGAGTACTGGTCTTTAGTAGAGTACTGGTTCAGTAGAGTACTGGTTCAGTAGAGTACTGGTTCAGTAGAGTACTGGTTCAGTAGAGTACTGGTCAGTAGAGTACTGGTTCAGTAGAGTACTGGTTCAGTAGAGTACTGGTCAGTAGAGTACTGGTTCAGTAGAATACTGAATCAGTAGAGTACTGGTCAGTAGAGTACTGGTCAGTAGAGTACTGGTTCATTAGAGTACTGGTTCAGTAGAATACTGGTTCAGTAGAGTACTGGTTCAGTAGAGTACTAGTCAGTAGAGTGCTGGTCAGTAGAGTACTGGTTCAGTAGAGTACTGGTTCAGTAGAGTACTGGTCAGTAGAGTACTGGTTCAGTAGAGTACTGGTTCAGTAGAGTACTGGTTCAGTAGAGTACTGGTCAGTAGAGTACTGGTCAGTAGAGTACTGGTTCAGTAGAGTACTGGTTCAGTAGAGTACTGGTCAGTAGAGTACTGGTTCAGTAGATTACTGGTTCAGTACAGTACTGGTTCAGTAGAGTACTGGTTTAGTAGAGTACTGGTTCAGTAGAGTACTGGTTCAGTAGAGTACTGGTTCAGTAGAGTACTGGTTCAGTAGAGTACTGGTTCAGTAGAGTACTGGTTCAGTAGAGTACTGGTCAGTAGAGTACTGGTTCAGTAGAGTGCTGGTTCAGTAGAGTACTGGTCAGTATAGTACTGGTTCAGTAGAGTACTGGTTCAGTAGAGTACTGGTTCAGTAGAGTAATGGTCAGTAGAGTACTGGTTCAGTAGAGTACTGGTCAGTAGAGTACTGGTCAGTAGAGTACTGGTTCAGTAGAGTACTGGTTCAGTAGAGTACTGGTCAGTAGAGTACTGGTTCAGTAGAGTACTGGTCAGTAGAGTACTGGTTCAGTAGAGTACTGGTTCAGTAGAGTACTGGTTCAGTAGAGTACTGGTCAGTAGAGTACTGGTCAGTAGAGTACTGGTCAGTAGAGTACTGGTCAGTAGAGTACTGGTTCAGTAGAGTATTGGTCAGTAGAGTACTGGTTCAGTAGAGTACTGGTTCAGTAGAGTACTGGTTCGGTAGAGTACTGGTTCGGTAGAGTACTGGTTCGGTAGAGTACTGGTTCAGTAGAGTACTGGTTCAGTAGAGTACTGGTTCAGTAGAGTACTGGTTCAGTAGAGTACTGGTTCAGTAGAGTACTGGTTCAGTAGAGTACTGGTTCACTAGAGTACTGGTTTAGTAGAGTACTGGTTCAGTAGAATACTGGTTCAGTAGAGTACTGGTTCAGTAGAGTACTGGTTGAGTAGAGTACTGGTTCAGTAGAGTACTGGTTGAGTAGAGTACTGGTTCAGTAGAGTACTGGTTCAGTAGAGTACTGGTTCAGTAGAGTAATGGTCAGTAGAGTACTGGTTCAGTAGAGTACTGGTTCAGTAGAGTACTGGTTCAGTAGAGTACTGGTTCAGTAGAGTACTGGTTCAGTAGAGTACTGGTTCAGTAGAGTACTGGTTTTGCTAATTTCCCCGTGCAGAGTAGTAAATCATGGAAAGGTCATTGACAAAAATCTTGGTCCACTCCGGGTAACACCAACCTCAGCTACGTCAAACTTACATTGCTGGTGTCATTTGAACAAATGCTTTTCTCCTGTCATTGAATGATATTGTTGTGAAATGTTACTTTCATGAATTGTTAATCCCATGAAATGTTACTACCATGCCATGAAAGGTTACTGTCATGTCATGTTATTGTATTGACATGTTACTCTCATGTCATGTTACTGTCAAGCCATGTTACTACCATGACATGTTACTGTCATGTCATGTTGCGGCCATGCCATGTTACTGTCATGTCATGTTGCGGCCATGCCATGTTACTGTCATGTCATGTTGCGGCCATGTCATGTTACTGTCATTTCATGTTACTGTCATGTCATATTACTGTCTTGTCATGTCATGTTACTGTCATGTCATGTTACTGTCATGTCATGTTACTTTCATGTCATGTTACTGTCATGTAATGTTACTGTCATGCCATGTTACTGTCATGTCATGTTACTGTCATGTCATGCCATGTTACCGCTCTCTCTTTTGCCACTATAAATGCAAAAGTCGAGGCCAAAAATCCTAATGCTGTCAGCACCAAGCTGGACGCGATGAAGCACGATCTGCTGATGAGACCGTGGGTTCGAACCGCTTCCTCCTGAAGCGTCAGTGGCAGAGGTTGTAAGCTCCACTGGATGGCGGTCTTGTTGACGATGGAACTCTTCTTTGTGGACTCCACCTCTGCCAACGCCCTCATCAGGGTGACAATCTGGCAATACAAGTTAATTACTTCAACAAGAATTTCATAAAACATATTGAATATTCTGAGGCGTGTTTAGGCCCGACTTTCATGTGAGTCATGTGAATGTGACAGCATTTTTTATATATCGGTGGATGGGTGGGGTGGGGTGGGGTGGGGGAATTTTCTTTTATATTTTAACGTATTCGTTAGTTTTTAATGACTGATAAAAGAAGTTAAACTGGTGAACTCTTTGGTTCAAGGAGCCGAGAGCAGTGACATCGCTTGTTACTTGGTAAGTAGTGTTGGCTGAATATAAATAACACCAAACCAAGACACATAATCAGACAAACCAAAGACATACACTCAGAGCGTATCTGAATGTGGGTTTCCAATGTCTTAAAAATTTATAATAATTAATCATTAAGGAGGTTTACTCATAAAGTAAACAAAGAGTTCATTAAAAAATATTACACCAGGTACAGAGTTTCGTGAGAAGAAAACGAAATGTGACATGCCACAGAGCAGCATATTTAAAATAGCTCATAAGTTGAATGAAAGGACCATACCGAGAGAGGTTCTGCGTGGTAGACCTGCGCGTTGAAGAGGGCACTGACGTAAGTCTTGGGCCATTGGTTCGTCCCTCTATTCAACAACTTGGCGCCAATGAGGACAAAGTCCAAGCCACTGGCATCAGTAGACATCGCTAAAGGATTTCTTGTAATCGGTAGGTTCCTGGAGGTCTGAAACTAGTTGAAGGAATACATTTACATTCACATCAATCAGAGTAAGATAAATCGAGTACTAACAGCGCTTAAATAAAGCAATCTTTTATTTGTATATAAGAAAAATATGAAATGTAAAGAATTAAAATGTTTATTTGAAATGCGCTTCGTCTCTAGAGGCTATGAAAGAAACTTAAATTAACAGGCTTCATAATATTCAGAGTTTTCAAACTCATAAAATATCGGACAGCAAAAGATTCTCTGGGGACACAGGTATCGTTCATTTTAATCTTGAAGATGAGATCGGTTTGCAATATAATTGGTATCTAAATTTAAAGAAAATTTAAATTATTAAATTCTCCTCTTTTAAGTTTATTTGATTAACTTTGATGTGGAATATTGACGAGTAGACTGTACGCAGAGCTGGAGAGAGTAAAGGGGGGGGAGGATTATGTTAGCCGTGTCAGGCCGTGTCCGGTTCCTTATGTTAGCAGTGTCTAGTTCCTTATGTTAGCCGTGTCTGGTTCCTTATGTTAGCCGTGACTGGTTCCTTATGTTAGCCGTGTCTGGTTCCTAATGTTAGCCGTGTCTGGTTCGTTATGTTAGCAGTGTCTGGTTCGTTATGTTAGCAGTGTCTGTTTTGTTATGTTAGCAGTATCTAGTTATGTCCATTCAATACATTTAGTTCACAAATATTAAATATCATTCTACTTTTCGTCGGAAAACGACGTTTTAAACCTAAAGATTGTGTGAAACAAACATCACAATGCTGTCCTGAATACTTGTGTTTTGTAAGAAGTATTTCACTAAGAATTATGTAACTAAAACAAAAATGTTTATATTTATATCTGAAATGATTATTTCATCATATACCAATATCTTTGCGTGCGGAAAAGAAAACAACTATGTTGACCAAAAGTGTGTATTACCTTGACATGTATTTCTCGTTCGCCTTTTGGAAACTTGAGTAACTTTTTATAGGCGGAAGCCAACATTAGTGTCAAGTTATTCTCATGTTCCAGTTGGAAGGTTGTGGTGCCCTCCCTTAACAGTTCAATGTTCAAGTTCAACGCCTGGGAAATATTCGATAGTGAGACGCATTGAACGGAACAGGACTCCGTTAGAGTCGAGATATGTCAACACTATTTTTATACTATAAACAACAAAAACATATCTGTGTCGCTTCCCCTTGGTATCTCTTGATTTTGTCTCTAGAAATAAAAAATCTGAAATCAGCTTTTTTTTATAAAAAAACTTTTAGATGTCACGAAATGCAGCTTTGCGTGAAGATAAAAGTGTGCGTTATTGAAACACAATACCAACCAAAGCTATACTTTGATCAAACGAATGTCTGACTAGCTAAACAGTAGCAACAAATTACGAAAATACACCTTGAAATTTTATCGTAGAATCAATAAGACACTTCAGGTCATCAGAAATTCTAAATTAATTATTTCTAAATGCCCCAAACTATTTACAATAAAATTTAAGGATAAAGTACCTTAGTCCCTATGGACAAAATACGTACTCTGGTCTAGGACACCAATGTACACTTTTCCAATTTACGAGTAAGTACACACTGAAGGTGTTTCACGCAACGTTTCGTGAACTTTATTGCAGGGGTAGGGTAGGGGAATATAATGAAAAAACAAGTTTTTATAAGAAATTAAATTTAAAAAAAAACACCTCTATTCTTATGTCTTATCTTTACAGATGCTCCTTCTAACCATGCCGGTCTGTTGGCAAGTGACGCAGCGTTCACTGGCCACGACTATGAGGGATCCAGCCGCCTTTGCTCCACTAACTTGTTTCGAAGCTGTGTGGACGGGGACGCCCTTGGCTCCGGAAACAAATCCTTGTCTTTACATGGATTCGAACCCGTGACCATCGGTACGCCAGCCGAGCAAGCATGCCCCTCGACCACCCTGCTCTAAATGTTTTATTTTTAAATCCCTTATATTAACTTCACCGCCATCTCTGTCTCTCTGTCTTGGGAGGGCGGAAAAAAAAAGTAAAAAATGACTCACTGCCCGTGATGCCATCGAGCTGAAATTTGACACATTGGCTCGTGTCACCTAACAATGGTTCGTATCAAAAATTCAGATCGATCGAACGTACAATTATTAAATATTTGCATTTTTAGTTTATCTATATAGACTATATGTAGAAGTCGCTATTGTTTACATTTTACGGGTCACTTGACTTCACGCCAGCCATCGGTGAACACATCTCGTGTTTTAACCAGGTGTACCGGCGTGCTCTTGTTTACATTTTACGTGTCACGCTGAGCTCGGTCCAGCGATCGGTGACCAGACCCCCCCGGGTTATAAAGCAAAGGGGCGTTAAGACACATTCAGTCTGTAAATGTTTGTCGCGTTTGAACATAATCAATACCTTTAGTTATGTCTCATATATAAGGGATTTATAGTCAAAAACTTTGTTTTTACGGATTTGTTTTATTTTAAATTTTAAGTTTTGGGTTAGTAGGGGAGCCTAAAAGCGAAGGTCGGAGGGAGCTATTTTCTATCTCGTTAGCCCATGATTTAAGAACTGTTTCAAATACCTTTGGTGGGTCAGTGCGGTTATCATGAAGTGTGGAGGCCATCCACACCATACAGACAGGTACGCACACCTGTAGACAAAGGAGACGAACATTCCTGAGCAGGTAATATAACTTCTTGGTCAGTAGACACCATATGGTAGACGGCCACATGTTGTTGGCCGACTTCTTCTCGTCGATATTGTCACCTGTAATATATCAATTTGTTCGAGGGATGGATATTGGGTGACTCCAAATATTGGAAGAATATTGGGTGACTCAATGACTTTGACATGAGAGGGAAGTTGACATAAGAGGGAAGTTGACATAAGAGGGAAGTTGACATAAGAGGGAAGTTGACATAAGAGGCCAATTGACATAAGAGGGAAGTTGACATAAGAGGGAAGTTGACATAAGAGGGAAGTTGACATAAGAGGGAAGTTGACATAAGAGGGAAGTTGACATAAGAGGGAAGTTGACATAAGAGGGAAGTTGACATAAGAGGGAAGTTGACATAAGAGGGAAGTTGACATAAGAGGGAAGTTGACATAAGAGGGAAGTTGACATAAGAGGGAAGTTGACATAAGAGGGAAGTTGACATAAGAGGGAAGTTGACACAAGAGGGAAGTTGACATAAGAGGGAAGTTGACAGAAATGGTAACAAACTATGCGAGGTAAGAGAAAAAAGTGAGACCGGAAAATTATCTGAAATGATTAATTTGTAATATAAATTAAATTTTGAAATTGAAAAAAAAATAAAACTACAAAACAACAAAATTAACAAACTAAATAACGAATTTTTACAAAATAGTCATGTGATTTCTTAGTCAGCATTCTGATATTGTGACTACTGTAACATCGCCACAGGTCATCATGTTGTACAAACTGACCACAGGTCATCATGGTGTACAAACTGACCATGACTACTGTAACATCGCCACAGGTCATCATGATGTACAAACTGACCACAGGTCATCATGGTGTTCAAACTGACCATGACTACTGTAACATCGCACAGGTCATCGTGGTGTACAAACTGACCTTGACTACTGTAACATCGCCACAGGCCATCATGTTGTACAAACTGACCATGACTACTGTAACATCGCCACAGGTCATCATGTTGTACAAACTGACCACAAGTTATCATGGTGTACAAACTGACCTTGACTACTGTAACATCGCCACAGGCCATCATGTTGTACAAACTGACCATGACTACTGTAACATCGCCACAGGTCATCATGTTGTACAAACTGACCACAGGTCATCATGGTGTACAAACTGACCACAGGTCATCATGGTGTACAAACTGACTTTGACTACTATAACATCGCCACAGGCCATCATGTTGTACAAACTGACCATGACTACTGTAACATCGCCACAGGTCATCATGGTGTACAAACTGACACAGGTCATCATGGTGTACAAACTGACCACAGGTCATCATGGTGTACAAACTGACCATGACTACTGTAACATCGCCACAGGTCATCATGTTGTACAAACTGACCACAGGTCATCATGTTGTACAAACTGACCACAGGTCATCATGGTGTACAAACTGACCATGACTACTTTAACATCACCACAGGTCATCATGGTATACAAACTGACCACAGGTCATCATGGTGTACAAACTGACCACATGTCATCATGGTGTACAAACTGACCACAGGTCATCATGGTGTACAAACTGACCATATCTACTTATTACCCTGGTAGATGCACTCATTGACCGCTTCATCCTAGTTTCTGGCCCAAAAGTTCTTGGCTCTTGCCATGAAATGCGTGGCGTATGTGAAGATGGATACACTAGGCCACCGATTTAACGTATTGAGGAAAGAAGCAATGCTACTCATATTTATGAAGTAAAGCCTTTGATTGCAACAGAATTTGTGGAGAGAGTGAGTGGAGACTATTAAAACTCCAGAAATTAAGAAACTACGCGATATGTCATTTATAACTTCAGAATACATTTGAAAGTTGAATTAAAGTGTGTGTGTGTTTGAGTGAGTGAGTGTGTGAGTGAGTGAGTATGCGTGCATGTGTGTGTTTACCACGTGCACATTTTTATACATAAAAACATAAGCGTAAGAGGCTGTTTGTATCCTAACATATACGCGGAAGCAATCAGAAACAATTAGGACAATTGGGGGAAAAAATTATTTTTGGTCCTCTAACTTTCAAATGCCAGATATTGGAATGTTACTAATATAAAAACAAAAGCCAAATGAATTTTAAAATTATGAAAATTATATTAAGAACATCAAATATGCTGTTTTCTTATTTTTCAATGATTGGAAGCGACGCACATGAACTGGAAATGTTTGTTTAAAAATAAACAGACACATTTTGTGGAGCGGCTCGTTTATTTAATCTCCTGAGCTGCTGCTGCTATTTTCACGTTGTGTTGCAGATTTTTTGTTATGCCGTTTTGTTTTATTCTTGTTAGATTTCTTGGGAGCTTTTGTGGTTTGGGCCGGTGGTGTAGCCTCTGACTTGATGACCTCTGTGCTGATGTCTGCTTTGACGTGATCAGCGGTGGTGATCATGAAGTGCCCGTCGGACGACTGCTTTAGGGCCGAGTACACGATTTTAGGGGAGATAACGCGATTGGTTTTCAGGAAGTTGGGGACGTCTAGGGTAGAGCGAGACTTGAACATGTGCAGGAAATGTAGTCGGTACGTCTGGACGTCCCTCAGTCTGAAAGTAAAAACAACATTCACGACCCCTAGCGGGGACCGCCAAGAGATTCGCAGGCCTGCCAAAAATTTTATCGGAATTATACATATTTTTTCCCGAAATTCCGACAAGACCTTTAAACATCCATTTTTCAAACATATTAAAAATTTTCACGATATAAAAGTCCGAAAGCAAATAAAATAAATAAATAAAACAAGCGAAGTTACCTACAACAGGGAGAGATATATTTCGATGACGCCACTCCCTTGTTTTTTTTCCCTTCACTTCCGATAGCAAAGCGAACCCCGATCTCTAAACCTTTGTATGAATGATGGCCCTCTACTCGTAAATTATCCCCTTTACCAGGCTAATAAAAATAATTCAGCTGTACTTTGACTTACAAAATATTAAGTGCATACATTTTTAAAGAAACCTGTTTTGGAAAAAGCTTTTTCCAGTGACTGGGCTTGATAATGCTAGTGTAGTGCTAGTTCTAGTTCTAGTACTAAGACTATTCTAACTAGGGTAAGCAAATTTTAAAAAAAACATATTAAAAAATAAATTTTAAAAAAATTAAAAACCCTATTCAACGGTTTCCCAACAGTGGCACTATTCGGAATAACATTCACTTATTTGGCAATCACCCTGTGGTGAAACTTTTGCACTCTAGTCCAGACCGATTTTATGTTTTGAAAGTGGTGGGCTCAATGTTAAAAATAAACAGATTTTAACGCACTAAATCCAACTACTACTAAATTAGTAAAGTAAAAGTAGTGAATCTACTGCACCTAGTTATCAATTCTATAGGAATCGTCAAATCAGTTTCAATTATGAGATCGAAAGTTTGATTTACCTCCCTTCTTATTGCAGGAAATAAATATCTTGCCAGGACCTATCTTTTTAATGCTAGAGTCCAAGGAATGTTTCCAGAACTATTATTATGAAACAAGGGCAAGCATTCAAGCTAATACTCTTTCTTACTAAAAATTGCTGGTAACTAGAATCAATTGCAAAGCTTCAGTTGACCAACGAACTGCTTAACAAGTGCAAAAAGGCCACTAAGGAGATGCTGCAAAACTGAACTCCAAGCAGCCCTTGGTCATATGTTAAAAAAATAAATAATAATATTATGTTGTATATATATACTTTTAAAAGACAATGGATGTAACTTTATGTTTATTATGTCGTTCCTAAACCAGCGCCCCTGGATGCCGCGACACCGCGTTGACCCTAAGACAGATTTTTTTCTTTAAAAGAAATATTCTGGAGCTGAATGTAGAATAAGTGTCAATAAAAATATGAACAGACATGGTGAATCCCATTATAAAACAACCGTTATAAGAATGGAATGATTGAACCGTTATAAGAATGGAATGATTGAACCGCTATAAGAATGGAAGGATTGAACCGTTATAAGAATGGAATGATTGAACCGTTATAAGAATGGAATGATTGAACCGCTATAAGAATGGAATGATTGAACCGTTATAAGAATGGAATGATTGAACCGTTATAAAAATGGAATGATTGAACCGTTATAAGAATGGAATGATTGAACCGTTATAAGAATGGAATGATTGAATTTTTGACATCTAAAATAACACCAATACCACCTCACACACTCACAAACGAACGCGTCCGTTAATAAAAACGCTTGTATTGTGGTTCAGCTGACATCAGTGAACGAAGGGAATGTTTAACTTAGAAAATACTTGGAACATGAATTCCGAGAAGTAAATACGAATTCTCAACATGTCCAATAAATGTGAGAATGTTATCACCGTGTCAAGTGATTAGTATACGTTGTCTTCTTTAATACTTGAAATGGCGCCGAAAGATCTATTTATACCCACGATAATAGGTGAGGCGTTTGCCAACAGACAACAATGAGTTCAAAGTCCCTCCCCACTCCCTACTTTCTATACCCCGTGCAGACGTCACATTAAAGACCTCAAGGGAAGAAACTGCTATGTGACATCTTTTAAAAATGTTTTGGTTAGAAGGTCAAATTTAGAATGATCTCAATAAAGTTGTATGGGAAAATATCGTTTTTGAGCCTATGAAAAATTAAAATGTATTTGGTTTATAAATTATTTTTTTGAACTTGAATATCTCAAAACTACAAGAATGGCACACAGTCGTTTCTTCCCCTGAGCTCTTCATTTGCTTGCCACGGAGCAGTCCTAAAGAGGGAAGGTCACTGCTTACTTCTCAAGAACGCTCTCAATCTCGACACGCGTGACAGTAAATGATTGTATCTTGAGCTGCACATCTTTGTGACGCATATTGGCCAGGAGAAACTCCAGCAGGTTGTTCGACGACTCAGGGAGGATGCAGATGAGGGTGTCAGAATCTTGCATTTCTACCAGCAGCGACCCAGCATACAAGTGGATGTAGTTGATGAGAGAGTCAGTAAGGCATTCTGGCCGAGTCTTAATAGCCAGTCTGTAGCCAGCGCCTGGAGGTATGAGAACAAGGGGATTAATACAAGTACATTAGATGATATAACAATTACATTAGATGATATAACAAGTACATTAGATGATATAACACGTACATTAGATGATATAACAAGTACATTAGATGATACAACAGTACATTAGATAATATAACAAGTACATTAGATGATATAACAAGTACATTAGATAATATAACAAGTACATTAGATGATATAACAATTACATTAGATGATATTACAAGTACATTAGATGATATAACAAGTACATTATATGATATAACAAGTACATTAGATGATATAACAAGTACATTATATGATATAACAATTACATTAGATGATATAACAAGTACATTAGATGATATAACAATTACATTATATGATATAACAAGTACTTAAGAAGAAAAGGTAAATATGCATCGATATCGTATTACATGTTTTTATATTACAGAACCTCCTTCTATACAGCTGATTAATGCGTCCTATGCTTATCCATGATGGATTTATAGTTGGACTTAATTGTTTGGAGACGGACTGATCTATTAGCGTTTAAGAAATGGATTTAAACTAATATTAAACTAATATTGTCATATTGTTAAAAAATAATGTATAATTGTTGTAGATATCAAGAAACGTTTATTAGAGAATCCATCATTGACAGAGTTACCCTTTTCCCATTTGGTTACATAAAAGTGATAACAGGGTCTCGCTGTCATGTTTCCCCCGTGCCCTGAGGGAGTTAATGTGTTAGACGCTTAAAAAAAATATGTAAGTAAAATTAGAGAGCGGGTTTTTTTGATTGGTCAAATTTACTTACCAAGCTACATAACAGATATAATAACAGATATAATAACAGATATAATAACAGATATAATAACAGATATAATAACAGATATAATAACAGATATAATAACAGATATAATAACAGATATAATAACAGATATAATAACAGATATAATAACAGATATAATAACAGATATAATAACAGATATAATAACAGATATAATAACAGATATAATAACAGATATAATAACAGATATAATAACAGATATAATAACAGATATAATAACAGATATAATATATTTATATTTCATAGTTTTAATTGCAATAAGACATTAAATTCAGTCATGGAAATACAACGCGATAACTTTGTTATACAACACTCCGCTAGACATAAGGCAGGGATAAAAACGTAACACATCAGCAATAATCTTCTGTATAGAGAGAGCGTCTGTAATGTATAAGAATAATAAGGTAATGAAACACGTGCGCCCACAAAAGGCAATTCGGATCAAAATGCAATAAACATTATAAATATTTCTTTTATTTATTACATACACTGGTGAGAAATGTTGTTTACAACAATTGTACAATTGATCACTGCACTCGGCAGTCAGTAATTTTTTTTTAAACGCACCAAGAAGGAGATTAAGTAACCACCGGTGCTAAAATGTGCAATCTGAGCTATGAGTGAAGCAGCTCTACATATTACTATGTTCTACACTCATCAACACAATAATTGTTGCATATGGGGCCGTCCATAAAGTACGTCACGCTATTTTTTACCCTTTTTAACTCCCTCCTCCCCTTCTCACAAATCTCACCCCCCCCCCTAATGTACGTCACACTTTCGAACAAAAATGTTGTTTTTTAGTAACAAAATAATTAAAATTTAATATAAAACACCGTGACGTCACACATTGCTGGACCCACCTCCCCCCTGTCACAATTTGCCCCACTTTCTTACACCACCCCCTTCTGGAGCGTGACGTACTTTATGGACGGCCCCTATCCCATTAAGATTATCAACAAGAATTTTGTAAATATACTTTAATTATTTTTGAAGTACACGAGTTTGTTGACATAAACAACGAAAGGAAAGAATAACGTTTTTCAAGCTACTCGTGACAGTTGATATTTTAAAGACTCATTACTAAAAGATTATGTGATGTAAATCTGACTCACCAAGAAAATGAGAATATATAAGTAAAGCTGACTCACCAAGAAGATGAGAATATATAAGTAAAGCTGACTCACCAAGAAGATGAGAATATATAAGTAAAGCTGACTCACCAAGAAGATGAGAATATATAAGTAAAGCTGACTCACCAAGAAGATGAGAATATATAAGTAAAGCTGACTCACCAAGAAGATGAGAATATATAAGTAAAGCTGACTCACCAAGAAGATGAGAATATATAAGTAAAGCTGACTCACCAAGAAGAGGTGTAATATATAAAGTAAAGCTGACTCACCCAGCAGAGACGCCACGTGAGGAATACTCCCAACACACATTATCTGACCCTCGGCCAAGATGGCCACTCTGTTGGCCACCCTTCTGGTCAGCAACACGGACGACGTCGTTATTATGGTCGTGTGGTCAGACAACTTCCTTTCTATCATTTTAATGAGGATCTCAAGGTCCCGCCCGTTCAAGCCATTGTCCGGCTCGTCCAAGATAAGAATCTGATGGTACAAATACACTTTGATGATGTCATTCCAGCATAATGCCGCAGTTATCTTGTTGGTTCTATTATCAGTTACACTGAAATACAATTCTAGTGTTGGCTTGGCTAAAAGAAAAAACCACAAAAACCACACGTTCCTCTAACTCTAATCTGATGGTGTACACATAACAGCACGTTCCTCTAATCTCGTGGTTGACAATAACAACACGTTCCTCTAATCTCGTGGTTGACAATAACAACACGTTCCTCTAATCTCGTGGTTGGCAATAACAACACGTTCCTCTAATCTCGTGGTTGACAATAACAACACGTTCCTCTAATCTCGTGGTTGACAATAACAACACGTTCCTCTAATCTCGTGGTTGACAATAACAACGCGTTCCTCTAATCTCGTGGTTGACAATAACAACACGTTCCTCTAATCTCATGGTTGACAATAACATGTTCCTCTAATCTCGTGGTTGACAATAACAACACGTTTCTCCTATCTCGTGGTTGACAAATAACAACACGTTCCTCTAATCTCGTGGTTGACAAAAAAAACCACCAATAATCTCAGCAGACGTGTTCCAGTGAATACAGACAGGTAATTGAGCACCTGAGAATTCACTGCATATAGTTAAATAACAACTCACATTGCCGTGAAGGCCGACAGTGACCACGAGTCTTGGCAAAAGTTTATAAACACAAACTTGCAGTGAATTTGACGGTTTAAGTTTAAGCACACGCCAGCCCTTCCAGCCACTGTTCACATTTGGATTGCCTATAAAATTTATGGCCAGACCACACACACACGCACACACTTCACCTTTGGTTTGCCTATAAAAGCTATGGCCAGACACCCCTCCCCCCCCCCACACACACACTTCACCTTTGGGTTGCCTATAAAAGCTATGGCCAGGTTTAGATAGTTTGACCATGGTCTGGGCAGTGTCCCGGCCTTCTGTTCCAACTTGTTCTCCAGGTTCCACTGTCTGGCCGCCATCAGCAGCTCGGACTTGTTGGTCAGCAGAGGGAAACATTTTAGCTGGGGACAACACAAACATCAATAAATACAACATTTGTTGTGTAGGCCGGGAAAACAAATGATACATTAAAAATATGTGATATGTTTTGGTGGGAAAACAAACGATACATTAAAAATATGTGATATGTTTTGGTGGGAAAACAAATGATACATTAAAAATATGTGATACGTTTTGGTGGGAAAACAAATGATACATTAAAAATATGTGATATGTTTTGGTGGGAAAACAAATGATACATTAAAAATATGTGATATGTTTTGGTGGGAAAACAAATGATACATTAAAAATATGTGATATGTTTTGGTGGGAAAACAAATGATACATTAAAAATATGTGATACGTTTTGGTGGGAAAACAAATGATACATTAAAAATATGTGATACGTTTTGGTGGGAAAACAAATGATACATTAAAAATATGTGATACGTTTTGGTGGGAAAACAAATGATACATTAAAAATATGTGATGTGTTTTGGTGGGAAAACAAATGATACATTAAAAATATGTGATACGTTTTGGTGGGAAAACAAATGATACATTAAAAATATGTGATATGTTTTGGTGGGAAAACAAATGATACATTAAAAATATGTGATATGTTTTGGTGGGAAAACAAATGATACATTAAAAATATGTGATATGTTTTGGTGGGAAAACAAATGATACATTAAAAATATGTGATATGTTTTGGTAAAACGCATGTAACATTTGGTCTTTATGCTGGAATAAACACAAATTTAGTTCTGTGGGGAGCAGCTTGACCTAATTTGAGAACCTTGAAGTCACTGTGGGTTACCACAAATATAGGATCCGTTTACGAAGTGTTCGATGAAGGGGGTATGGGGGGAGAATTATTCGGTGACTGAAATAAAATAGAACTGGGCTTTTCAATTCAAATTTTAGACATCTTAATTTTTTTTTAAACCCATGGGGGTCAGAAAAAGCATAATCACGTTGATAAAAAAAATGATCATAACAAAAATAAAATTAAAAAAAAACCCCAATAATGTCACTGAATTTCTCGATGCTAAGTACATGTAATTAATGCCAACATTAATGAATATCCAAATGCCATCTGTCTCCATCGTCGGAGAAATAAATAAATCCATGTATTCCTTAACATTATATTAACATACTAATGTTGGAGACCATGTATATTTGAGACTGGACACTACCTTACGCTGATATTAACATCTTAATGTCGTGGTATTCAAATATAGATATATCTTAAGTATAACAGTAAGTTATCTCTACGAGAATCGCTACTCTAAGTTAAAACGGAATTATTACCCGTTATTAGTACCTATTTTACCTGACCGTAGAGATGCAAGTTTTCTCTGACTGTCAGCTCATCAAAGACAACGCTGCTCTGAAAGGCCACTCCGCATGTCTTGGGAAAGAACTTCGCCTTGAGTTTCACGGGTTCACCCAAAACAGTCACCAGGAAGTGACGTAGAGGATTTATCCCTAATGAAACGTCAGTGTTTTGAGAAGCCCTGATTAATAAGTCTCATATTAGGGGCGTTTAAAAAGAAGGGCGGAGAAGGGGCGAAAAGAACGGGAAGACGCCAATGGTTAATGTCCTTGTATCTAAAAGTTTTCTTGGCATTGATTTAAATGAAAACAAGAATCACCAAAGATATAGGCATCAAAGAGATCTGATTTTAATTTGAGATCTGCTGGTAGAATAGGGGCTCCTAAACTCACCCCCCCCCAGCCCTAGATAAAGGTTGCGGAAACTAATGCATGGTTATGCAAATAACCCTAATTTGCATGCATATGTAATATTTAACTTGTATAAGTTATATAAAAGGACCAGTGTGAATAAATTGAATTTCTTCGGGTACTCCTTTCATCCCCCGAAACTGTGACACAATCTGTCAACAACTCGAATACATGCCATACACAAGTGGAACATCTAACATGCAACGGGTATGAGATTTATTTCAGAGGAAGGGTAGGGGAATAACGCCTGGTTGCTCTTCTTTGTCATTTAATGGGGTACCACAATTACGATAGAGGTATTGCCCTTACAGACACTGCGGAGTACAACAATTACCCCAGAGCTATTGCCCTTACAGACACTCTGGGATCCACAATTACCCATGAGTTATGGCTCTTACATACAATGATATTTAAAACCCAGGGTGTTTTGTTTTTACTTCTCTAGCCAAGGTTTCCGTAATACGATTAAATCTGATCATCTTCCCATCCATTTTTCCATCCATTCACCCATCATTCAATTTATCCACCTATTCACCCATCATACAATTTATCCACCCATTCATCCGTCAATCAATTTATCCATCCATTCATCTATCTAAAATACTCATATTCAATCGTGTAATTCAACCACATCGATATCCTGATTTGTTGTTTCGAGTTCATGCCTCATTTTCATCCTATTTAATGAAACTTAGTGTCTTTCATCTTGTAATCGAATCCCTTGCCACTGACCTGTTAGTATTCGAACAAGTTCAGTCTTTCCCGACCCGGAGTGACCCCAGACAACTGTGGTCTGATTTCTGAAGGCTTGAAATAATGTTTCCTCTGACTTCACTTGTTTAACCTGGGAAGACATCAACACCATTTATCGACTTACTCCGACATTAGCAAAAACCAGTCAACATAATAATAATAATAATAATACTGAACTTAAATTAATATCTTTTTTGTTCTATGATTTACAATAGTCATTTATTTTAAAAAAAGATAATTATTAAAGGAATTATTTCAACCTACCTGTTTCAAGTGAATGATTTCAACGGAAATTTCAAACTTTTCAGAGTTTACTTCAGCGAAGAGATTTCCGTCGATCTCTGATATGACTGAATCCGCATCGCCAACTTTGTAAAGTCCATCACTAGAATCGTCCACCTAATGGGAAAACGTCAACACTAATACCAGATTTTCTTCAAAACATATCGCCCCCTCTTGCAAAATAAACTCGCCTCTGTTCTGTGCTATTTCTTTTTTTTTAAATTTTAAAACATTCTAAAAATGAATCAGAACAAGGAAATAGTCCCTCAAAATGCCTGCCACGCCCCCTCAATTACTGCAATCCCTTTGAAAAATTGAACAATGTTTCCTGGTCATACACACGTGCGCAACATTTTAATAAAAACCGTTGCTACTCAAACACCCACAGTCCCACACATCCATTGGAATGAGATAAAAAAAAAGGTTTATTTTTTATATAACCACAAAATCTCACGTCTTTAACTAAATAATTGTGTTACACTTTCATTTCAACAAGTTTTAATGTTAAAAAGATACGTCTACTTTAATATTTACATAAACCACAGTTTCAGATGCCTTTATACTTAACCTTGATGTGGCTTCTGTGGAAACATCGTTTTATCGTCACACGGAAGACGATCCCAGCAGCGAAGAAGATGAGTGCGTCGATGGCAAGCATGATGAAACAGTCAGACACGCTCTGGTTGTCTTGACGTGTTGGCGGCGTGAAGAAGTTAGCCCAGGTGGCGCCGTGACCTGTGGCATAACGTACAGAAGTTAGCCCAGGTGGCGCCGTGAACTGTGGTATAACGTACAGAAGTTAACCCCAGGTGGCGCCTTGACCTGGGGTATAACGTACAGAAGTTAGCCCAGGTGGCGCCGTGAACTGTGGTATAACGTACAGAAGTTAACCCCAGTTGGCGCCTTGACCTGTGGCATAACGTATAGAAGTTAGCAGCAGGTGGCACCGTGACCTGTGGCATAACGTATAGAAGTTAGCACCAGGTGAGGCCGTGAGCTGTGGCATAACGTATAGAAGTTAGCACCAGGTGACGCCGTGACCCGTGGCATTACGTATAGAAGTTAACCCCTGGTGGCACCGTGAGCTGTGGCATTACGTATAGAAGTTAACCCCTGGTGGCACCGTGAGCTGTGCGTGAGCTGTGGCATAACGTATAGAAGTTAACCCCTGGTGGCACCGTGAGCTGTGGCATTACGTATAGAAGTTAACCCCTGGTGGCACCGTGAGCTGTGGCATAACGTATAGAAGTTAACCCCTGGTGGCACCGTGAGCTGTGGCATAACGTATAGAAGTTAACCCCTGGTGTCACCGTGAGCTGTGGCATAACGCATAGAAGTTAGCCCCTGGTGGCACCGTGAGCTGCGGCATAACGTATAGAAGTTAACCCCTGGTGGCACCGTGAGCTGTGGCATTACGTATAGAAGTTAACCCCAGGTGGCGCCGTGAGCTGTGGCATTACGTGTAGAAGCTAACCCCAGGTGGCGCCGTGAGTTGTGGCATTACGTATAGAAGCTAACCCCAGGTGGCGCCGTGACCTGTCACGTTTCCCAACACTTGGCAACGTGAAACGAAGGAGAGATAATGGGAATCTGCGTCAACCTTTGTTAAAATAAAACAGGTGTCTAATTAAAATGAGATTTTGTTTTCTTTCAGAAAATTTGTTGAGGCTGCAAACTAAAGCAGCAGAACGGCCAACCAGGTCGGTAGCATTACGTCTCATATCATTTACAGACGTTCTTTGCTCGGTAGCATCACGTCTCATATCATTTACAGACGTCCTTTGCTCGATAGCATCACGTCTCATATCATTTACAGACGTTCTTTGCTCGGTAGCATTACGTCTCATATCATTTACAGACGTTCTTTGCTCGGTAGCATCACGTCTCATATCATCTACAGACGTCCTTTGCTCGGTAGCATTACGTCTCATATCATTTACAGACGTTCTTTGCTCGGTAGCATCACGTCTCATATCATTTACAGACGTCCTTTGCTCGGTAGCATCACGTCTCATATCATTTACAGACGTTCTTTGCTCGGTAGCATCCCGTCTCATATCATTTACAGACGGTCTTGGCGTCTTTACAGCGGATTATTGCGAGTGACCCATCGTGCACGGGCCACGGCTACGAGGGAACACGCTATTCCCAGCTGGCTTTCCCGAAATAGTGCCACGTGCCCGTTCGGAGCTGGGTGGACTCGGGGACGCCCTTGGCCTCAGAAACAAATCCGTGCCATGACACTCGGTACTCCAGCGGAGCGCGCATGCCACTCGACCAGCCTCTCGTCACAGGTTCGCCGCCTGAGACGATGACAAGGCGCTTAATCTAATAACAAAAACGTGGTGGCAAATCTCCAGCTGAGGAGAGTTATGAGGCCGGGCAGAAGGCAGCAGATGTTTCAAGAATTTATGTGTATGATAAAGGAAAACTCAAACATTGAATTGTTTGCGTAAGGCCTAAACCAGTAGTATATATCCCAAGCTGAAGACACAAGATTGCATTAACGTCCAACTTTTGTTTGATGACCTTGAATTATGATTTTACCAACTTCCGGCTGTCCCAGGGTGCCCTCTGAATCATTGGGATGACGGTTACTTCCGGTTTCATCTGTTATAGTTAAGTGGTGGTTTTCACGGCTCAGCTTCTTGCACAAACAATTAATTAGGGTTTTCTTTGGTAAACGGTAAATTACAAAAAAAATTATTCAACTTCCAATGCACTTTCCTAATTTAGATTTCCCACAACTATTGTAATGTCAGTAGATATTGCAGCTAGTTACAGTGAAATGTTTTGGTGGGGGAAAGGGGTGAATGGGGAGACGTCGTTTTATGAGAATTTAGATGGTTTATTTTAATGGCGTTCGATGAGATTTAGTCAAGGCTCAAGGATGTTAACAGTAATTATTTATTTTGGAAGTAGAGGCCATGAGAAATATAAGGCTCTATACGAATGCCTGAATCGTAGTTAGAAGTTGATTATACGTCTTGCATAAAAAAAGTTTATTTCCATTTTTTCACCACATTTCAACCCAAAAATTGCACCAAAAATAAATAAATTAAAAAATAATAAAATAAGATAATAATAAATAAAAAATAAAAGAGAATTAAAAAATAATAAATTATTTGTGTGTTTTAAAATCTAAAAGTGCATTTTTTAATATCTCCAACATCTCGTATAATATCAATTTTCAGTTGTAACTCCAAGATCAAGAACAGTTGATAAGGACGACAAGATCAAGCCAATGTTAAGAGCTCAACTAACAAGATGATAAGCACAAGACCAACTCAATGTAACGTCACGTGACTTGCCGGTCGCCTCGTGACGTATGATGAGGTAACATCCCAACTCCAGGACCCAGTGGTAGCAGATGGTCAACAAGAGAGATACGTTTGTGCGTGCTCGACTCTTGTCATACAGTGACGTGTAGATGATGACCGCAACTTGACCAATGTGCCAAACGGCCATTACAATGTACACTGTTCTGGCTTGGAAAAATCAATGTATATAATTTAACAGGTAGTGAACATTGAAATACATAAAATATAGGCTAATCTACACACGTAATCATTTATTTAAAAAATAGCATCTGAATTTTTTTTTATGTGCCAAATTTGCAAATTTTTTTTACATTGCAATGTTCAAATTTGTTGATGTTTCTTTTGGGCTGTTAAATTTTACAAAGTTTTATGTTTGACAATACAATTTTTATGTTTCATTTCGTCTTTCATGTGTAATATTGGAGTGTCGGCTTTTGGATTTTTGTTTTTGGAATGTTCTATTTGGAAATATTTATTTTGATGTTTCATAATAGACAGTTGATGCTTCAATTTCGGTCATAAAATATTTGATATCGGTAGGTTTGATATTTCAGTTTGTGTTGCAAAGTTAACTAGTGGAATGTTTTATACACCATTGTTTTATATACCGTTTTTATACACTATTGTTTTATACACCATAGTTTTATACACCATTGATTTATACACCATAGTTTTATACACCATTGTTTTATACACCATAGTTTTATACACCATTGTTTTATACACCATTGTTTTATACACCATTGTTTTATACACCATTGTTTTATACACCATTGTTTTATACACCATTGTTTTATACACCATTGTTTTATACACCATTGTTTTATACACCATTGTTTTATACACCATAGTTTGATGTTTAAATGTTTAATTTGTTGAATATCTGGTAATTGAAACTTCGAAGCTGGAATGCTTGAGCTTTTAGTTTTTGAGATTTGTTAGTACTTAGTGTTCTTATGATTGAAATCCTCCAAGTTTTCCTGTTTTTTATATTTATGGATTTTGAGCGTCTGTTGTTGATGTTGCAATGTTACATTGTATGTGTTTGCAGCATGGCAAGAGATTTCCATAAATTACCTCTGAGGTAGAATGAGGTCATCCAAAACGTGAAGGACATGACGGTCAAGCCGTACAGGGTAATGAAGGCGAATAAGACCAGGGGTTGGCTGTAGGGTAGGGCCGAGTAGATGCCGGACAGGAACAAGGTCAAGGTCAGTAGAGTGGCCACAAACAGCGTGTGCAGGAAGGCCGCCATGTACCTGGACAGGTAGTAGGCCAACACGTTCACCCCGACACAGTGGAAGTAATCCTAACGACGAGAGTGAGAATTCAACGAGAGTATGGCGTGTGACTTATCTCTACTTCAGGCTCGGTTTAACCCTTTGGATATCAACCCAGAACCTTGGCTCGGTCAAGCTATTCCTGGAGTTCCTACAGCAGAACCGTTGATTCGACCACGAAATCCGGGAAAGCCATTCACATTTTAGGGATGATTTAAGGCTAAACATATTGATGTGTTGGGGATATGATCTAAAGATCAATATTTGATGTAGGTAGGAAAAAAACTGCACATCTTTAGAGGGGACATACCAACACCCGAAACCAAAGCCTCGATCCAAGGGACGTAATAAACAAAATATCACGCCCCAAGGTTGTAAGAAGAAAAAAAGGGGGGGGGGTTTCTGGTTTTGCAGACTTTTTTTCTTTTTTTACTCGGGCTTAACAAATTTTAATGATCTGCAAACTCTCACTTTTATGTGGGTATCTCTGTCCTCTATGATATCGGACGTTAAAACCAAATTTCCGGAAAGTAAAGATACGAAGATGGCCGCCGGAACCGCCATCTTGAGAGGTTTCAGCAAAATGTTCTTCCATTTTTGTAAACAATCGATTTCCTGTGTGAACACCTGCAGGTTGGTGGAGGTGTTGAGCACGGCGCTGACGGTGAGGTACAGGAACATACTGACCCCCTTACGTGAGTAGCCTGGACAGATTAGAACAAAAGGAAATCGGTTAGAAGTAGGAGACGAAGTGCAATGACAGGTTGTGAGTTGTGACACAGGCATCTATAGAAAGTCATGTAGATTTTTTAAAAATATATATATGCTTACATGCAGATAGCAGACTTCGTGTAAATATGCAAGCAGTTTTGGTAAAACAAACAACAACCAAGGCGCACTCAGAAACAGACGTGGGGAGATATGAACAGAAATAAATAGATGTATTAAGTAAATCGTGCCGATAAATAGACATAGATAGGAAAACAAGGAGTTAACGATAAATCGATTGAACGTGCAGAGTTATCATAAATTACTTCAACGCTCTTTGGCTTTCAAAATTTCAAGGAAATTATTTTTAAAACGTCAAATGTTTTGATATTTAAAAGTATATCATTAAGTTACTCCAACCATACCGATGGCATACAATGATTTAGAATGTGAAAGTTGTGGCCGGATATCAATGGTCACTCACTCAAATTGACCATTGATTGACCTAACTCACTGCTTAAGGCATTCCGCTGACACTCCACAGTAGACTTTGGAAACAGTTCGTCCGTTGTCCAGTCCTCAGACGAGCGGAAATCTCGTCGGTGTCGGACGCTGACCTCCCTGAGGGAGGTGAACGTGAAGTTGTAGTTGTTTTTGGGGCTGGTGCCGTTGATGACTTCCGTGCAGACAACTTTTCGCTTCGAGCTGGTGTTGCCGCGGAATACGACAGCGAAGTCGGGGCGCTCCTCGTCATTCATTTGGTGAAACTCCAGAAGGCAAGTCTCGGAGGCGAAACCTGGGATGTTGGGGTGTGAGATTTCAATCATGAAACGGTAACTGGAAATCTATCTTGTTTATAGATCATTTGATACGCAAAAGTTAACAGAGGTTTGCAGAAGCGTAAGAAGGGGTTCGGAACAGTGAACTTTTATAAAATTGCAGCATTTTTTAACGCGGAAAAAATGGAGATGACGAAGTTATTGGTTCAGCCTTTAATAATCCGTTGGTTATTTCAAATCTTTATGATTCTGAACACTCCAATTAAAAAGTATTATCACCCTGAATAAAAAAGTGAAAATATAAATAAATATAACGCGCATGATCTAAATAATTTTTGCACATATTTTGAACTACACGTCATATTTCTGACTTGACAAATGATTAAATCGTGTATTATAGGTGTCATAACAAATATTTAAGTTATCTTATGTCGGTGTCATGATTGATTTTAATACTTTGAACCAATTTTACATTACAGCTCCCGACATACCTAATATCGTCACATTACCGATAAGTCAGCTATACACTCAAATCCTCACATTACCGATACGTCAGCTATACACTCAAATCCTCACACTACCGATACGTCAGCTATACACTCAAATCCTCACACTACCGATACGTCAGCTATACGCTCAAATCCTCACAGTACCGATACGTCAGCTATACACTCAAACCCTCACACTACCGATACGTCAGCTAAACACTCAAATCCTCACACTACCGATACGCCAGCTATACTCTCAAACCCTCACAGTACCGGTTATTGACACCATCTGCTGGGTCTTGAAGGCCTTCCTCAAGTTCAAGCCGACTTGGTTCATCACGAAGTCTGTGAAGTTGGACACAGGGGCGTATGCCACGATCAGGTGCTTGCTCCTCCTGGTATGAATGTCGTACTTGCTGATATCCATGGGTCTTCGGTTATGAAAAGTGGGTCAGGGTGGATCTCAAATATTACGCTTTATATTATTTTAAATTTGCTGTCAGAAAGAATCTCTCGCCAGCAACAGATTCAATGGATTTGAAAAAAAATTCCACCAAAACTGTGTTAATAAAATAATTAATTGTGTGTATCTCTAGCTAGGTAAAATGCCCACCACATACGTCAAAATATTGGTAACAGTGCTTTAACAGCAACCCTTTAACTAAAACAAAAGAAATAAAGACAGAAGCCCCTGCATCTAGCTAGTATAACTCCACTTTGATATACGTTTTGTTCTTAAATTACGTCCCCTGTCTGACAGCTAAATTCACTTCTTCATTTAAAACCTCCCTGAATTGGTGCAAACAATCTTGGTTGAACTTTAGATTCGAGGAACATGTTTATCAATTTGAGGTTTAGAGCATGTCTCTTTTGTAAACTTTCACTATCAATGAAGTCACTATATTTTATTTCTATTCATACAGAAGATGAAGGCTTATACACCTGAATCTAAAAATAGAGCACCCAAGAACAAAACTAACAAACTAATAAAAATCTATCTAAAGATCAGAAAGTTGGTAGGAGGTTACCGATAGCACGTGTCAGCATACACATATTTTGACCAGTCCTGATGATGACGTCATTAGACAAACATTTACCTACCCGTTTGTGGCGGCATGGACAAGTTCTAGTGGCCAGCTGATACGGAGGTAGACGAAGATGATGGCGGTCACAACTGGTAGCATCACTTCAAGAAATGTGCCCACTGCAGATTTTCTCCTCTTTAACTGAAGATTTTTCCAGAAGATCACAAACACGTGTTTTGTAAACTTCAGTAATTTTTTCTTTAGTGTAGCGACCTTTTTGGTGAATAGGAGATTGGTGAGTTCAATCAAAAATGTAGGAATCTTTTGGTGAAGAAGGGGATTAAAGAGTTCAATGAAATTTTTAGGGACCCTTTGGTGCAATAAGAGATTGAAGACTTCAATCAAAACTTTAGGGGCTTTTTTGTGAAATAGGAGATTGGAGAGTTCATTTAAGACTTTTATTCGTAAAAAATGTAACACAATCATCTAAAAAATGATAAAGAAAACGCTTGCTCATTTGTTTACAGTCGTATGGGTATGAGAAAACGTAAAGAGTAAATGAACCCAACAACATTTCAATTATATTCTTTTTTATAAGAGACTATTTATCTATTTTATATTTTACAATTAGTCTGGAGTTTACAATAATACTATCACACTACTCACTACATAATGATATAGCGTTAGCTATGTGGGCATTTTAGTGAAGTATATATTTTGAATATAGTCAGCAAATTTTTTTTTAAAATGATTTTCATTAATTAGTCAATATAAGAAGCTAAAGCAAAGAGAACGGTGCTATCATTGTTCATTGCTATGAGTACTATGACATAGAGAGGCGTACTTCCGGGAATGAAATGTTGTATTTTTACACTTGTAAAGGGAATAAGTGCAATTATTTTATCCATAAATGTAATTAAGTTTGTAGTTTTATTTTTTTAGGGTCTGGGTTAGGTTTAGTTGTCTATTTTTTAAAATTAAAATAGAAAAAAATATATAGCAGCCAAAAATACCATTTATGGAGCGCACCGCTCTCTTTGCTTTTACCATATAAGAAATTTAAATCAAATCGATATAATATTACCATTTTTAGCTTATCTTTAAATACTAGATAAATGTTCCAGAATGAAAGTATAGACAGCTAGATAATCTCGTTTTCCTATAATTTCCATACTCATTTTTAACAGAGGAAGTCCCTAAGAGAGACAACTCGATATCTCCCACAGAGTAATTATTGTTTGCACACCACGCGTTAAAATAGAACTTTAAACAATTTCCGTCTATATTATTAATATAATTAATATTATTAATATAAATGGGTTAAGATGTATCAATTTGAGGGGGTCATGTTCAAGGGTTCAAAGAGTGCGTACATAATGGCATATTCCTATTTCGAAACAAAAAGTAAAAATATTAGTTAACAGTAATTCATTCGTTGCAGACTTCAAAATATGTTTTCAAAATAATTTCAATCGCATAATTTTAAATTAGTTACATTTTTTATATTATCCATCGCAATATTTTAAAAAACTTTAACGTCACATTTAAAAGGCTCAATTAACATTTTAAGTCAAAGTCCGTCCTTAACATCCATGGCCAAGATTTAAGAATAACAGACACGTCTTTAATGCCACCCTTAGTGGAAGAAACCATCTCCTGCGATACCCCTAAACATCAGCGCTTCTCAAAAAAGGTCATACAGCTAACATCAAGGGGGTCAGTGTTTGATTGTCATATTTCTCAGAGTTACCCGGACAAGAGAAGAACAGGCTTCATCCATGGGCGTGGAGGGAAAAGTCGATAAGAATCAAATAAAAAGGGGGAGCTACCTGCCCCCGAAAAAAAATGAAGAAGAGGAACGGAAAAGGTCTTTCCTTTGATATTAACGTTTTTTTCCCCTCTGTATTTTTGTTACTATGCAATTTGTTTATCTGTTTAACTGCTTCATTGTTGGACTTTTTACATTGTTAGACTGTATGACTGTTTGACTGAATGACTGTTTAACTGTATGACTGTTTGACTGTATGACTGTTAGACTGTATGACTGTATGACTGTTTGACTGTATGACTGTATGACTGTATGACTGTTTGACTGTATGACTGTTTGACTGTATGACTGTATGACTGTATGACTGTATGACTGTATGACTGTTAGACTGTATGACTGTTTGACTGTTTGACTGTATGACTGTATGACTGTATGACTGTATGACTGTTTGACTGTATGACTGTTTGACTGTATGACTGTTTGACTGTATGACTGTATGACTGTTTGACTGTATGACTGTTAGACTGTATGACTGTTTGACTGTATGACTGTTTGACTGTATGACTGTTTGACTGTATGACTGTTTGACTGTATGACTGTTTGACTGTATGACTGTTAGACTGTATGACTGTTTGACTGTATGACTGTTTGACTGTATGACTGTTTGACTGTATGACTGTTTGACTGTATGACTGTTTGGTCGTTTTAAAACGAAGTTGTTTTTACATCAGTGTAACCATTTTATTTTCATTTTTTTCTTTTCTAAAAAATGTCCACTATAAATTAATTCCGTATTCTAATTTCATATTTAAACAAATTAGAAAAGTGAAAATTAATATAACGCATTCGACTCACGTCTAAATTAAATTCAAATCCTTTTGTGTTTACTCCATGGTCAGTCCTGCCATAATGCGTTTAAGAATTGTTCACATCGTTTCTACATTCTAGCAAGGTTTATCTTGTCTTTGACAAAACTTATTTGTTTAGAGCAAATACCTATGATATCATCCAGGTGTATCGTCCTCACACGTTTCCTGTTAAAATTCATAACTGAGAATGTCTGCTCACACAAGTATGTCGAGCCAAACAAGTGGAGCATTTTCTTAGCAAATGTTCGAATCTCGTTGAATCTCTCTTTATCCAGCTGACGGTAAAAGTCATTGAGAGAAAGCTTTTGTTGTCTGCTGCGACATTCAGCATCACTTTAAAACTCAATGAGTTCCAGTTGCAGAGGGCATGGGTAAAGGTCATGGTTCATTTGTGTCTAACAGGGTGTCATCCTTGACATGGTCCAAGGTAATGGTTCATTTATGTATAACGGAGTGTCGTCCTTGACATGGTCCAAGGTAATGGTTCATTTGTGTCTAAAAGGGTGTCGTCCTTGACATGGTCCAAGGTCATGGTTCATTTGTGTCTAACAGGGTGTCGTCCTTGACATGGTCCAAGGTCATGGTTCATTTGTGTCTAACAGGGTGTCGTCCTTGACATGGTCCAAGGTCATGGTTCATTTGTGTCTAGCAGGGTGTCGTCCTTGACATGGTCCAAGGTAGTGGTTCATTTGTGTCTAACAGGGTGTCATCCTTGACATGGTCCAAGGTCATGGTTCATTTGTGTCTAACAGGGTGTCGTCCTTGACATGGTCCAAGTTGGTGGTTCATTTGTGTGTAACAGGGTGTCGTCCTTGACATGGTCCAAGGTCATGGTTCATTTGTGTCTAACAGGGTGTCGTCCTTGACATGGTCCAAGGTAATGGTTCATTTGTGTCTAACAGGGTGTCATCCTTGACATGGTCCAAGGTCATGGTTCATTTGTGTCTAACAGGGTGTCGTCCTTGACATGGTCCAAGTTGGTGGTTCATTTGTGTGTAACAGGGTGTCGTCCTTGACATGGTCCAAGGTCATGGTTCATTTGTGTCTAACAGGGTGTCGTCCTTGACATGGTCCAAGGTAATGGTTCATTTGTGTCTAACAGGGTGTCATCCTTGACATGGTCCAAGGTCATGGTTCATTTGTGTCTAACAGGGTGTCATCATTGACATGGTCCAAGGTAATGGTTCATTTGTGTCTAACAGGGTGTCATCCTTGACATGGTCCAAGGTAATTGTTCATTTGTGTCTAACAGGGTGTCATCCTTGACGTGGATCAAGATGAAGCAGTTTATTGGCACTCCCAGGAGAAGTGACTTTTCTCTGATAAAAGAAGAGTTGCCGGTGATCAAGAAAAAAGGTAAAACTCTTTAAAAAAACTATGGCGCGTCATAATAGGTGTTTTACAGTGATCGCGTTATAACGAAAGAAATCAGAGGAGTAGCCTGATAAATGCCTTCCGATGTTGAGGCGGTAGGGTTTGTTGGGTATTTTAGCCGCTCACTTCCTCTGATAAAAATTTGCAGCTGGTGATAAAACACAGAGAACGAAATTCCAGCAATGGTGAGTGCCCCCAACTCCTCTTCTGCCCCACCCTGTCCCTGCAACTTCCCCAAGGAAGATATTTCATTGACTGTGTTTTTTGAAGAAATAATTTAGTTACAGGAAAAGTGTTGTGAAATATTACAGTACAAGTATTACAGATGACGTAATACAGAAGAAGTATTACCTGAGAAGTTTTAAAGAAAAGGTTTAACAGTACAAGTCTTTTACTTGACGTGTTAAAATAACATGTATGTTGGTACAGTGCAAGTGTTGTACTTGACGTGTTAAAATAACATGTATGTTGGTACAGTGCAAGTGTTGTACTTGACGTGTTAAAATAACATGTATGTTGGTACAGTGCAAGTGTTGTACTTGACGTGTTAAAATAACATGTATGTTGGTACAGTGCAAGTGTTGTACTTGACGTGTTAAAATAACATGTATGTTGGTACAGTGCAAGTGTTATACTTTAAGTGTTAAAATAACATGTATGTTGGTACAGTGCAAGTGTTATACTTGAAGTGTTAAAATAACATGTATGTTGGTACAGTGCAAGTGTTGTACTTGACGTGTTAAAATAACATGTATGTTGGTACAGTGCAAGTGTTGTACTTGACGTGTTAAAATAACATTTATGTTGTTTTTTCCCATAACTTTCGTCCTTACCGACAACAATTTTTAAAAAAAATGTCCATCTCTTTACAGAAATTCTTTTAGAATCCCTTTGTTGGACTACCGACCATTACATGAAGTAAGTATTACTTTGTTGGACTACCGACCATTACATGAAGTAAGTATTACTTTGTTGGACTACCGACCATTACATGAAGTAAGTATTACTTTGTTGGACTACCGACCATTACATGAAGTAAGTTTTACTTTGTTGGACTACCGTCCATTACATGAAGTAAATATTACTTTGTTGGACTACCGACCATTACATGAAGTAAGTATTACTTTGTTGGACTACCGACCATTACATGAAGTAAGTATTACTTTGTTGGACTACCGACCATTACATGAAGTAAGTATTACTTTGTTTGACTACCCACCATTACATGAAGTAAGTATTACTTTGTTGGACTACCGACCATTACATGAAGTAAGTATTACTTTGTTGGACTACCGACCATTACATGAAGTAAGTTTTACTTTGTTGGACTACCGTCCATTACATGAAGTAAATATTACTTTGTTGGACTACCGACCATTACATGAAGTAAGTATTACTTTGTTGGACTACCGACCATTACATGAAGTAAGTATTACTTTGTTGGACTACCGACCATTACATGAAGTAAGTATTACTTTGTTTGACTACCCACCATTACATGAAGTAAGTATTACTTTGTTGGACTACCGACCATTACATGAAGTAAGTATTACTTTGTTGGACTACCGACCATTACATGAAGTAAGTATTACTTTGTTGGACTACCGACCATTACATGAAGTAAGTTTTACTTTGTTGGACTACCGTCCATTACATGAAGTAAATATTACTTTGTTGGACTACCGACCATTACATGAAGTAAGTATTACTTTGTTGGACTACCGACCATTACATGAAGTAAGTATTACTTTGTTGGACTACCGACCATTACATGAAGTAAGTATTACTTTGTTGGACTACCGACCATTACATGAAGTAAGTTTTACTTTGTTGGACTACCGACCATTACATGAAGTAAATATTACTTTGTTGGACTACCGACCATTACATGAAGTAAGTATTACTTTGTTGGACTACCGACCATAACATGAAGTAAGTTATCGTCTCTAAATTAAATCCAACTTCAGATCTCTACTTGACCCTTTAAAGTACATTTTATTATTTATAAAAAAGCAACAACTATTTTTCTTTAAATCCGTGTGAAGGCAAGGGCTTGTTCCCGGGGCCTAGGGCGTCCCTGAGTCACCCCGCTCCGAATGGGTACCTAACACTACATGTAGTTAGGCGGCTGGGTAATGCGTGGAACCCACAGAGCCGTGGCCTGTGAACGCTGCGTCACTTGCCAAACAGATCATCTGTCATGGTCTGTGGACGCAACTATCTTCTGCATAGAAGGAGCATCTGTATAGATAAGACAGATAAGACAAGATAAGAGGAACTCTTCGTTAGACCACCATTCCTCAGATAGTTAGAGCTAGATAGAACACAAAGTTGTGTAAGTTAACCGAGAAACATTGCCAGGTTTATTTCGCGTTGTGGTAAAATAGTTCCAGACTTCCAGGCTACTTGGCTCTACTTTCCTTTCCTTCGATTTTTTTATTCATAAACTCACATTTAGTTTTGACCATGAACAGTTTTACTGAAGTTTAAGTTTGTATGCATGTTAAATTTTATATTTAAAAAATGAAATTGATTTTTAAAAATTATCAATTTATCTTTAAGGTTTAATCTTGAAATTAGATAGATGGAAAATATAATCGACTAAAATATATAAATACTAGTTTATCACCCGTCAAAAATGACGGAAGTTTTCAAAATAAATACACATCAGATTAAAAAATAACGTAATACAGAACTTTCATTTATTTTATTTATTTTTATTTAATTCATTTATTTCCCTATTGAACAATTTTATGCAGCCGTTCCAAAAGAGTTCTTTTTTTATGCAGTAATTTGGTGCGCTGCTTTCTAAAATTAGTAGCGTCACGGACAGACATGACCGACAGACGTGACTGAGATTGCAAATTATGTATATTGATACTGTAAGCATGACATTCTGCCAGGATTTTCGATGTGGCCTTGGGGTCTGTGATGGTCGGGGAACAAGTAGCCAGGTAAGTGTTTTAAAACAGAACAAATTAAATTTATTTCTTATAAATGCAATGATCTTAAAGTAAAAATAATAAAATGAAGTTTCATCAAAACCAATTTTTTAAAAGAAATAATATTAATGACATGAGAACTGAAAGGTTAAATTGAACTAAATTGATCGTGTGCATGATATAATATGATGATATGATTCGTATCACATGAGCAATTAATTTGAACTAAATTGTTCTTGTATATGATGTGATCGTATGCCATAATGAGTGTTTGATCCCCAGCGTCATAGATACCCTTCACGAACACTATCCACTCAACTCTCTCGTTGTGTGTGCTTGTGGCTGGAGAACCCATACAATCGTCAACCCGGAAGCAGTTCCTGTGAAGGGACTAACTGATCTAGGTCACCTCCCGGCGTCACTGTATCTAGGGACTCTTGGGTTGCCAGGGTGAGGAGTAGGTTCATTACTTTCACGTGGAGAAACATCTGCTTTCGATGTTTTATTTTTATTAGAAGATATCTGCTTTCGATGTTTTATTTTTATTAGAAGATATCTGCTTTCGATGTTTTATTTTTATTAGAAGATATCTGCTTTCGATGTTTTATTTTTATTAGAAGATATCTTCATTCGGTGTTTTATTTTATTGGAAGATATCTTCATTCGGTGTTTTATTTTTAATGGAAGATATCTTCATTCGGTGTTTTATTTTTAATGGAAGATATCTTCATTCGGTGTTTTATTTTTAATGGAAGATATCTTCATTCGGTGTTTTATTTTTAATGGAAGATATCTTCATTCGGTGTTTTATTTTTAATGGAAGATATCTTCATTCGGTGTTTTATTTTTAATGGAAGATATCTTCATTCGGTGTTTTATTTTTAATGGAAGATATCTTCATTCGGTGTTTTATTTTTAATGGAAGATATCTTCATTCGGTGTTTTATTTTTAATGGAAGATATCTTCATTCGGTGTTTTATTTTTAATGGAAGATATCTTCATTCGGTGTTTTATTTTTAATGGAAGATATCTTCATTCGGTGTTTTATTTTTAATGGAAGATATCTTCATTCGGTGTTTTATTTTTAATGGAAGATATCTTCATTCGGTGTTTTATTTTTAATGGAAGATATCTTCATTCGGTGTTTTATTTTTAATGGAAGATATCTTCATTCGGTGTTTTATTTTTAATGGAAGATATCTTCATTCGGTGTTTTATTTTTAATGGAAGATATCTTCATTCGGTGTTTTATTTTTAATGGAAGATATCTTCATTCGGTGTTTTATTTTTAATGGAAGATATCTTCATTCGGTGTTTTATTTTTAATGGAAGATATCTTCATTCGGTGTTTTATTTTTAATGGAAGATATCTTCATTCGGTGTTTTATTTTTAATGGAAGATATCTTCATTCGGTGTTTTATTTTTAATGGAAGATATCTTCATTCGGTGTTTTATTTTTAATGGAAGATATCTTCATTCGGTGTTTTATTTTTAATGGAAGATATCTTCATTCGGTGTTTTATTTTTAATGGAAGATATCTTCATTCGGTGTTTTATTTTATAATGGAAGATATCTTCATTCGGTGTTTTATTTTTAATGGAAGATATCTTCATTCGGTGTTTTATTTTTAATGGAAGATATCTTCATTCGGTGTTTTATTTTTAATGGAAGATATCTTCATTCGGTGTTTTATTTTTATTGGAAGATATCTTCATTCGGTGTTTTATTTTTAATGGAAGATATCTTCATTCGGTGTTTTATTTTTAATGGAAGATATCTTCATTCGGTGTTTTATTTTTAATGGAAGATATCTTCATTCGGTGTTTTATTTTTAATGGAAGATATCTTCATTCGGTGTTTTATTTTTAATGGAAGATATCTTCATTCGGTGTTTTATTTTTAATGGAAGATATCTTCATTCGGTGTTTTATTTTTAATGGAAGATATCTTCATTCGGTGTTTTATTTTTAATGGAAGATATCTTCATTCGGTGTTTTATTTTTAATGGAAGATATCTTCATTCGGTGTTTTATTTTTAATGGAAGATATCTTCATTCGGTGTTTTATTTTTAATGGAAGATATCTTCATTCGGTGTTTTATTTTTAATGGAAGATATCTTCATTCGGTGTTTTATTTTTAATGGAAGATATCTTCATTCGGTGTTTTATTTTTAATGGAAGATATCTTCATTCGGTGTTTTATTTTTAATGGAAGATATCTTCATTCGGTGTTTTATTTTTAATGGAAGATATCTTCATTCGGTGTTTTATTTTTAATGGAAGATATCTTCATTCGGTGTTTTATTTTTAATGGAAGATATCTTCATTCGGTGTTTTATTTTTAATGGAAGATATCTTCATTCGGTGTTTTATTTTTAATGGAAGATATCTTCATTCGGTGTTTTATTTTTAATGGAAGATATCTTCATTCGGTGTTTTATTTTTAATGGAAGATATCTTCATTCGGTGTTTTATTTTTAATGGAAGATATCTTCATTCGGTGTTTTATTTTTATTGGAAGATGTCTTCATTCGGTGTTTTATTTTTAATAAAATTTGCAAAAATTTGAGTCCATTATTTATTTTACAATTATTTTTTTTATTGTATTATAATTTAGGAAGATTGAGGTAACTATCAGTTAAATATGACGAAATGAACGCTTTAAAAGTTGCCGAAGTTTTGATTTTACAAGGGGCGAATTTAGGCTGTGTACAGGGAACAGTTAGGTTAGAATGTGAACAAGCCTTTTAAGAAACCAGGAAAAACGAAGGGTTGTTTTTTTTAAAATAATATTATTTTATTTGCTAAACTAATGTACTAAAGTGATGACCAAAAAACAAATGTACACGTGCTGGCTTTAGAATCGTTACCTTAGTGATGGACGAGTGCACCATGACAGTGATAGAGATAGCCACTATTTCAATGACAACTTGTTCACCAGACAAAAGTGCTGCGCTACTGTTAACTTCTGTTTTCTATTTTCAATTCACTCCTACTGGCGAATCCCCCAACTTTAAAACAAAAAACAAAAAAGTATATTCTTAATGGTAAAATAACCACCGTCACGCCCCTGCCTTGTGTCACCGTCACGCCCCTGCCTTCTGTCACCGTCACGCCCCTGCCTTGTGTCACCGTCACGCCCCTGCCTTCTGTCACCGTCACGCCTCTGCCTTGTGTCACAATCACGCCCCTGCCTTGTGTCACCGTCACGCCCCTGCCTTGTGTCACCGTTACGCCCCTGCCTTGTGTCACCATCACGCCCCTGCATTCTGTCACCGTCACGCCCCTGCCTTGTGTCACCGTCCCGCCCCTGCCTTGTGTCACCGTCACGCCCCTGCCTTCTGTCACTGTCACGCCCCTGCCTTCTGTCACCGTCACGCCCCTGCCTTCTGTCACCCTCACGCCCCTGCCTTCTGTCACCGTCACGCCCCTGCCTTCTGTCACCCTCACGCCCCTGCCTTGTGTCCCCAGCATGTGCGCTTATTTCGGCCTCTTGGAACTGTGCCGAGTCAACGGCGGAGAAACGGTGGTAATCAACGCTGCTGCTGGCACCGTCGGCAACGTCGTGGGGCAGATTGCCAAAATTAAGGTAGGAAAACATTTTGATTTACAGAGGAAAGATGCGCCTCCCTTCTAAAACTCCTACACCCCCCTTGAAGACTAATTCCCACATTCTATGACTGACTATGACAACAATTGGCACAAACAAATATTGTCTTTTAACAAGAAAGTTAAGAATAAAAAACAAACAACATCCCCAAACTCAAATTTCTATTAATCGTAATGCCATAAAAAATGTCAACAATATGTGAAAGTTAAAAAATATCCACATGTATTCATATAAGTAATACATTTCTCGTATTTATCAATGATATTTCAAAGTACATGGATTTTTTATTGTAGATGTAACTTTTTAGTATAGATGTAACTTTTTCAGCAAAGTTTAATAATAAAACATCACATTATAGAGAATTGGGAAATCTAGTTTCTATTAAAATCGATTTATTTTGAAGCAGGGTTCAAGAGTGCTCATCTTGTCAATTTATGTGTTTGAAAGCTTCGTAAATTTCCGTTAATGCCCGAGAGGAATAACTAACTAACTAACTAACTAATTAACTAACTAACTAACTAACTCACTAATTAATAACGAGACAGTTCGTGACTTCATCTCCCAGGGCTGTAAGGTGATAGCGTTCGCTGGGTCCAAGGAGCGGTGTGAGTGGGTCCGGGAGCTCGGCTTCGACTACGTCTTCAACTACAACAGCATCGAGATATCAGCGGCTCTCAAACGAGTGGCACCCAACGGTGTCGACTGTTATTTTGACTGTGTGAGTAAGCGTTGAAATGCCAGTCATAAATCTGTACACATCAGTTTTCAGTTGTAACGAAGGCTGAGATTGCTCTTTAATTTTGACAATGTCAAATTATTTATGGCGCCACTTTGCAGTCGGTAGTCATTAAAAACGAAACACAATAGAACTTTGAAAGGTTTAATAAGGGTATAACAGTCTTGTATGATCGATGGGTTGCTATTTTTTCATACCGTAATTGCTACATAATAATACATTGACATTGACTCGTACACACAGACTCGTACACACAGACTCGTACACACAGACTCGTACACAAAGACTCGTACACACAGACTCGTACACACAGACTAGTACACACAGACTCGTACACACAGACTCGCACACACAGACTCGCACACACAGACTCGTACACACAGACTCGTACACACAGACTCGTACACACAGACTCGTACACACAGACTCATGTTCATGTCCTAACATTCACTATATCCCGTGACACAAGACTTTGTAGGCCTTTTCCTGTCATCCATTAGGTGGGAGCCAAATTTACAGAGGCCGTGTTGGACAGTATGAAGCCTCAAGGCTCCATCTGCGTGTGTGGTTACGTCCACTCCTACGCCCTCCAAACGTCACAAGGTTTGTGTATCTCTCAGTACCCCTTTAGTCTTGTCCCTCTCAACGTGAGAACCCCTCTAGTCTTGTCCCTCTCAACGTGAGAACCCCTCTAGTCTTGTCATTCTCAACGTGAGAACCCTTCTAGTCTTGTCCCTCTCAACGTGAGAACCCCTCTAGTCTTGTCCCTCTCAACGTGAGAACCCCTCTAATATTGTCCCTCTCAACGTGAGAACCCCTTTCTCTTGTTATCATCATCACGTGACGTCTCCGCCTCTTGCATTGTATAATTGTACAGTTGAATAAACACTGTGTATTCCATTCTCATAATAAGAATTGCGAAGTTGGGGAGTGACTTCACAAGGGATTAAATGAGTCGACTCTACTACACACAAGGACCTCGAACATTTAAATAAGGTATACATTTTAACACAGATAATGACACACAGATCATGAAATAATTTATTGATATTTTTAAAAATGTATTCGACATGTCTGGCAATAGACAAAAGACTGGCAATAGACAAAAGACTGGAATTAGACAAAAGACTGGCAATACTGTTTATTTTGTTTACCTCATGTCAAATCCATTTACAATATTCGATATTTAATCCACATAAAATACCCAGCCAATGTCAGATATTGATCCTATGTCATATATTTATACCATTGTCAGATATTTATCCCAAGTCATATATTTATCCCATGTCCTATTTATATATTAGGAGTCATACATTTATCCCAAGTAATATATATATACTAGCGTATCACCCGTCAAAAATGACGGAAGTTTTCAGCTGAAATCTATTTATTTTGGATAAATGCACTTTTTAGGGCGCCTACGACGCCCACCTTTTTCAAAAGCCCAACTAACTTGTCCTTGTTTGATAAATACGAAATATTAAACTTTCTGAAATGTACACAAAGTATTTTTAATAGGGGTTTTAGGGCGCCTACGGCGCCCCCTTTGTTTTTTTATTTTATAATTAATCATCATCAAATCCTCTTTTTACATTGTTCCCTTTTCCAAAATTAAAATATGAGCTAAAACAATGACGTCATATAATATTTTTTTACAGCGCATCTTTAATTTGCACACCTTTTGACGCATTGGTAAAGTAATTTGGTGCGCTGCTTTCTAAAATTAGAAGCGTCACGGACAGACACTACGTGACATTGCAAATTATATTGTTTATATCCCAAGATCAATATTTATCTCTTGTCAACCATAAATCTCAAACAGCTCAGAGGCAATCGCCCTATCGTCTTTTTTCGACCAAAGATGGTCACGTCATCAGCTCTTCCGTTCATGAATTCACGCAGAAATTCCCGGAAGCTGAATCCAAAATCATGGAGTGGATCCACCAAGTGAGTGTTGAATGGATCCACCAAGTGAGTGAATGAATTATACCAAGTAATTGTTGATTGTTCCACCAAGCGATCGAAGCCGCTCAGTCTGATATTTTCTGGGGCTGGTATTTAAATCCTGTTTGTTAGGGGTTCAGGCGAGTTATGGCGCCCCATGCAATTAGCTTGGACGGGCCCCCCTTTAGAGAATTCCTTTGAAAAATGTTACTCTTGATTCTGTGTGGAAAGAATTTTGTCTTTAGCTTATAGAAGACTAGGCCGAGGTCTCTTTTAATCAAGTGATGAAGACAGCTTCATCTCTCGGAAAAAAACACGGCACTTGTATCGAGAAGCTGACTAGTTACATACCAATACAACTATCTATCATCCTATCTATCGTATCAAAGATGTTACAGACGCTCCTTCAATAAAGAAGGTTATTGCATCCTACTTTTATCCACGGTTCATTCTTGTTGCTCGTTGTTTTAATTAGAACATCTTAAATAAAAAGAATGGTTGTCATCTTCATTTAAAGCTAGCTGCATTGTATGAGAATTTTCTTGTAGACAAAATGTCTATAAGTGTTTCTTTGTGTTTCAGGGAAAACTCAAATACCGCGAGATTTTGTTTAATGGCTTCGAGGGGTTACCAGACGCGCTTATCGCCCTCTACGACGGGAGGAATGTCGGGAAAATTATCGTCAAGTCATCTTTTGGCGCCATCTTGCAAACAACGGTCCTCAACTGCTAACGTCTGACCTCGTCAAGTCATCTTTGGCGACATCTTGAAACAAAGGTCCTCAACTTCTAATGTGTGACCTGCGGTATTAGCTGAATATACTAGCAATAATTTTATGTAGCTAATTTTTGGATTCTAGAACATGTTAATCAATCTCAACACAGACAAGTCAAATAGTTACCAGTGACGCAACGGTTTCCTTTCGTTAAAAATTGATGATTTAAAAAAATAATTCTAAATTTACAATTCAATAAACAGCCAGGGTCTTATTTATACATTAACTATCTATCTGCTTTTGTGACTGGAAGGCCGAACATCAAAACAGTCACATAAAAAATGTTTTTGTTGGGTTGGGTTATAATCTTTTAAAGAATCATTATAATCTCTTATTTTTAAAAGTTTTGCATTAAGACTCGGAAACATTCAAAAACATTTAATTTTTGTAAAAAAAACAATGAAAATAAAAAAGAACATGTATTTGTTATATTTAAATATATTTGTCTTTGAAATGTATCCTATTAAAAAGTGTGCACATTGATTCATTTAGTGGCACGTGAGATCTTGGTAGATTCTTCGACACACCTTACACATGTGAGCACATTAGACTCCTCGACACACCTTTCACATGTGAGCACATTAGACTACTCGACACACCTTACACATGTGAGCACATTAGACTACTCGACACACCTTATACACGTGAGCACATTAGACTACTCGACAAACCTTACACATGTGAGCACATTAGACTACTCGACACACCTTTCACATGTGAGCACATTAGACTACTCGACACACCTTACACATGTGAGCACATTAGACTACTCGACACACCTTATACACGTGAGCACATTAGACTACTCGACAAACCTTACACATGTGAGCACATTAGACTACTCGACACACCTTACACATGTGAGCACATTAGACTACTCGACACACCTTATACACGTGAGCACATTAGACTACTCGACAAACCTTACACATGTGAGCACATTAGACTACTCGACACACCTTACACATGTGAGCACATTAGACTCTCGACACGCCTTATACATGTGAGCACATTAGACTACTCGACACACCTTACACATGTGAGCACATTAGATCCTAGACACACCTTACACATGTGACCTCAGTAAATTTCCTAGACACACCTTACACACGCTAGCACATTAGATTACTCGACACACCTTACACATGTGAGCACATTAGACTACTCGACACACCTTACACATGTGATTTAATTTTAATGACAAGTTTTCCCCTTCTTTTTGTTGTTAAAGTTTATTATTTAATTAAATGTTTGTTGGATGTTGGGGGCGGTGGTTGAAGATGTTATGGTCCACATCTAACCATGCATGGTATACAAGTATATAGTATACAGTATACAGTATACATTGTAAACCATGACAGCACCAGTGCACAAAGGTTATCTTTTATCTCGTGAAGTGAAAATATCACAGCACAAAGATGAGGTGAATTAATTGAACAGAAGTTCATTAGAAGCCATTTCTTATTATAGGCCCAGTGCTGAGTTTACATATTTGCTAAACAAGTTACAGCTTAGGGCCACCGCCTTCTTGGGGGGCCCCGGATTTTTTTCTCATAATTGGCACTGACATAGAATATCTGGACTTCAAAGGGCCCCCATATCTCAAGTAGCTTAGGGCCCCATCAAGTCTAAATCCGGCCCGGTATTGGACGAGCTAAAAGAAATCTCAAATTAGTGAGAATAAAAGAAAAAAAAAGAAATCCAAATCAAGGGTTCTCATGTAAAAGTAGAGGCAGGGCCTACCTCAATGAGAACCTCGTCAAAACGTTTTTGTTAAACTAAAAAATATACGTATCATTTTTTTTTAGTATATGCTCCAATTAATACTCCGGTAAGAGCTATGGACGATGGTGTTAGCTCCCCTTGTGTGAAGTACGTCACATTTGATAGGCTCATGATAATGATAGACAACAAAACTGCCACCTGAAGATGTTTAGCGCCCCTCACTATGGTCAGATTATACCTTGGCACAGCTCAGTGGTGTATGCACATTAAAGAGAAAGATTAATATATTTTAAAGAAAAATAACTTAATGAAATCACCAATATAATTAAATAATAACAAATTGTGAAATTAGATTGATAGAATTTTTCGTGTTTTATTCATGTTTTCGTTCTTTATTTTTAAAATTAAACAACCCCGAAAAACAACGTTTTTTTAACTATAAATCCCTTATATATTAGACATAACTAAATATATGACATACGAGATGGTGTCAAAAGACCCTGAGTTACTAAAACTCTTATAAGGCCCCTCGGGGAATTCCCCGGCAACTCTCCCACTTCCACCAAGATGGGCTAGCCGACGGGGACATCCCCGAGACGGTCCACTCTAGAGGGGGCCGCCTGGGCAGAGGGCCGCCGCGACTCGTCGGCTTAGTCTGCCTCTCATGGGAGTTTCCACCTACTTTGACCCACCATAGCTACGGGACCACCACAGCGTAGAATACGGGTCTCTTTTACTGAGGACTGCCGCAAGTGTGGGACATAAGACATAACTAAAAGTATTGATTATGTTCAAACGTGACAAACATTTACAGACTGACACCGACTGATATCCTCTGGCTTTAAAACCGGGGGAAGGGGGAAGGGTGTGGACATCGATGGGTGGCGTGAATGCGTGAACTCAAATATTAATTACGGTACATTCGATCGATCTGAAATTTTGATATGATGCGTTGTTAGGTGACACGAGTCTATGTGCAAAATTTCAGCTCGGTGGCATCACGGGAAGTGGTTCATGTTTGACTTTTGTTTTTCCGCCCGCCCGCAAACGACAGAGAGAGATCACGATAGAGAGAGATGATGAGATGACGACAGACAAGATTTCGAAGTTAATCTAAGGGATTTAAAAACAAAGTTTTTGACTATAAATCCCTTATATGAGTCATAACTAAACTAAACACATATTCTGAAGGCCTGAGACTAATCTCTTAAGGCCTTGGCTAGTACCTGGGCAATCTGCTGCATCTGTTGAGCATTGCCATACACCATTGTCTTTACATGGGACTCTTCCGCCTCTCTCACCTCCCCGGCTATATCTAGCGCGGGGCAAGACGTCACCAGGTGTACGACCGTCTCAGAGGCTTGGCTGCAATGACGGCAGTTCGAGTCCCTGTTGTGGTCTAGCCTGTGAAAGTATGAGTTGGTTGGGCAGTGTTCTGTTCTCATCTGAGTCACTAAACTCTGGTGTTTGCGACTCAGGTTCCACCACTGGTCTGAACGGCTTGGCCTGGGCATGTTAGCAAATACCCCCCCTGGCTGTCGTGTTGTCAGCCCACTCCTGGTACCACTTATTCCGGAAGTGGTCCTTTAGCCAGGTTTTAGCCCCAAGATAAGTGACTGGGGTCTCATTCAATATGAGTCATAGCTAAAGGTATTGATTATGTTCTGGACTGATCTCCACTGAATTAAAACCAGGGGAAGGGGGAGAGGATGTGGACATCGATGGGTGGCGTGAAAGCGTGAACTCAACTGGCATATGGAAGTAAAACAATAACAAACTGTGAAATTGAATTACATATGTTATATAGAGATAAACTAAAAATGCATTAATTTAATTACGGTACGTTCGATCGATCTGAAATTTTGATACAATGCATTATTAGGTAACACGAGTCTATGTGAACAATTTCAGCTCGATAGCATCACGGAAAGTGTGTCATTTTTTACTTTTGTTTTTCCGCCCGCGAACCCAAGACAGAGACGGCGGTGAAGTTAATATAAGGGATTTAATAATGGCAACATGAAAACTATAATAAAGTGTATGGCGATATAAAAACTATAATTAGGTGTAGAACGGCTTCACTAAAGTCAGGTGTGTGACGATAAAAAAGTTTTGCTACAAAACCCCCCTCCCCCCACCCCCGAAATCTCATGTCAACAAGTGATTCTCAAAATCAAGGCATAGAACCTTTCATGATCGCTTATAGATGTCATATGTCCCTCTTTCATAATGTGAAATTATGACATAAACTTTATTACATTCGGCGTAAATTTGTCTCCAATTATCTAGTGTAAGAGTCCCCCCCCCGGGGAGTTTAGAATTGTAATCTCCCCGTTACAACAAAACACCGAATGGCGCTGAATACATTCCTTGAGAATGATGTACGGGGTACAACGTGTAGATATTCTGAGAACTACTGTTCAACAATGGCCACTGATAAGGAAATGATGACACGGTCTTTGAAAACTAAATTTAGATTTCATTAAGGCTTTCAAAATCATAAACTTCTGTTTTATAGCAGACATGAGCACGTCTGCTATCTTCCTGCTGTGTACTCTTCTTTCTGGGGAGATACATCGAGTGTCCACACAAAGTGAGTGCATGCATAATATGGTATCTTATATCTTATTGATTACACACCCTCCTTCTATAATGAAGACTACTTCGTCCTATGCTTAGCCATATCTTGTGTCTAGTTTTGCATTTTTGTAAGATTTTTGAAAGTTGATAGTGTATTGCCTTTTTTAAAATGATTTATTTTTAAAGTTAAATAGTGATATATGTATATATATATATATATATATATATATATATATATATATATAAGTATGGGGTTCATGAATGTAAAATGTAAACACGTTTGAAAAATAAAAAATTCACATCATTTAGGTGTTTGAGTACCTGTATATATACAAAGTGGTGTACATATTCGTGAAGTGTTCTCCTCGCGGAGATTCACTAACCAAATGATAGCTATAAATAACACTGCTTGACCGATAACGAGTGTCTCCGCGGTTAAACATTTGAAGTTAAACGACATGAATCTTTCCTTGAAAACAGTTCATGATCTTGACCCTGACAACAGCGGACAACCTCTGAGAGGCCCGGCGTTTCTCCGGGAACCCCAAGACACCGATGTTCTGGGAAACGCCTCTGATAAAGTTTACATGGATTGTCTGGCTGACGGGAGCCCGCCCCTCTCTTATCAGTGGATGAAACTAACAGACAACAGGACGATTCCATTGTCCTCAGACTCCAGGCAGGTTCAATAACCGACACCCCCCCCCCTTTCGCTTATTTGAAATTTCTTCCAAAGCCTTGTATTTATCAGTCGTATTTCGGCTAATATTTTGCAACGTCGATCTATTTTCGCCCAGCCAATTTTAACCATATACAATAATTTTAAAATAAAACCAAATTTTCCTGCTCATCGTTAATTTCAACACATTAATTCTCAACTTTAAAAAAAATGATTTAAACCCAATATTTCTTGTTATTTTATCATTATTATTATTAGCTTCAAATTTTATAGCAATGATAACAATAAAAAACTATAATGATAATAATAATAATGCATACAATTATTGAAGGCCCTAATAACTTCTTTGTTCCCCAGATACACATTTACTCCTGGTGCAATGACGATTCGGGATCCAGGGACGACCGATGGGGGCACGTACTTCTGTAAGGTCACCAATGACCTCGGGTCAGTGATAAGTTCACCTGCTCAACTCACCTTTGGTGTTCTCGGGGATTTCTCTAACGTTATTCCAGCGGCTGTGAGTGCACCTCATTATGACGGTGCCACCTTGAACTGTCCATATATAACTGGAACGCCGGGTAAACGATCAATTATTTTAGTCAATGAAGTTGTTTCTTTGAATAGCCCATATATCAATGGAAGACCCGGCAAATGTTCTAAACTGATATTCTAACTCTAGAAAACAAAGTCTTGATATTACTTTGTGGCGTATCTAGGGGGGGGGCGGTGGGGGCGGTCCGCCCCGGGCGGCACACAATTTGGGGGCGGCATTTGGGGGCATTTGAAAAGTACAGTCATTTCCGACAACCGCCCTTTTTCTTTTAAAGGGGAAAACCAAGGTGAAACAAAAATATTCATAATTTCGACTCTTAATTAACGGATTCGCGCAACATTTGTTTGATTACATAGTGGTTGTTATAACTAACGCAAAACCGTTCAAAAACTTAAAATCGACCAAAAAGGGTATCAATTTGTTTGGAAAATTAAGCGGTATACGTCATAGATGGTGCTTTATAAGAAAACTACACACACAAAAAAAACAGAGAAAGCACACCCGCTGGACCGAATAATATGTGCTATTAACATCGCCACGACAGTTTTTGCGTGGAATTTCGACATGCGCATAATGATTCGCTAACTAGTACCTACATGGCAGGGTGGTTCAAATATTGTATTTAACTTGCAAGTAGTAATTTATATTACTGTTTTAGTTTTCAAAAATGTATTCTAAGGTAACTTACTAAAAATTAAATTTATTTTGTTTTTATTGCATTAACGTAGCACACATAATGTATGTCTTTTTATATAAAGACGTTAAAGTAATGTTTAAATAGTTTGAATTCGATTATTTTATGGAAAAATATTAAGATTTATTGCAAGAACATGCAAATATTCAAATTTCTCCGTTAATGAAAATCACAATAGCATACATAATTTCGAAAAAGACATACTTTAAAATTTCAAACGTCTTGGAAAAATTGACATCTGAAGAAGTAACTAGAAAGACGAGATCAGATGCTGAAATTTTACTCAGATCAATGCAATTTTTTCTTTTCTATGATATCTAAAATTATGGGAAGCCGTCTTTTTAAAAAACCCATATTAAGGAAACAAAGAGATGTGCTAATACAGAGCACTGTTATAGAGAGTTAGAGATATCAACTGAACGCCGAGTTAGAAGAAGAAAAATATGAGTGGGGTAAATTCAGAAGACGTGGTTCTATAACTAGAACAATAAGTACAACGAGAAATGTATTTATACATGGATGGAATTATAAAAAAAAATGAAAGAACGCGTTGATGAGTTGCATGTCCTTGCAAGAAAATATTCGTGTATAATACCATGTAACCTGCTAAATGATGAATTTGAACATCAAATAAATTTACTTAATGACATTGACAAAGAACAGTTCAATATTGAAAGAAAATGGTTCCAGATTTTTATGGCTGTACACAGGGCCGGTCTTAGCGATTGTGGGGCCCTATGCGGCTTAGTACGCGAAAAGGATTGCACGGGGGCCCAGTTTGGGTAGGGATAAGGTATTAATAAGGATAATACGTGAAAATTAAGATAGGTGGGGCCTATGAAAGCGCGGGGTCAAATGGGGCAGCATAGTTGCCTAAGACCAGCCTGGCTGTACCTACACAACAAGAAAAGGCATTATGTTAGAAAAAGGGGGGAAAGGCCCCTTTGATCTATTAATATATATTTAACAGTATAAATTGGAAAATTCCGTACTCAACATTATAATTTTGCTATGAAGTTTTTCAACAATTGCTATCAGCGTATCTAGTTGTTGTGAAAGGAGCTTCTCCAAAGTGGAGTTGATAAAAATTATCTTCGTTCCACAATGATTAATTTAAGACTACAAAATCTTACAATATTGTCCATAGAACATGATGTTACAAATAATTAAAATTTAAATAGCATAATACACGATTTTTCTACTATGAAAGTGAGGAAAGTAAATATATAAATATGTTCACATACTAATATATACAGTTTCTTAGTTTAAAAAAAATCATATATTTATTAATAAAAAATAAAATCAAATTAATTGGTAATGTTTTTTGGTTGTAAATTTGGAATATGTTTTGTCTCATTTTGTGTGTGTGTGGGAAAGGGGGGGGGGACCTGTGACCTCAATAACTTTCTTGTGGCCTTTAAATAAGTATCTTGTATTTTTTATAAATGTGTATTTATAAGTATATCATCTTATGCGGCCTATTTTATTACTTCTTACATAAATAGGGCATGCAATGGTAAAAATGTTCCCCACCTTTACATCGTTTAAATTACAATTATTTATTCACATTTATTAATTTATTTTAAAAAAAAATCATATGATTGACTAAAAGGGGCCGTCAAAAATGACGTCACGTGATTTTGGCTGATGTTTCACCACCTCCCCCCTCGTCACACGTCATCACAAAAGCTTAGACCCCTTCATCAATATGATGTCACTGTCACAAAGTCACATAAAAGCCGTATTTTCTATTTGAAAATGAGCGTGTTTGAAATAAAAACGTTTTGGGCATTTAAATATGTTTTTAGTGTAAGGGTGCACTCTAATATTGTAACACGCGTGAAGCCATGTAAAATGTCATTACATAAATTGTCGGTAATCATATATTTAAGGGGAAATTTTATTTAAAATTGCGCGTTTTTGATGTGATGACAAATGTGTGACTCCCCCCCACCCAGGTGCGTGACGTCATTTATAGACCGTGCCAAAAGGGTGGCAAATTAGAGACCGCCCCGGGCGGCAAAAGTTCTAGCTACGCCACTGATGTTACTGCCATTGTTTCAGCCGCAGATCTTCTTTTTTATGTTTAAAATATATGGACACTTCTTTTACTTTATGATTAAAAATTAGCAAACGAAAGTTTTTTTTAATGTTATATGAAAAAATATATTGCATATCTGAAGAATCAAAAACATTTTATATAGTCGATTCATGAATTCTTAATAAATGAATTTTTGTAAAAACTTAAAACCATGTTAAGGGACACTAAAAAATAATCCCTGTTAAAATATCAAAAATCTAGTGGATTAATTAATTAATTTATATCTACTTAATTTTAGAACTAAAAAACGTAATGTTGTTGGTGTTAAACGCGAAAATAGGCCAAAACTGAGACTTGTCCATGTCTTTCTGCAGCCAAAACCTACGAGTGGTACAAGAACGACAACTCCAGCCAAAACCTACGAGTGGTACAAGAACGACAACTCCAGCCAAAACCTACGAGTGGTACAAGAATGACAACTCCAGCCAAAACCTACGAGTGGTACAACAACGACAACTCCAGCCAAAACCTACGAGTGGTACAAGAACGACAACTCCAGTTCAATAACGAGCAAGACTCAAAGGCGTGCGTTCATCTCTGCCAATGGAAAACTTTATTTTTCCGAGGTCAACCTTTCAGACGAAGGCACTTACCACTGTCACGTGCAGCTGTCTGATGTCGGTCCAAGAGGTTACTATATTTGGACCTCTCAAAGGGAGAGTAGAACCAGTCCGGGGTTGGCTTTGAGAGTTCATTACTCAGGGGAAAGTAGATATCAACTTATTATTCTGCAAGATTTCATTGACGTGTTTCCTGCGACTCCTACAAGAGGTGGCAATGTCAGGTTGGAATGTTTCGCTTATGGCACTGGTCCTTTAAATTACACATGGTCTCGGGAAGGTGGACGGCCCCTTCCAAATGGTTACGCCTTGGAAAGTAGTGACCGTATTCTGCTGCTTAAAAATGTGGAATTAGCGGACGGCGGAAAATACACCTGTAAAGTGTTCAGTTCAACAACAAATCTTCAGGTATCAAGAACAATAGATTTACATATCCAAGCCAAACCTTACTTCACCTACCCCCTTACACACCAACATGTTGACGTTGGAAGTCGTCTGATGTGGCATTGTGAGGCTGCTGGCAGGCCGATACCTACTTACAAGTGGTACAAGAATGGAGAAGTCTTGAAATCTTCACAAGGCATCACTGTGGATGTTAATACATTGACTATAATGGCAGTAGATGGGAAGAGAGATAATGGGATGTATCAATGCGCGGCCACAAACATGTTAGTAACTACTTTCAGGACGGCTCAACTAAGCGTAAATTAAAAGTTTTTATTAAATTGACATTGTTTTTTTTTAATCTCATGGGTACATGGGTAAATTTTAAAATAAACATCAACCAACCAGCATTTTACAAAAATATGTGTATATCAATAAATCTTTAACTTGAAAACAAATCCATTTGTCATCTGTAGCTTTGGTATTGGAAAAAAAATTGCCATTAAACTCAAAAAGGTTAAGAGTGATGATTGGTGACTAATTCCGCAAACCTGAGTAAGGACAAAAAGCTGCGCTCAAACATAGCATGAAATAAATGGAGAGTTAGGAATGAGACCGTGAAATAATAAAATTAGTAAATTACAGAAGTCAACAAAATACAGTGGTACCCTTAGATACGAATGCTTCAAGATACGAAAGATCCAAGATACGAAAGGGGCCGTCCATAAAGTACGTCACGCTCCAGAGGGCGGGGGGAGGGGGTGTAAGAAAGGGTGAAAGTTTGTGACAGGGGGGGGTCCGGCCATGTGTGACGTCGCGGTGTTGTATATTAAATTTTAATTATTTTGTTAATAAAAAAAAACAACGACATTTTTTTCGAAAGTGTGACGTTATTTGGGGGGGGGGTCCGAGATTTGTGACAGTTTGTGACAGGGGGGAGTTAAAATGGTAAAAAATAGAGTGACTTACTTTATGGACGGTGCCAAAGGCCACTGAAATAATTATTGTTACAGGTTACGAAAAAAAAATCTTCTAAGATACGAAAGGCCACTGAAAGAATTATTTGTTCCAAGATATGAAAAAAAGCACTGCTGACTAGGGCTGTCAATATTGTTGAAAACAGCTGCCCGGGTACCCGTCCAAATTTCGAACGGGTACCCGGGTTACCCGATCGAAACATCCCATAATTTTCTCCGTCATGACCGCTATACAATGCTCCCTAGCCACCTTCCATGCACCTTATTTCACACGGCGGACGTCTTAGGGGCCGTACAGCCGTACATAAATGACGTCAAGCGATTTTGGCCGATTTTTACCCCCCCCCCGTCACAGGTTGTCTTAAAAACTTAGAGCACCCTCCAATATGACGTCACAAAGCTTTGCGCCCCCCCCCATGAAAGCCGTACTTCCTTTTTTGAAAATGAGCATGTGTCAAATAACTTAATTGTCAAATAATTTTGTATTTAGTGTGAAGTTAAACTCTAAAAATCGCTACACGCTTAAATTCATGTAAAATTTTAAGTAATCAAATATTTCAGTGGAACTTTTATTTAAAGTTGCGCGTTTTGATGTGACGTCACATTTATTCTTAAACACATCACTACCCTCATCACAAATGTGTGACCCCTTCCTCCCCTAGGTGTATAACGTCATTTATGAACGGGCCCTTATCCATCTAACACTGTTAGTAACTAATTTATTGACTTTAAAAACGTACAAACTTTGGTGTATTATTAAAATCCAGTTGACAGATAGTTCTCCTTAGACGTATTTCACAGCATATATTTGAAACAAAAATGTTCATGCAATAAATTGTTTCGCGAGCCGTAAATTAAACACAAAAAAACCGCATACGAGCCAAAGTTTGGTTAATATAGATATTGAAGCCACATTTTCACGGGTACCCGGGCGGAATTTTACTACCCGGGTAATCTCACGGCAACGGGTACCCGGGTCCCGGGTACCCGTTGACAGGCCTGCTGCTGACAACCAATGTTCCCTCTGAGCTTCGTTGGTCCGTATGAAAAGTAAAAAAACTCGTGTGCAAAGTTGCACAGTATCTATTTTTTGTGCAATATTTTAAAAAAATAATTAATAATTAATCGTGTCACTCGAAAGTTAACAGTTCACATTTAAATTTGTATAGATATTATTTTTTATTTATTTTATTCTGTTTTCATTGTTTTATTATTATTTATTTATTTGTTTTAAAATGTGTACTTTTTAATCGTACTTTGTTTTTCTATAGTTAAACATGATTTATATTTCCATTTTTAGTGTTGTTTCTGAGCGGGTTGGAACGAATTTGGTATCTTACATGTAAATCTTTGTTCGAGATTAGGGTTGCCAGATGTCCGGTTTTGTACCGGACTGTCCGGTATTATCGTTATTTGTCCAGTGTGAAAATGGAAGCAATACCGGACATTAAACATTGAAATATTGTGCCATCGACAAAATTCGACTCTAGTGTCCGGTATTTTTGAGACAACCACCTGGCAACCCTATTCGAGATACGAAAGATCCAAGATACGAAAGCCACCCAGGAACGGATTAATTTCGTATCTCGAGGTATCACTATATTATTCATTATTCAGCTCATTTATTTCAATACCCATGCAGTTCTTACACTTGTACCAGTATAATAATTTCACGGGTTTCGGCAATTCTATTTATTAATAACGCGCCCGGCCATCTCGAGAATAAACTTATCCAAGATCATGGAACTCAACACCACATGGGATGAATGTGTTGTTCCCGCTTTAATGCTAACAATTCGCCCCGCCAACACTGCCCTTAGACTTTATAGACCCCCCCCCCGTATGACTTTTTTCCCGCCCTTTTCTTGACTAACACTGGTAGCTGCCGGTTAATTTCATTTTCGTGCTTTTATTAATTTCTGTTTTTATTTGCCTGATGGCAAAGGCTTTTTGCCGTCACGTTGTTGTGTTGTGTCCTGTCAGGCTCACTCATTCACTGTTTATATAAACATTTTTTCTTCCATCATGATTTCCGCCCACCCCACCCCACCACCAGTAATACCCTATGAATTGCACAGTAGAAATTTTCCTTACACGAGATGGTAATCAAAGCTGAACAGTTCTTCTATCATTGCTGGGTGCAGTGGCGTCATTAGGGGGGTGCGGTGGGGGCGTGCCGCCCCGGGTGACACCATCATTGGGGTGACACCAAAATCTAAAATTTTACTGTGTACGATTTTATGTCAAAAAATGAAGACGACAAATTTTTTTCATCAAGAAAAAAATTACGAAATACAATGAAATGCGTAAATTATTTTCAGACGAAAACATATCAGTCTTGTCGATTTCGTATGAAACGATTTTCACTGATAGAAAGTTTGATGCGTACGTTCGGCAGCCGAAGTAAAGTTGATTTTGAACGACGCCGATCAGAACCGCAACTGCAGCGACGAATTTTTAACGTTGAAAACGTTTTGTCTATATAGCATATTATTGAAGATATAATCTGTTATATTTAAGTATTTTGACTACAATTCATAATTACACATTTTGTAGCAGTAAAAATAAGCAAGTGAATCCTTTTTTAAAATTTAGTTAAAAGAGGTAAAGATAGTGAGAAAATAACTCTATTTATTTTTGAGTCAAAATCCCACTTTATACATTTTCCGCCTTAAATAACTCTTTTCATAATGATTGACTTTCATTTTGAAAGTTACAAAAGTAAGCGAATTTACACTTAAATTTTGGACATCTTCAAAAATTAGATTTTTTAAAAATAAAAGTTATAAATGTTCTTAAAGTATGACGGACATGACTTAAACTTTAAAAAAAAATTCATTCAATTGATTAATAAATTTTTTTTTACTCAAGGCTTGTCTGACATATTTCGGGAACATTTTCCTTCTTTAAATTGTCGTAACATGTCATTAAAGAGCGCACGATGAAAGAGCGACGACAAATGGGCGCAGACATAAGAGCAATATACCTCGTTGGTAGTCCATTTTGAAACATTAACATCTATAAGAAAAATCGCCTCCAATCTTCCTCGCTCTTTTGTTGTGGGCTATTTTACGAGTCACGGTCACGAAATTAATTAGTAAGTTACACTAAGACAACAATTATAAGAATAAAAATTACAAAAGGTGTCAAGTTTACGGTGGCGTCACTAGTGGGGTGCGGACCGCACTGGGGGACAACATCACAAGCGGTGACACCAAACTGTAAAATTCTAATGTCCCGGTTGTTTGGCATCGGAAGGCTCTATGGGTTAACTCGTTCAGGGGGTTACACCATGAGCTACCGCCCCGGGTGACACCATGAGCTACCGCCCTAGGTGACATCATGAACTACCGCCCCGGGTGACACCATGAACTACCGCCCCGGGTGACACCATGGGCTACCGCCCCGGGTGACACCATGAGCTACCACCCCGGGTGACACAATGAGCTACCGCCCCAGGTGACACCATGGGCTACCGCCCCGGGTGACACCATGGGCTAACGCCCCGGGTGACACTATGAGCTACCGCTCCGGGTGAAACCATGAGCTACCGCCCAGGGTGACACCATGAGCTACCACCCCGGGTGACACCATGGGCTACCACCCGGGTGACACCATGAGCTACCGCCCCGGTTGACAACATGGGCTACCTACCCGGGTGACACCATGGGCTACCGCCCCGGGTGACACCATGGGCTACCACCCCGGGTGACACCATGAACTACCGCCCCGGCTGACACCATGGGCTACCGCCCCGGGTGACAACATGGGCTACCGACCCTGGTGACACCATGAACTACCGCCCCGGGTGACACCATGAGCTACCGCCCCGGGTGACACCATGAGGTACCGCCCCGGGTGACACCATGAGCTACCACCCCGGGTGACACCATGAGCTACCGCCCCAGGTGACACCATGGGCTACCACCCCGGGTGACACAATGAGCTACCACCCCGGGTGACACCATGGGCTACCACCCCGGGTGACACCATGAGCTACCAACCCGGGTGACACCATGAGCTACCGCCCCGGGTGACACCATGAGCTACCGCCCCGGTTGACACCATGAGCTATCGCCCCGGGTGACACCATGAGCTACCGCCCAGGGTGACACCATGAGCTACCGCCCAGGGTGACACCATGAGCTACCGCCCCGGGTAAAACCATGGGCTATCAACCCGGGTGACACCATGAGCTACCACCCCGGGTGACACCATGCGCTTCCGCCCCGGGTGACACAGTCACAATCAGACATGATCAGTCGCAATCAGACATGATCAGTCACAATCACACATGATCAGTCACAATCAGATTTGATCAGTCACAATCAGACATGATCAGTCACAATCAGACATGATCAGTCACAATCAGACATGATCAGTCACAAGCAGACATGATCAGTCACAAATCAGACATAACCAGTCACAATCAGACATGATCAGTCACGATCAGACATGATCAGTCACAATCAGACATGATCAGTCACAATCAGACATGATAAGTTACAAAATCAGACATGATCAGTCACAATCAGATTTGATCAGTCACAATCAGACATGATCAGTCACAATCAGAAATAATTAGTCACAATTAGACATGGTCAGTCACAATCAGATTGGATCAGTCACAATCAGACATGATCAGTCACAATCAGAAATGAACAGTCACAATCAGACATGATCAGTCACAATCAGACATGATCAGTCACAATCAGACATGATCAGTCACAATCAGACATAACTAGTGACAATCAGACATGATCAGTCACAATCAGACATGATCAGTCACAATCAGACATGATCAGTCACAATCAGACATGATCAGTTACAAAATCAGACATGATCAGTCACAATCAGATTTGATCAGTCACAATCAGACATGGTCACAATCAGAAATGATTAGTAACAATTAGACATGGTCAGTCACAATCAGATTGGATCAGTCACAATCAGATTGGATCAGTCACAATCAGACATGATCAATCACAATCAGACATGTTAAGTCTCAATCAGACCATGATCAGTCACAATCAGATTTGATCAGTCACAATCAGACATGATCATTAACAATCAGACATGATCATTCACAATCAGACATGATAAGTCACAATCACACATGATCAGTCACAATCAGACATGATCAGTCACAATCAGACATGATAAGTCACAATCAGATATGATCATTCACAATCAGACATGATAAGTCACAATCAGACATGATCAGTCACAATCAGACATGATCAGTCACGATCAGACATGATCAGTCACAATCAGACATGATCAGTTACAAAATCAGACACGATCAGTCACAATCAGATTTGATCAGTCACAATCAGACATGGTCACAATCAGAAATGATTAGTCAAAATTAGACATGGTCAGTCACAATCAGATTGGATCAGTCACAATCAGACATGATCAATCACAATCAGACATGTTAAGTCACAATCAGACATGATCAGTCGCAATCAGACATGATCAGTCACAATCAGACATGATCAGTCACAATAAGACATGATCAGTCACAATCAGACATGATCAGTCACAATCAGACATGATCAGTCGCAATCAGACATGATAAGTCACAATCAGACATAATCAGTCACAATCATACATGATGAGTCACAATCATACATGATGAGTCACAATCAGACATGATCAGTCACAATCAGATTTTATCATTCGACGTCAGACTTGATCAGCCACAATCAGACATGATCAGTCACAATCAGACTTAATCAGTCACAATCAGACATGATCGGTCACAATCAAACATGATCAGTAACAATCAGACATGATCAGTCACAATCACACATGATCAGTCACAATCAGTTATGATCAGTCACAATCAGACATGATCATTCACAATCAGACATCACAATCAGACATGATCAGTCACAATCAGACATGATCAGTCACAATCAGACATGATCAGTCACAATCAGACATGATCACTAACAATCAGACAAGATCAGTCACAATCAGATTTGATCAGTCTCAATCAGACATATATATCAGTCACAATCAGACATGATCAGTCGCAATCAGACATGATCAGTCAAATCAGACATGATCAGTCACAATCAGATTTGATCAGTTTCAATCAGACCATGATCAGTCACAATCAGATTTGATCAGTCACAATCAGTTATGATCAGTCACAATCAGATATGATCATTCACAATCAGACATGATCAGTCACAATCAGACATGATAAGTCACAATCACACATGATCAGTCACAATCAGACATGATCAGTCACAATCAGACATGATAAGTCACAATCAGACGTGATCAGTCACAATCATACATGATCAGTCACAATAAGACATGTTCAGTCACAATCAGACATGATCAGTCACAATCAGACATGATCAGTAACAATCAGACATGATCAGTCACAATCAGACATGATGAGTCACAATCATACATGATCAGTCACAATCATACATGATGAGTCACAATTCAGACATGATCAGTCACAATCAGAATTGATCATTCACAGTCAGACATGATCAGTCGCAATCAGACCGGATCAGTCACAATCATACATGATGAGTCACAATCAGACATGATCAGTCACAATCAGATTTTGATCATTCGACGTCAGACTTGATCAGCCACAATCAGACATGATCAGTCACAATCAGACATGATTAGTCACAATTAGACATGATCAGTCACAATCAGACATGATCAGTTACAAAATCAGACATGATCAGTCACAATCAGATTTGATCAGTCACAATCAGACATGGTCACAATCAGAAATGATTAGTCACAATTAGACATGATCAGTCACAATCAGATTGGATCAGTCACAATCAGACATGATCAATCACAATCAGACATGTCAGTCACAATCAGACATTATCAGTCACAATCAGACATGACAGTCACAATCAGACATGATCAGTCACAATCAGACATGATCAGTCACAATCAGACATGATCAGTCACAATCAGACATGATCAGTCACAATCAGACATGATCAGTCACAATCAGACTTTGATCAGTCACAATCATACATGATAAGTCACAATCAGATTTGATCAGTCACAATCAGACATGATCAGTCACAATCAGACATGATCAGTCACAATCAGACATGATCAGTCACAATCAGACATGATCAGTCACAATCAGACATGATCAGTCACAATCAGACATGATCAGTCACAATCAGACATGATCAGTCACAATCAGACATGATCAGTCACAATCAGACATGATCAGTCACAATCAGACATGATCAGTTACAAATCAGACATGATCAGTCACAATCAGATTTGATCAGTCACAATCAGACTTGATCAGTCTCAATCAGACATGATCAGTCACAATCACATTGATCAGTCACAATCAGTCATGATCAGTCACAATCAGACATGATCATTCACAATCAGACATGATCAGTCACAATCAGACATGATCAGTCACAATCAGACATGATCAGTCACAATCAGACATGATCAGTCACAATCAGACATGATCAGTCACAATCAGACATGATCAGTCACAATCAGACATGATCAGTCACAATCAGACATGATCAGTCACAATCAGACATGATCAGTCACAATCAGACATGATCAGTCACAATCAGACATGATCAGTCACAATCAGACATGATCAGTCACAATCAGACATGATCAGTCACAATCAGACATGATCAGTCACAATCAGACATGATCAGTCACAATCAGACATGATCAGTCACAATCAGACATGATCAGTCACAATCAGACATGATCAGTCACAATCAGACATGATCAGTCACAATCAGACATGATCAGTCACAATCAGACATGATCAGTCACAATCAGACATGATCAGTCACAATCAGACATGATCAGTCACAATCAGACATGATCAGTCACAATCAGACATGATCAGTCACAATCAGACATGATCATCATAATACAGTCACAATCAGACATGATCAGTCACAATCAGACATGATCAGTCACAATCAGACTTGATCAGTCACAATCAGACATGATCAGTCACAATCAGACATGATCAGTCACAATCAGACATGATCAGTCACAATCAGACATGATCAGTCACAATCAGACATGATCAGTCACAATCAGACATGATCAGTCACAATCAGACATGATTAGTCACAATCAGACATGATCAGTCACAATCAGACATGATCAGTCACAATCAGACATGATCAGTCACAATCAGACATGATCAGTCACAATCAGACATGATCAGTCACAATCAGACATGATCAGTCACAATCAGACATGATCAGTCACAATCAGACATGATCAGTCACAATCAGACATGATCAGTCACAATCAGACATGATCAGTCACAATCAGACATGATCAGTCACAATCAGACATGATCAGTCACAATCAGACATGATCAGTCACAATCAGACATGATCAGTCACAATCAGACATGATCAGTCACAATCAGACATGATCAGTCACAATCAGACATGATCAGTCACAATCAGACATGATCAGTCACAATCAGACATGATCAGTCACAATCAGACATGATCAGTCACAATCAGACATGATCAGTCACAATCAGACATGATCAGTCACAATCAGACATGATCAGTCACAATCAGACATGATCAGTCACAATCAGACATGATCAGTCACAATCAGACATGATCAGTCACAATCAGACATGATCAGTCACAATCAGACATGATCAGTCACAATCAGACATGATCAGTCACAATCAGACATGATCAGTCACAATCAGACATGATCAGTCACAATCAGACATGATCAGTCACAATCAGACATGATCAGTCACAATCAGACTGATCAGTCACAATCAGACATGATCAGTCACAATCAGACATGATCAGTCACAATCAGACATGATCAGTCACAATCAGACATGATCAGTCACAATCAGACATGATCAGTCACAATCAGACATGATCAGTCACAATCAGACATGATCAGTCACAATCAGACATGATCAGTCACAATCAGACATGATCAGTCACAATCAGACATGATCAGTCACAATCAGACTTTGATCAGTCACAATCAGACATGATCAGTCACAATCAGACATGATCAGTCACAATCAGACATGATCAGTCACAATCAGACATGATCAGTCACAATCAGACATGATCAGTCACAATCAGACATGATCAGTCACAATCAGACATGATCAGTCACAATCAGACATGATCAGTCACAATCAGACTTGATCAGTCACAATCAGACATGATCAGTCACAATCAGACATGATCAGTCACAATCAGACATGATCAGTCACAATCAGACATGATCAGTCACAATCAGACATGATCAGTCACAATCAGACATGATCAGTCACAATCAGACATGATCAGTCACAATCAGACATGATCAGTCACAATCAGACATGATCAGTCACAATCAGACATGATCAGTCACAATCAGACATGATCAGTCACAATCAGACATGATCAGTCACAATCAGACATGATCAGTCACAATCAGACATGATCAGTCACAATCAGACATGATCAGTCACAATCAGACATGATCAGTCACAATCAGACATGATCAGTCACAATCAGACATGATCAGTCACAATCAGACATGATCAGTCACAATCAGACATGATCAGTCACAATCAGACATGATCAGTCACAATCAGACATGATCAGTCACAATCAGACATGATCAGTCACAATCAGACATGATCAGTCACAATCAGACTTGATCAGTCACAATCAGACATGATCAGTCACAATCAGACATGATCAGTCACAATCAGACATGATCAGTCACAATCAGACATGATCAGTCACAATCAGACATGATCAGTCACAATCAGACATGATCAGTCACAATCAGACATGATCAGTCACAATCAGACATGATCAGTCACAATCAGACATGATCAGTCACAATCAGACATGATCAGTCACAATCAGACATGATCAGTCACAATCAGACATGATCAGTCACAATCAGACATGATCAGTCACAATCAGACATGATCAGTCACAATCAGACATGATCAGTCACAATCAGACATGATCAGTCACAATCAGACATGATCAGATGATCATCAATCAGACATGATCAGTCACAATCAGACATGATCAGTCACAATCAGACATGATCAGTCACAATCAGACATGATCAGTCACAATCAGACATGATCAGTCACAATCAGACATGATCAGTCACAATCAGACATGATCAGTCACAATCAGACATGATCAGTCACAATCAGACATGATCAGTCACAATCAGACATGATCAGTCACAATCAGACATGATCAGTCACAATCAGACATGATCAGTCACAATCAGACATGATCAGTCACAATCAGACATGATCAGTCACAATCAGACATGATCAGTCACAATCAGACATGATCAGTCACAATCAGACATGATCAGTCACAATCAGACATGATCAGTCACAATCAGACATGATCAGTCACAATCAGACATGATCAGTCACAATCAGACATGATCAGTCACAATCAGACATGATCAGTCACAATCAGACATGATCAGTCACAATCAGACATGATCAGTCACAATCAGACATGATCAGTCACAATCAGACATGATCAGTCACAATCAGACATGATCAGTCACAATCAGACATGATCAGTCACAATCAGACATGATCAGTCACAATCAGACATGATCAGTCACAATCAGACATGATCAGTCACAATCAGACATGATCAGTCACAATCAGACATGATCAGTCACAATCAGACATGATCAGTCACAATCAGACATGATCAGTCACAATCAGACATGATCAGTCACAATCAGACATGATCAGTCACAATCAGACATGATCAGTCACAATCAGACATGATCAGTCACAATCAGACATGATCAGTCACAATCAGACATGATCAGTCACAATCAGACATGATCAGTCACAATCAGACATGATCAGTCACAATCAGACATGATCAGTCACAATCAGACATGATCAGTCACAATCAGACATGATCAGTCACAATCAGACATGATCAGTCACAATCAGACATGATCAGTCACAATCAGACATGATCAGTCACAATCAGACATGATCAGTCACAATCAGACATGATCAGTCACAATCAGACATGATCAGTCACAATCAGACATGATCAGTCACAATCAGACATGATCAGTCACAATCAGACATGATCAGTCACAATCAGACATGATCAGTCACAATCAGACATGATCAGTCACAATCAGACATGATCAGTCACAATCAGACATGATCAGTCACAATCAGACATGATCAGTCACAATCAGACATGATCAGTCACAATCAGACATGATCAGTCACAATCAGACATGATCAGTCACAATCAGACATGATCAGTCACAATCAGACATGATCAGTCACAATCAGACATGATCAGTCACAATCAGACATGATCAGTCACAATCAGACATGATCAGTCACAATCAGACATGATCAGTCACAATCAGACATGATCAGTCACAATCAGACATGATCAGTCACAATCAGACATGATCAGTCACAATCAGACATGATCAGTCACAATCAGACATGATCAGTCACAATCAGACATGATCAGTCACAATCAGACATGATCAGTCACAATCAGACATGATCAGTCACAATCAGACATGATCAGTCACAATCAGACATGATCAGTCACAATCAGACATGATCAGTCACAATCAGACATGATCAGTCACAATCAGACATGATCAGTCACAATCAGACATGATCAGTCACAATCAGACATGATCAGTCACAATCAGACATGATCAGTCACAATCAGACATGATCAGTCACAATCAGACATGATCAGTCACAATCAGACATGATCAGTCACAATCAGACATGATCAGTCACAATCAGACTTGATCATCACAATCAGACATGATCAGTCACAATCAGACATGATCAGTCACAATCAGACATGATCAGTCACAATCAGACATGATCAGTCACAATCAGACATGATCAGTCACAATCAGACATGATCAGTCACAATCAGACATGATCAGTCACAATCAGACATGATCAGTCACAATCAGACATGATCAGTCACAATCAGACATGATCAGTCACAATCAGACATGATCAGTCACAATCAGACATGATCAATCACAATCAGACATGATCAGTCACAATCAGACATGATCAGTCACAATCAGACATGATCAGTCACAATCAGACATGATCAGTCACAATCAGACATGATCAGTCACAATCAGACATGATCAGTCACAATCAGACATGATCAGTCACAATCAGACATGATCAGTCACAATCAGACATGATCAGTCACAATCAGACATGATCAGTCACAATCAGACATGATCAGTCACAATCAGACATGATCAGTCACAATCAGACATGATCAGTCACAATCAGACATGATCAGTCACAATCAGACATGATCAGTCACAATCAGACATGATCAGTCACAATCAGACATGATCAGTCACAATCAGACATGATCAGTCACAATCAGACATGATCAGTCACAATCAGACATGATCAGTCACAATCAGACATGATCAGTCACAATCAGACATGATCAGTCACAATCAGACATGATCAGTCACAATCAGACATGATCAGTCACAATCAGACATGATCAGTCACAATCAGACATGATCAGTCACAATCAGACATGATCAGTCACAATCAGACATGATCAGTCACAATCAGACATGATCAGTCACAATCAGACATGATCAGTCACAATCAGACATGATCAGTCACAATCAGACATGATCAGTCACAATCAGACATGATCAGTCACAATCAGACATGATCAGTCACAATCAGACATGATCAGTCACAATCAGACATGATCAGTCACAATCAGACATGATCAGTCACAATCAGACATGATCAGTCACAATCAGACATGATCAGTCACAATCAGACATGATCAGTCACAATCAGACATGATCAGTCACAATCAGACATGATCAGTCACAATCAGACTTTGATCAGTCACAATCAGACATGATCAGTCACAATCAGACATGATCAGTCACAATCAGACATGATCAGTCACAATCAGACATGATCAGTCACAATCAGACATGATCAGTCACAATCAGACATGATCAGTCACAATCAGACATGATCAGTCACAATCAGACATGATCAGTCACAATCAGACATGATCAGTCACAATCAGACATGATCAGTCACAATCAGACATGATCAGTCACAATCAGACATGATCAGTCACAATCAGACATGATCAGTCACAATCAGACATGATCAGTCACAATCAGACATGATCAGTCACAATCAGACATGATCATTCACAATCAGACATGATCAGTCACAATCAGACATGATCAGTCACAATCAGACATGATCAGTCACAATCAGACATGATCAGTCACAATCAGACATGATCAGTCACAATCAGACATGATCAGTCACAATCAGACATGATCAGTCACAATCAGACATGATCAGTCACAATCAGACATGATCAGTCACAATCAGACATGATCAGTCACAATCAGACATGATCAGTCACAATCAGACATGATCAGTCACAATCAGACATGATCAGTCACAATCAGACATGATCAGTCACAATCAGACATGATCAGTCACAATCAGACATGATCAGTCACAATCAGACATGATCAGTCACAATCAGACATGATCAGTCACAATCAGACATGATCAGTCACAATCAGACATGATCAGTCACAATCAGACATGATCAGTCACAATCAGACATGATCAGTCACAATCAGACATGATCAGTCACAATCAGACATGATCAGTCACAATCAGACATGATCAGTCACAATCAGACATGATCAGTCACAATCAGACATGATCAGTCACAATCAGACATGATCAGTCACAATCAGATATGATCAGTCACAATCAGACATGATCAGTCACAATCAGACATGATCAGTCACAATCAGACATGATCAGTCACAATCAGACATGATCAGTCACAATCAGACATGATCAGTCACAATCAGACATGATCAGTCACAATCAGACATGATCAGTCACAATCAGACATGATCAGTCACAATCAGACATGATCAGTCACAATCAGACATGATCAGTCACAATCAGACATGATCAGTCACAATCAGACATGATCAGTCACAATCAGACATGATCAGTCACAATCAGACATGATCAGTCACAATCAGACATGATCAGTCACAATCAGACATGATCAGTAACAATCAGACATGATCAGTCACAAAATCAGATATGATCAGTCACAATCAGATTTGATCAGTAACAATCAGACATGATCAGTCACAATCAGACATGATTAGTAACAATTAGACACGATCAGTCACAATCAGATTGGATCAGTCACAATCAGACATGATCAGTCACAATCAGACATGATCAGTCACAATCAGAGATTATTAGTCACAATTAGACATGATCAGTCACAATCAGATTGGATCATTCACAATCAGACATGATCAGTCACAATCGGACATGATCAGTCACAATCAGACATGATCAGTCACAATCAGACATGATCAGTCACAATCAGACATATTAAGTCACAATCAGACATGATCAGTCACAATCAGACATGATCAGTCATAATCAGACAGGATCAGTCACAATCAGATATGATCATTTACAATCAGACATGATCAGTCACAATCAGACATGATCAGTTACAATCAGACATGATCATTCACAATCAGAAATGATCAGTCACAATCAGACATGATCAGTCACAATCAGACATATTAAGTCACAATCAGACATGATCAGTCACAATCAGACATGATCAGTCATGATCAGACAGGATCAGTCACAATCAGACATGATCAATTACAATCAGACATGATCAGTCACAATCAGACATGATCAGTTACAATCAGACATGATCATTCACAATCAGAAATGATCAGTCACAATCAGACATGATCAGTCACAATAAAGACATAATCAGTCACAATCAGACATGATCAGTCACAATCAGACATGATCAGTCACAATCAGACATGATCAGTCACAATCAGACGTGTTGAGTCACAATCAGACATGATCAGTCACAATCAGACATGATCAGTCACAATCAGACAGGATCAGTCACAATCAGACATTGGATCAGTCACAATCAGACATGATCAGTCACAATCAGACATGATCAGTCACAATCAGACATGATCAGTCACAATCAGACATGATCAGTCACAATCAGAAATGATCAGTCACAATCAGACATGATTAGTCACAATCAGACATGATCATTCACTATCAGACATGATCAGTCACAATACGACATGATCAGTCACAATCAGACATGATCAGTCATAATCAGATTTGATCAGTCACAATCAGACATGATCAAACACAATCAGACATGATCAGTCACAAAATCAGACATGATCAGTCACAATCAGAATTGATCAGTCACAATCAGACATGATCAGTCACAATCAGACATGATTAGTCACAATTAGACATGATCAGTCACAATCAGATTGGATCAGTCACAATCAGAAATGATCAGTCACAATCAGACATGATCAGTCATAATCAGACATGATCAGTCACAATCAGACTTGATCAGTCACAATCAGACATGAGCGGTAACAATCAGACATGATCAGTCACAATCAGACATGATCAGTTACAATCAGACATGATCATTCACAATCAGACATGATCAGTCACAATCATACATGATCAGTCACAATCAGACATGATCAGTCATAATCAGATTTGATCAGTCACAATCAGACATGATCAGTCACAATCAGACATTATCAGTCACAATCAGACATGATCAGTTACAATCAGACATGATCATTCACAATCAGACATGATCAGTCTAATCTGACATGATCAGTCACAATCAAACATGATCATTCACAATCAGAAAGGATCAGTCACAATCAGACATGATCAATCACAATCAGATTTTATCAGTCACAATCAGACATGATCAGTCACAACCAGACATGATCAGTCACAATCAGACATGATCAGTCAAAATCAGACATGATCAGTCATAATCAGACAGGATCAGTCACAATCAGACATGATCAGTCACAATCAGACATGATCAGTCACAATCAGACATGATCAGTTACAATCAGACATGATCATTCACAATCAGACATGATCAGTCTAATCTGACATGATCAGTCACAATCAAACATGATCATTCACAATCAGAAAGGATCAGTCACAATCAGACATGATCAATCACAATCAGATTTTATCAGTCACAATCAGACATGATCAGTCACAATCAGAAAAGATCAGTCACAATCAGACATGATCAATCACAATCAGATTTTATCAGTCACAATCAGACATGATCAGTCACAATCAGACATGATCAGTCACAATCAGACATGATCAGTCACAATCAGACATGATCAGTCATAATCAGACAGGATCAGTCACAATCAGACATGATCAGTCACAATCAGACATTATCAGTCACAATCAGACATGATCAGTTACAATCAGACATGATCATTCACAATCAGACATGATCAGTCACAATCAGACATGATCAAACACAATCAGACATGATCAGTCACAATCAGACATCATCAGTAACAATCAGACATGATCAGTCACAATCAGATATGATCAGTCACAATCAGACATGATCAGTAACAATCAGACATGATCAGTCACAAATCAGATATGATCAGTCACAATCAGATTTGATCAGTAACAATCAGACATGATCAGTCACAATCAGACATGATTAGTAACAATTAGACACGATCAGTCACAATCAGATTGGATCAGTCACAATCAGACATGATCAGTCACAATCAGACATGATCAGTCACAATCAGAGATTATTAGTCACAATTAGACATGATCAGTCACAATCAGATTGGATCATTCACAATCAGACATGATCAGTCACAATCGGACATGATCAGTCACAATCAGACATGATCAGTCACAATCAGACATGATCAGTCACAATCAGACATATTAAGTCACAATCAGACATGATCAGTCACAATCAGACATGATCAGTCATAATCAGACAGGATCAGTCACAATCAGATATGATCATTTACAATCAGACATGATCAGTCACAATCAGACATGATCAGTTACAATCAGACATGATCATTCACAATCAGAAATGATCAGTCACAATCAGACATGATCAGTCACAATCAGACATATTAAGTCACAATCAGACATGATCAGTCACAATCAGACATGATCAGTCATATCAGACAGGATCAGTCACAATCAGACATGATCAATTACAATCAGACATGATCAGTCACAATCAGACATGATCAGTTACAATCAGACATGATCATTCACAATCAGAAATGATCAGTCACAATCAGACATGATCAGTCACAATCAAAGACATAATCAGTCACAATCAGACATGATCAGTCACAATCAGACATGATCAGTCACAATCAGACATGATCAGTCACAATCAGACATGATCAGTCACAATCAGACATGATCAGTCACAATCAGACATGATCAGTCACAATCAGACATGATCAGTCACAATCAGACATGATCAGTCACAATCAGACATGATCAGTCACAATCAGACATGATCAGTCACAATCAGACATGATCAGTCACAATCAGACATGATCAGTCACAATCAGACATGATCAGTCACAATCAGACATGATCAGTCACAATCAGACATGATCAGTCACAATCAGACATGATCATTCACAATCAGACATGATCAGTCACAATCGACATGATCAGTCACAATCAGACATGATCAGTCACAATCAGACATGATCAGTCACAATCAGACATGATCAGTCACAATCAGACATGATCAGTCACAATCAGACATGATCAGTCACAATCAGACATGATCAGTCACAAATCAGATATGATCAGTCACAATCAGATTTGATCAGTAACAATCAGACATGATCAGTCACAATCAGACATGATTAGTAACAATTAGACATGATCAGTCACAATCAGATTGGATCAGTCACAATCAGACATGATCAGTCACAATCAGACATGATCAGTCACAATCAGAGATTATTAGTCACAATTAGACATGATCAGTCACAATCAGATTGGATCATTCACAATCAGACATGATCAGTCACAATCGGACATGATCAGTCACAATCAGACATGATCAGTCACAATCAGACATGATCAGTCACAATCAGACATATTAAGTCACAATCAGACATGATCAGTCACAATCAGACATGATCAGTCATAATCAGACAGGATCAGTCACAATCAGATATGATCATTTACAATCAGACATGATCAGTCACAATCAGACATGATCAGTTACAATCAGACATGATCATTCACAATCAGAAATGATCAGTCACAATCAGACATGATCAGTCACAATCAGACATATTAAGTCACAATCAGACATGATCAGTCACAATCAGACATGATCAGTCATAATCAGACAGGATCAGTCACAATCAGACATGATCAATTACAATCAGACATGATCAGTCACAATCAGACATGATCAGTTACAATCAGACATGATCATTCACAATCAGAAATGATCAGTCACAATCAGACATGATCAGTCACAATCAAAGACATGATCAGTCACAATCAGACATGATCAGTCACAATCAGACATGATCAGTCACAATCAGACATGATCAGTCACAATCAGACGTGTCAGTCACAATCAGACATGATCAGTCACAATCAGACATGATCAGTCACAATCAGACAGGATCAGTCACAATCAGATTGGATCAGTCACAATCAGACATGATCAGTCACAATCAGACATGATCAGTCACAATCAGACATGATCAGTCACAATCAGACATGATCAGTCACAATCAGAAATGATCAGTCACAATCAGACATGATTAGTCACAATCAGACATGATCATTCACTATCAGACATGATCAGTCACAATACGACATGATCAGTCACAATCAGACATGATCAGTCATAATCAGATTTGATCAGTCACAATCAGACATGATCAAACACAATCAGACATGATCAGTCACAAAATCAGACATGATCAGTCACAATCAGAATTGATCAGTCACAATCAGACATGATCAGTCACAATCAGACATGATTAGTCACAATTAGACATGATCAGTCACAATCAGATTGGATCAGTCACAATCAGAAATGATCAGTCACAATCAGACATGATCAGTCATAATCAGACATGATCAGTCACAATCAGACTTGATCAGTCACAATCAGACATGAGCGGTAACAATCAGACATGATCAGTCACAATCAGACATGATCAGTTACAATCAGACATGATCATTCACAATCAGACATGATCAGTCACAATCATACATGATCAGTCACAATCAGACATGATCAGTCACAATCAGATTTGATCAGTCACAATCAGACATGATCAGTCACAATCAGACATTATCAGTCACAATCAGACATGATCAGTTACAATCAGACATGATCATTCACAATCAGACATGATCAGTCTAATCTGACATGATCAGTCACAATCAAACATGATCATTCACAATCAGAAAGGATCAGTCACAATCAGACATGATCAATCACAATCAGATTTTATCAGTCACAATCAGACATGATCAGTCACAACCAGACATGATCAGTCACAATCAGACATGATCAGTCAAAATCAGACATGATCAGTCATAATCAGACAGGATCAGTCACAATCAGACATGATCAGTCACAATCAGACATGATCAGTCACAATCAGACATGATCAGTTACAATCAGACATGATCATTCACAATCAGACATGATCAGTCAATCGACATGATCAGTCACAATCAAACATGATCATTCACAATCAGAAAGGATCAGTCACAATCAGACATGATCAATCACAATCAGATTTTATCAGTCACAATCAGACATGATCAGTCACAATCAGAAAAGATCAGTCACAATCAGACATGATCAATCACAATCAGATTTTATCAGTCACAATCAGACATGATCAGTCACAATCAGACATGATCAGTCACAATCAGACATGATCAGTCACAATCAGACATGATCAGTCATAATCAGACAGGATCAGTCACAATCAGACATGATCAGTCACAATCAGACATTATCAGTCACAATCAGACATGATCAGTTACAATCAGACATGATCATTCACAATCAGACATGATCAGTCACAATCAGACATGATCAAACACAATCAGACATGATCAGTCACAATCAGACATCATCAGTAACAATCAGACATGATCAGTCACAATCAGATATGATCAGTCACAATCAGACATGATCAGTAACAATCAGACATGATCAGTCACAAAATCAGATATGATCAGTCACAATCAGATTTGATCAGTAACAATCAGACATGATCAGTCACAATCAGACATGATTAGTAACAATTAGACACGATCAGTCACAATCAGATTGGATCAGTCACAATCAGACATGATCAGTCACAATCAGACATGATCAGTCACAATCAGAGATTATTAGTCACAATTAGACATGATCAGTCACAATCAGATTGGATCATTCACAATCAGACATGATCAGTCACAATCGGACATGATCAGTCACAATCAGACATGATCAGTCACAATCAGACATGATCAGTCACAATCAGACATATTAAGTCACAATCAGACATGATCAGTCACAATCAGACATGATCAGTCATAATCAGACAGGATCAGTCACAATCAGATATGATCATTTACAATCAGACATGATCAGTCACAATCAGACATGATCAGTTACAATCAGACATGATCATTCACAATCAGAAATGATCAGTCACAATCAGACATGATCAGTCACAATCAGACATATTAAGTCACAATCAGACATGATCAGTCACAATCAGACATGATCAGTCATGATCAGACAGGATCAGTCACAATCAGACATGATCAATTACAATCAGACATGATCAGTCACAATCAGACATGATCAGTTACAATCAGACATGATCATTCACAATCAGAAATGATCAGTCACAATCAGACATGATCAGTCACAATAAAGACATAATCAGTCACAATCAGACATGATCAGTCACAATCAGACATGATCAGTCACAATCAGACATGATCAGTCACAATCAGACGTGTTGAGTCACAATCAGACATGATCAGTCACAATCAGACATGATCAGTCACAATCAGACAGGATCAGTCACAATCAGACAGGATCAGTCACAATCAGATTGGATCAGTCACAATCAGACATGATCAGTCACAATCAGACATGATCAGTCACAATCAGACATGATCAGTCACAATCAGACATGATCAGTCACAATCAGAAATGATCAGTCACAATCAGACATGATTAGTCACAATCAGACATGATCATTCACTATCAGACATGATCAGTCACAATACGACATGATCAGTCACAATCAGACATGATCAGTCATAATCAGATTTGATCAGTCACAATCAGACATGATCAAACACAATCAGACATGATCAGTCACAAAATCAGACATGATCAGTCACAATCAGAATTGATCAGTCACAATCAGACATGATCAGTCACAATCAGACATGATTAGTCACAATTAGACATGATCAGTCACAATCAGATTGGATCAGTCACAATCAGAAATGATCAGTCACAATCAGACATGATCAGTCATAATCAGACATTATCAGTCACAATCAGACTTGATCAGTCACAATCAGACATGAGCGGTAACAATCAGACATGATCAGTCACAATCAGACATGATCAGTTACAATCAGACATGATCATTCACAATCAGACATGATCAGTCACAATCATACATGATCAGTCACAATCAGACATGATCAGTCACAATCAGATTTGATCAGTCACAATCAGACATAATCAGTCACAATCAGACATTATCAGTAACAATCAGACATGATCAGTTACAATCAGACATGATCATTCACAATCAGACATGATCAGTCTAATCTGACATGATCAGTCACAATCAAACATGATCATTCACAATCAGAAAGGATCAGTCACAATCAGACATGATCAATCACAATCAGATTTTATCAGTCACAATCAGACATGATCAGTCACAACCAGACATGATCAGTCACAATCAGACATGATCAGTCAAAATCAGACATGATCAGTCATAATCAGACAGGATCAGTCACAATCAGACATGATCAGTCACAATCAGACATGATCAGTCACAATCAGACATGATCAGTTACAATCAGACATGATCATTCACAATCAGACATGATCAGTCACAATCAAACATGATCATTCACAATCAGAAAGGATCAGTCACAATCAGACATGATCAATCACAATCAGATTTTATCAGTCACAATCAGACATGATCAGTCACAATCAGAAAAGATCAGTCACAATCAGACATGATCAATCACAATCAGATTTTATCAGTCACAATCAGACATGATCAGTCACAATCAGACATGATCAGTCACAATCAGACATGATCAGTCACAATCAGACATGATCAGTCATAATCAGACAGGATCAGTCACAATCAGACATGATCAGTCACAATCAGACATTATCAGTCACAATCAGACATGATCAGTTACAATCAGACATGATCATTCACAATCAGACATGATCAGTCTAATCTGACATGATCAGTCACAATCAAACATGATCATTCACAATCAGAAAGGATCAGTCACAATCAGACATGATCAATCACAATCAGATTTTATCAGTCACAATCAGACATGATCAGTCACAATCAGACATGATCAGTCACAATCAGACATGATCAGTCACAATCAGACATGATCAGTCATAATCAGACAGGATCAGTCACAATCAGACATGATCAGTCACAATCAGAAATGATCAGTCACAATCAGACATGATAAGTCACAATCAGACATGATCATTCACAATCAGACATGATCAGTCACAATACGACATGATCAGTCACAATCAGACATGATCAGTCATAATCAGATTTGATCAGTCACAATCAGACATGATCAAACACAATCAGACATGATCAGTCACAAAATCAGATATGATCAGTCACAATCAGATTTGATCAGTAACAATCAGACATGATCAGTCACAATCAGACATGATTAGTAACAATTAGACATGATCAGTCACAATCAGATTGGATCAGTCACAATCAGACATGATCAGTCACAATCAGACATGATCAGTCACAATCAGAGATTATTAGTCACAATTAGACATGATCAGTCACAATCAGATTGGATCATTCACAATCAGACATGATCAGTCATAATCGGACATGATCAGTCACAATCAGACATGATAAGTCACAATCAGACATGATCAGTCACAATCAGACATATTAAGTCACAATCAGACATGATCAGTCATAATCAGACAGGATCAGTCACAATCAGACATGATCATTTACAATCAGACATGATCAGTCACAATCAGACATGATCAGTTACAATCAGACATGATCATTCACAATCAGAAATGATCAGTCACAATCAGACATGATCAGTCACAATCAGACATATTAAGTCACAATCAGACATGATCAGTGACAATCAGACATGATCAGTCATAATCAGACAGGATCAGTCACAATCAGACATGATCAATTACAATCAGACATGATCAGTCACAATCAGACATGATCAGTTACAATCAGACATGATCATTCACAATCAGAAATGATCAGTCACAATCAGATTTAATCAGTCACAATCAGACATGATCAATCACAATCAGATTTGATCAGTCACAATCAGACATGATCAGTCACAATCAGACATAATCAGTCACAATCAGACATGATCAGTCACAATCAGACATGATCAGTCACAATCAGACATGATCAGTCACAAGCAGACATGATCAGTCACAATAAAGACATAATCAGTCACAATCAGACATGATCAGTCACAATCAGACATGATCAGTCACAATCAGACATGATCAGTCACAATCAGACGTGTTAAGTCACAATCAGACATGATCAGTCACAATCAGACAGGATCAGTCACAATCAGACAGGATCAGTAACAATCAGATTGGATCAGTCACAATCAGACATGATCAGTCACAATCAGACATGATCAGTCACAATCAGACATGATCAGTCACAATCAGACATGATCAGTCACAATCAGAAATGATCAGTCACAATCAGACATGATTAGTCACAATCAGACATGATCATTCACTATCAGACATGATCAGTCACAATACGACATGATCAGTCACAATCAGACATGATCAGTCATAATCAGATTTGATCAGTCACAATCAGACATGATCAAACACAATCAGACATGATCAGTCACAAAATCAGACATGATCAGTCACAAAATCAGACATGATCAGTCACAATCAGACATGATCAGTCACAATCAGACATGATCAGTCACAATCAGACATGATCAGACATAATCAGACATGATCGGTCACAATCAGACATGATCAGTCACAATCAGACATGATCAGTTACAATCAGACATGATCATTCACAATCAGACATGATCAGTCACAATCAGACATGATCAGTCACAATCAGACATGAAACAAATCACAATCAGACATGTAAAGTCACAATCAGACATGATCAGTCACAATCAGACATGATCAGTCACAATCAGACATGATCAGTCACAATCAGACATGATCAGTCACAATCAGACATGATCAGACATAATCAGACAGGATCAGTCACAATCAGACATGATCAGTTACAATCAGACATGATCAGTCACAATCATACATGATCAGTCACAATCAGACATGATCAGTCACAATCAGATTTGATCAGTCACAATCAGACAGGATCATTCACAATCAGACATGATCAGTCACAATCAGAAATGATCAGTCACAATCAGATATGATTATAGTCACAATCAGACATGATCATCACAATCAGACATGATCAGTTACAATCAGACATGATCATTCACAATCAGACATGATCAGTCTAATCTGACATGATCAGTCACAATCAAACATGATCATTCACAATCAGAAAGGATCAGTCACAATCAGACATGATCAATCACAATCAGATTTTATCAGTCACAATCAGACATGATCAGTCACAATCAGAAAGGATCAGTCACAATCAGACATGATCAGTCACAATCAGACAGGATCAGTCACAATCAGACATGATCAGTCACAATCAGAAATGATCAGTCACAATCAGACATGATAAGTCACAATCAGACATGATCATTCACAATCAGACATGATCAGTCACAATCAGACATGATCAGTCACAATCAGACAGGATCTGCCACAATCAGAAATGATCAGTCACAATCAGACATGATAAGTCACAATCAGACATGATCAGTAACAATCAGACATGATCAGTCACAATCAGACATGATCAGTCACAATCAGACATGATCAGTAACAATCAGACATGATCAGTCACAAAATCAGATATGATCAGTCACAATCAGATTTGATCAGTAACAATCAGACATGATCAGTCACAATCAGACATGATTAGTAACAATTAGACATGATCAGTCACAATCAGATTGGATCAGTCACAATCAGACATGATCAGTCACAATCAGACATGATCAGTCACAATCAGAGATTATTAGTCACAATTAGACATGATCAGTCACAATCAGATTGGATCATTCACAATCAGACATGATCAGTCACAATCGGACATGATCAGTCACAATCAGACATGATCAGTCACAATCAGACATGATCAGTCACAATCAGACATATTAAGTCACAATCAGACATGATCAGTCACAATCAGACATGATCAGTCATAATCAGACAGGATCAGTCACAATCAGACATGATCATTTACAATCAGACATGATCAGTCACAATCAGACATGATCAGTTACAATCAGACATGATCATTCACAATCAGAAATGATCAGTCACAATCAGACATGATCAGTCACAATCAGACATATTAAGTCACAATCAGACATGATCAGTCACAATCAGACATGATCAGTCATAATCAGACAGGATCAGTCACAATCA